>JANPWX010000100.1:1255810-1801032 GCA_024734555.1 Trochalopteron elliotii | reverse complement strand
AGGGGGGGGGGGCCGCAGGTGGAGGCGCCAGTGCCCCTCCCAGGGCTCCCCGGCACGGACCCTGCCGGTCCTCGGAGCCTCTCGCCCCTGCCGAGTGCCGCCCGTCGCTCGGCAGCCCAAACACGGGCTTAAGGTGTAAGATAAGGTTATTGCTGTGGCGGGGCTGCGTCCCGCAAGAATTAAAAACAAAGCACATCGCGTGCCGTAGAGATAAAATTGGCTTACTGATGCCTGGAGGCACGCGAAACAGACGGCGGCGGAGATCGCGATTCAAGTTTTAACACGAAGTTCGGGGAGCGTGTGCCCACGGGTTGTGTCGTGTCGTGTCGCGTCGTGTCGTGTCAGGTGTCGCGACCGGTGGCGCTGCAGGGACCGGGCTCGTCGTGCGGGGCGAGCGGCCAGCGCGACCCCCGCCCTCCCCAGGATTTCTCTTTTAAAAAATAGGATTTGTTCAAATGCAGTGCTCAGGGGATTTCAGCCTGTCGTTGAAAGGCATTACTGATTCGTGTCAATAGTTTACAACTGCGTGAGGCCGTTGTATCTTTTCCTTGGAACAAGGGAAGACTACAGCTCTCCTTTTATATTTAATTTCTGTTTAACAGTCCAAGAAATTTTTGGTTTCATTCTTCTCTTTTACGTTTAGTGAGAAAGTTTGGCCGTATCAGTGAGAAAATTTTTTCATATATTGTGAACTAAAACAATGCCTAAACTTTATGATGACGTTTATTCTATACTATGAATTCTGTTTCAGACTTCTGAACTTGCGTTCAGTGCCAGCCTGGGAGTGGCAGCAGTGAGCGTAATGCCAAGCATGTCAGTTTTTTCAGGCTTTGCTCAGTTATCCTAATTACCTTTTCTCTTCACTTACCATCATTTGCATGCTTTGAATTAAACAAAATATTAATGACAGAAATATCCCAGGCTCAGCTGAGAGCAGTAGCTCTCTTCAAAGAAATTTTAAAAAATTATATATCTCTGTTCAGGAGAGTTTTTTTGCTGTTGTTTGTCTTTTGGGTTTTTTTGGTCAGTTGGTATGTTGTTTTTGTTTTTGTTTTGTTTTTTTTTACTGTGGGATGATTTTAGCTGCTTTCAAAATGTTTCACCAGACTTTGTTGAACTGTCTTGTACAGGTGGCCCAGACAAATAGTCTCGTCTGCAGGACTGTGTCGCTTTGGAAGCAGAATTGACTGCTGCTGGGGCTGGGCCCGAGTGGCCTGGGGACACTGCCAACGTGAGTATCTCTGCTGCTGGGGCTTCTAGTCACTTGGAGAGAAAGTCTGTACCCACCTAGTCACATCTTCACGTGTTCACACGCACCTTTACAATGCAGGGCTAGGCTTTGGTGTGTGCCTGACTGACTTAGAAGGATGTTGTCATGTTAAAATCCTGTCTGTTTTTAGCAGTGCTAAAAACGACTGTGGTCAAGTAAGGTAAAACGGAGTTTGGGCAATGAGAATTTGGAAATTTCTTTTTGGTTTCTGCTTCATTTTGTGCTCTGATCTGATAACCTGGTGTGACTTCACTGTGTCATGTTACAGGCACTGCAGGGTGATAGTATTTGCATCCAGGAAGGAAGCCAGAATTACTTAGAAAATTGATGGAAATATTCCAATTAAGTATTAAGCTCAAGCATTCTTTCAGTAACCCCAAACTAAGGGAATAAATCTGCCTGACAGCATCCTTTTACTGGGTCACACGTGAAGAGAAACATCTCTGAGATTCTCACATCTATCTAGACTCTTGGATATGACTGCAAGATAAACCAGGAGATAAGTCTTTGTCATTAACGACACCTTCAGTAGGAATTCTGTGGAGGCAGCTAGTACTCTATAGAAGTTAAAATTGTTAGGAGTGATGTAGAGACCTCAGCTTGTTAAAATTACCACCTTTGATACTGGGGATGCTTACTCAGGTGTTTAACACTCATACATGAGGGACGTCCTGAAGTTTTTGCAGGAGCAAGCCTATAAACACTGGTCCTTAGCTTTTTTATTGTATATTTTTATTTAGACACAAACCTATGTGGATGAGATAATTTTCTGCCAAGCCATTTTCAAAGTAAAACAAGTGTTAAATGCTGTAAGTTTCACAGTCTGCAGGGCAAATATTTGGCAACAGATAGGAAAAGCTTTGGAAATGCAACTCTTAGCAAAGGTTTTGTTCAAATTTGTAAACAGCAAGACTAGCTTCCGGCTTCCTAAGTATGTTAAAGCCCAGAAGGTTTAATAGATACATAAGATGACTAGTATAAAACTGTAGAAAATACTTCTGGAATACAACATCCCTGATACTGTTTCTTTGATGCAGAGTTCTCAGGTTGATACCTCTCAGGCCATACCATGAATAATTTTGGTTTTTAGGGCTCTAATTGGTAACAAGTAGTCCTTTCCTTGCATGAATATTTATGAAGAAGGAAGAAGAATATGTAGTAGGTTGACTGAGGCTACTCTGGAGGCAGTAGGGTCTATGTCCACCTTTCATGATGCGGTTTTATTTGAAAATCATTGTGTGTTTAAATGTCTGAGGCTCTGAAGGCTTAACTGGCAAATACCATTAATTTGCATTGTTTAAAAAAAACCCCAAATAAAAATAAAACCAGAAGAGTCCAGACTGCTGTGTCACTATGGCCCTTTTCTTAGACAAGTTGTCTCCCATGTTGTGACCATAAATTACAGCTCATGTTTAGGTGGAAGGCAATTTCTCATTATTACCAAATCTGATTTGTGTTTTCATTTTTATGATCTTGGGAGACAGGAATAGCATAAGGTGATACTATCAAAAGATTCATAATTAAAAATTGGAAATGAGACAAAAGTAATAATACACAGAAGGTATAATTTATTTTTTGTTCTTTGAATTTTTCAGTAAGATAATTTTTAGTGCTGGCTTTTCCAGGTACTATAAATCCTTTTTTTTTTCCCTTAAGGCTAAAGGTAGGTGAATTCTCACCTCCTTCCCCTGTATTTTAGTCCATTATTCACAAATTTATCTCCAGTAATTTGGACCAGACTTTCAAAAGAATACAGTTATCACTTAGGTGTCAAGAAGCATTTCCCCCGGTTTTTTTTTCTTTACATACTGATAATTTTTGAATTGCTGGGCCAGAAGAGTCTCAGATACTTAGGCAAAAATTTTACTAAAGCTATCAGCAGCTCCTTCTCTGTTTTAAATGGGAGACAAACTATTGGCAAAATAAAACAAGAAAATCTGCCCAAGTTGTGGGTGGTGAAAATTCCAGACGTATCACAAAGTAGGAGATTACACTAAATTAAAGTGAATCTCTCTAGTGCTTGCAGCCAAATAGAAAATCTGTAGTCAACTCTCCACCTTGGGAATGTGGCACCCAGTATGAAGAATTAACCTGGCACAGATGGCAACATTCCTGGCCTCAAAGGAAAATTTCGGTATTTTACTATACAAAGAAATATTGCTGAAAATTTTCCAAAAAGCCATGTATATGATTATTTCTTCTGCTTTCTCACTGGTCAAAGGTAAAGCTCTTAGCCCTGTCCCCAAGATGAGTGGCATAAATAGATGTCAGGCTTACTCTACTAGATGTATGTTTTCTTGGGTATTTTAGTGTAAGTTCTGTTTGCACAAGGAAAACTAATATAGAGTCAGGCTTAAAAATTAGTAATGACACCTAATTTATAAATGTCTCCGAGAAAGAAGCTTCAAATACTTAAGCAATAATCCTGAGCTCTTTATTAGTGAGTTGGAGCTGCTCTTTTTCAAACCAGCTTGAGCCATCCTTGGTGTGCCTGCAACTGTTACAGCACCTTTGGACTCTCACCTGCTTACTCACGCATAATTTACTATGCGGGCACTAATTATCTCTCAATTTATCCTTCTGACAACAAGTGTAAGGTGAGAGCCATGCTGGAGCCAGGGTGGAGCAGGCACACAGATACATGACAGGGTGGTCCCAGTTTGCAGAGATCTCTCAACTGTGATGAGCCAAGGGCAAGTGGTCACTCATATACCTGGATATTATTTCTGCTGTCCAGCTGAGCTGCTCCACTGTGCACGTGTGGGCATGCCCTCTGCCCACAGCTATTGAGAAAAAAATGTGTTTGTTTCAACCAGCTGTGTGATTTAAGGCAGTGGTTTAATTGGGACATGCTTAAGTCTGGATATGTCAGCTCTAACAGAGCAAGAGTGTGGTGGAGCTGATGAGTGTCATTAGGGCCTTGAGCCTGGGTGACTCCATGCTCCTGATCTTCCATCCATAATCCGTCCAAAGAGTTGCAAAGGGAAACTGAACTGTGTGAGCTAAACTTGGTTTTGTGAAGTGTGAAGTTATTCCTTTTATGTCCCTTTGACTGGCAAAGAAGTACACATGGAGCATAATCATGCTTAGTGCTGCTTAGCAACGCCACTCAGCATAACTCAGCTGTCTTCTGCTCTTATAAATATGTAGGAAGAAATTGAAAAAGGGCCCTCCTTTAATTTACACTACTTTCTTTACAACATCCTCTGTCTCTTCTTTACACCAATCAAGACTTGTGCACGTAAGTCTGATCTGTCTGTAAGCTTGCTTCCAGAACCTGTCAGTGTCAGCTGTAACATCTCAGTCAGTAGAAATATTCACTCTGCAGTGACATGAAATTCCCTTCCCAAGTCCCTTCCAAATTCTAGTAAATGCGCTTAGAAGGTGTCCTTCAGACTCAAATAATCAAGAACTTTGAAACAGGTTGGATTTTTTTTTCTTTTTCTTTCTTGCAGCTTTTGAACACCCGAGTGAGATCTGTGCTTAGGCAATTGGATGCATTTTGAGACTGATAAAAATATAGGCATGTTTTCAAAGAGTCTGAACAAATGTAACTCAAATTCATTAGCATTTCTTAGTCCTTGTAAATTGAAAATCCATCCACCGTTGTTTAGTGGCTTAGATTTAGAACTGTGCATATCTGCCATCATTAAGATAATTAAGTAGCTTTTCTTAGACTTTGATTTTGTATGTAAACCATATTAATTAAACGTAGTGTGTAGAAAGGCTAATTTGGAAGCAACAGAATTTATGTTTAAACACCAACTATTAGCTCCCATGAAGTGCCCTCATCATTGATAGAGTTGATCCTTTACACTGAGGGACTCACAGCATCAGTGTTCTAAAGTTAGATATTAAATATCCCACTTGAAATTAGTCCAAAAATCCCATGTTGTTGCCCAGCCTGCGGGATTTACTCGCACTTTAATTAATAGGAGTGGGAGTAATAGCTGTAAGTGGGAGTAATCACACAAAAGCCTACCTCTATGAAAGATGGTATGTTGATAAAGTACATTATGAAATATGTGTAAAAATAGGGTTGTTGTTGTCTTGCTTTATGTCTTACTGTTGTGCCAGACACCGCTGAGCTGTAACCCAGAGCAAAAGTGAGGGGAGAAGGAATTTCTTCTGGATTTCTTTTCTCAGAGTAGGAGGGTGATTTCCTGTAACAGAGTATTTTTGAAAGCAGGTATCAGTAGTACATTTTTAATTCCTAAATGCTTTTGCACTGTTAAGCAACTGTGTCTGTAGTACTGAATATGTTGTCCTAACCCAGAGCCCATTCAAGGGGTTTTAACGGACACAGGGAAAACCAAGTGAGAACACACATCTTGCACAAATGCAACTAATAATCCTGTGTGGGTATTCTTGCCACTCATCTATCCTGATTGCCTCAAAACGATTCTTGAAACTAATGGTCTGTCTGCCTCCTTTTTAGCTGGCTTACAAATATCTCTGTAGTTCTTTCAAAAGCTATAAAAATGGTTTCTGCCTCTGTGTGTGTATCTTTCATAAACAAAATACTCCTGCTTTGAACCTGGCTGTGTGTCTGTTTGTAACTGATTGTATACCAGTTACATGTAGTCAAGGTATACTACAGATGTAAAGATTGTTTCAAAATTTTAGCTGCAGTTTAACAGCAAAAAACTGTAGAAAGAGATAATACTTTAACATAGATTCGAAAGGTTAAGCAGGATTTTTAAAATAAAAGCAGTATGAAGTGGCTTGAATTATCATTCTGCATTACAGTTTGGACAACTCCTTTGCTAGAGGTGATGACAAAAATGGTTCTTTTTCCTGTATTAACATAGGTACAGAAGAGAAGACTAGATCTGCAGCTTCTATAAACAAATGCAGATCTACTGTCAGATCCTCTGCTGACTGGAGTCTGTGTGACTGTTGGATTCAGCAGATGTTGTCTGATGGATAGAAAGTTTGACCAACAGGAATAAAATTTAAACTGAACATGGGTTTGATAAGCAGTGATATTTGATTACTTCACCCATTTCTATGCATAATTCTCCTTAAACAGTAGGAAAATCTATGCAGTCTGTCTCCAGAAGGGGTGGTGAAGATGAGTGTGCTCTTTTAGAGAGCCCATCAGTTGTGACTCCATCTGGTTATCTCCCCGTGCTGAGGTTGGAGTGTTTTACCTAGGAAGCAAACCCAGAAACCCAGAACTACAACAAAGTAGTTTTCCACCACAGTTGGCTTAAAGGCCTAGGGACAGAAGAGTCAAGAATGTATAAAGTCAAACCATCAGTTTACACCTCCCCTTAGCTTTGCATCATTAAAAAAGCATTAATTGAAGGATGTCAGGCTGGCATTTAGATTTAGCCAAACCTAGCAGAAAGCATATGATTTCAGGAAGTTCTAAAGCGGACTTCCAAGACAAAGGAGCTTGTACAAGTTGATGTATAGCAGGTGCAGGGATAACGGAGTGCTTTGCTGGGAGCTGTGCATGCTGCTGCCTTCTCACAACCCTTGGGAAGGTTCTTGCAGTGTCTGTGCTGCTACTCCTGTCCTAGTGAGCTCAAAGGCTGTGTACCTGTTCTGCAATCTCCTGTGGGGGTGGGAGGGGGAGGAAGTGATGGCTGTGCTCTCATTGATGCAGAGAAGGAGATTTTGTGTAGCTAAAAATGAAGTTCATGGGAGTTTACCCATATAAATCATCCAACACATCAATGGGAGAAGAGGCCATGGGCTACTTAGGACTTCTGTTTCCTGCACATAACATTGCTTTCAGTGGAAATGGCAATTCTGTATAGCCCATGATGCACAAAAATAAAACAGTGATTGTGTCAATACTGAGCTGGGAGAATACTGGCTTCTAGGAGGCTGATCCACTAGCAGAAACATCCCTAAAATCAGTAAGAGTTTTGCTACTGAATTTGTGGCTGCAAGATCAGAGTCTGAATTAATGCACTGTGTTGGCAGTGTTTAATAAATACTGATATGAAGCGTGTCTGCTTCTTGTAAAATGACTAATATTTTTGTGCATCCTTGGTACTTTTCAAAGAAAAGGCATTTTATACAGAATTGCAATACTGCTTTATGCTGCTATTCAAGAATAAAAATGAGGTTTTGCTATTTTTATTCAGGTTTTTTTTTTCAGTTTAGAACCTTTATGCCTTTAAAGCATGACTTTACTCTGTTAAAGATACAGTATCCTTTTCTATTTCCCTGCTGCATTTCTCATGCACTTCATGTGCAGATTAGTAGTTTTGCAGCCCGCTGTTTTTCCAGAAATGCCATCAGTAACATGATTTGACCAATTACAACTGTAGTATATTCATAATTCCATCATCTCTGAAAGCCTGGCAGCAACCTGAGGAGCTTCTTTACCCTGTAACCAAAGCTAAGGGACTTCCTAGTTAAGACTAATTTAAACTAGTATAAGTTGCAATTATAGAAAACCCTTTAGTGTTGGTCACACACTGCTTAAAATACAAAGAGCTGCTATTGCTCAAGTCCCAGCCTGCTATATCACATGGCTGTGTGGCCTGACAAGTCATGCTGCTAATATTAAATTTATTGGCAAATAAATTGATTTCACATAGCCTAAAACACATATCTGTGTTTTCATCTTATTTTTGTTGCATATCTTGTTTCATGTGGTAGCAAGAGCTGGGAAGATTTCTAAGTATTACTTTTAATTTAGATGACATTACATTTTTAAACATTATAAAAATGACCAGTAAATTTGTATACCAATATGTTTATTGGTTGCAGATGTTCAGATACATATAAATGGGTGTAATTTTAATTGCTCTCAAATTAGCATCCAGATGCTAAGCCTTTGTCTTTGAGCTGTGGAAACACAGCATTAAATTTAAAATATATACCCATACTTACATGAAAGGATACTGTGTCTTTAAGAAAAGCATTTGTGTTCTGTTGATCGAAACATTGAACCTGAACCATGAAACATGAGAATTTTTACAACTACTTACTGTATGAAACTTGACAAAGTGTAGTTCCTTAGTTGATTGAATAAGAATAGCATTACATCATTATATTTAATGTTTGTTAAACCTCATAATGAAATACTGATGTATTTCCATTTTAAAATGTGTACCAGAATTTTTTTTATTTCAGAGAAGCTCTGAATGTTGAATGTATGTAATTCTCCAGGAATGTAACAAGTTGATAAAAAACCACTGCCAAGTCCATCCTCCTTACAGAGAAAAAAAAAAAAAGCTGGAATTTCTCTTTTGGATATTTGTTTTGCAGCGTTCTACGTCTTAAGGCAGAGAGTAGCCAGCCTAAGGTGCCAGCCCAAAGGTTAGCTGAACATATTTCTTGAAATAATTTTGGCAAGGTTATGACTTGGAGTTATGGCCTTGAAGTCATAAGTTTACATGGAAATTATAATATGTGACAAGAAGATAATTTTTTGTTGTTTGTCATTTTTTTTAAGTGTTTGATTTGGGGAAAGTGAGGGGGGAAAAAAAATTAACAGGGCTATTTTATCCCAGATGCCTATACAATGACACACTTATTTTCCAAAATACAACACTTTTTTCCTTTTCACTCCTTTTCTTTATTTTACCCTTAGGCCTTGTGCAATATTTTTCCCTTTCTGCAAATTGTTTGTACTCCCAGCAATGCATTTACAAGCTGTCAGACCTAGCAGGCCTAGTTTGTTTTCATGGCATTGAATCATGTGCAGTGGGAAGTTATTTTGGGATGGCTGATGAGGCACTTATTGTCCCCCTCTGCCTGCTTTGCACTTCCACTATGGGTTGTCCTTCCCAGAACAGGGTAACTTTACAGCCCTTGGTCTCCAGCAGTGCAGAACCCGGCATGTTAGAGCAAAATGAAATCAACATAGTTTACTTTGCTACTGAAGGCCGTAGTCTGCTGCTGCTGCTTAGGAATTGATGTGCCTTGTTTGTTCCTGGCTCACTGGTGAGGTTCCAGATGCCTGGAAGCTGGCCAATGAGGCGGCCACTCACAAAAAGGGTGGGAAGGAATATCCTGGTAATTATAGGCCAGTTAGCCTGACCTCAGTACCCTGTAAGGTAATGGGGCAGTTTATATTGAGTGTCATCACACAGCACTTACAGGATGGCCTGGGTATCAAACCCAGCCAGCACAGGTTTAGGAGGGGTAGGTTGTGTTTGACCACTCTGGTCTCCTTTTATGACCAGGTGACCTGCCTGGTGGATGCAGGAAAGGCTGTGGATGTTGTCTGTTTGGATTGCAGCAAGGCCTTTGACAGTGTCTCCCACAGCACACTCCTGGAAAAGCTGGCGGCCCATGGCTAGGACAGGAGCACTCTTTGCTGGGTTCAGAACTGGCTGCGTGGCTGGGCCCAGAGAGTGGTGGGGAATGGTGCTGCATCCAGCTGGGACTGTCACCAGTGGTGTCCCTCAGGGGTCTGTGCTGGGCCCAGTTCTGTTCAATATCCTTATTGATGACATAGATGAGGGTATTGAGTCTTTCATTAGTAGATTTGCAGATGACACTAAGCTGGGAGTGTGTGTTGTTCTGTTGGAAGGTAGGAGGGCTCTGCAGAGAGACCTGGAATGGTTGGAAGGATGGGCAGAGTCCAGTAAGATGAAGTTTAATAAGTCCAAGTGCCAAGTCCTGCACTTTGGCCACAGTAACCCCCTGCAGTGTTATAGGCTGGGGACAGAGTGGCTGGACAGTGCCCAGGCAGAAAGGGACCTGGGGGCTCTGGTGACAGCAGCTGAACATGAGCCAGCAGTGTGCCCGGGTGGCCAAGAGGGCCAATGGCATCCTGGCCTGGATCAGGAATGGTGTGGCCAGCAGGAGCAGGGAGGTCATTCTTCCCCTGCACTGGGCACTGGTGAGGCCACACGTGGAGTGCTGTGTCCAGTTCTGGGCCCTCAGTTTAAGGAGGATGTTGAGATACTTGAGCACGTCCAGAGGAGGCAACAAGGCTGGTGAGGGGCTTGGAACACAAACCCTGTGAGGAACGACTGAGGGAGCTGGGGTTGTTTAGCCTGGAGAAAAGGAGACTCAGAGGTGACCTTATCACTCTCTACAACCTCCTGAAAGGTGGCTGTAGGTGGTGGGGGTTGGTCTCCTTCTCCAAGCAGCAACTGACAGAAGGAGAGGACACAGTCTTAAGCTGTGCCAAGGGAAATATAGGTTGGATATTAGGAAAAAGTTTGTTATGGAAAGAGTGATAAAGTATTGCAATGGTCTGCCCAGAGAGGTGGTGGAGTCACCATGTGTTTAAAAGAAGATTGCACGTGGCACTTGGTGCCATGGTTTAGTTGAGGTGTTAGGACATTAGTTGGACTCAATGGTCTTGAAGGTCTCTTCTAACCTAATGATTCTGTGATTCTGTTTCCATATCCCTGTGGCTGAGGCACTGGCCTCAGACAGGGAGGAGCAAAGCATTCAGCCATTCTGTGAAATCAGCTTTGTTACTGTGATACAGAAGTTACTCTGCTGAAGCCAGTAGATGTTTTATATTTGAATAAGCAGAATATCAGTAGGACCCAGTTTGTCTTCTGTCACCACACAGAGACACTCATGCTGTCCTGTTTCTACCTGTTGGAATTCCATAGACACATAGAATAATTCAGGTAACAAACAGGCATTTAAGATGATAAGCACCATTCTTTAAGCAGTTTTAGTGAACCACTTGAAATGCAAACACAAAGCTTGACAAAGTGTGAAATATTTCTTGCTATTCTAATTTTGTGTGTGTTAGACCAGACTTTTGCTGATTTTTTCAAAAAGAGTATTTTGTGTAAGCATTAGATTAAGTTCTGCTGAATTCATTAAAGCCTACTGGTTTCAGTGTTACCCATGCTTAAGTTATGCATGCTGTGTAGTGCTGTTCTGAAGAGCACGGCATTCATAAACCAGGGTCTGGATTTGTCTGTGTGGTTTAGAAACACACTTGGCAGCAGTCATAGCCAAGCCAAGAATTCACTGCAGTGAATGGCCCACACTGGTTGCAGTTTGTCATGTTAATGTGCTGCTACCAGAATCATATGTGCAAACTGAGTAACTGATTTACTCAGGCAAGTGTTAGAGCGTGCCTGAAAAATAAGGAGCCACTTACTTAATGGAATGTACGTTTCAGATAGAAACTTAAACATGCATTTTGACAACGTGAATGTCACAAATAAGGGCAAGACATTTCTGAAAAAATGTTCAGGCGTGAGATGCTACTATTTTGTCTGAAGTTGTTGTCAGTTTCTAGTTACAGAAGTTGGCCAAGGACATTTCTTATCTTCAAAAAAAAAAAAGTAAGAAGTGTTGTGCAGGTGCAATTATCTGAAAATTAATACCCAGTTGCCCTAGTCAGGCATTAATCTCTGCAGAGTTACATTCAGTGACTACTAATACACTTACTTGGGGAGCAAAGTCACATTTTCAGGAGTAATTCTCTAATGTGAGTTACAGATACGATGTGTTTTTACCACCTTCTAGTAACTTTGAGGTGGGATAAGCTTTATGCATTCTCTTGCAGTTGTGAGTAATTGAAGTATGTGGTTGAATGAAAAAGAAATATGCAACTCTGAGAGATCTAGAATGATTTATTTTACAAATTAGCTCATACCTTTGGGATCCTAGATCAAAATTACTGTGAATAAGGCAGTTTCATTTTCCTGAGCGTGTTTATGTGATTGAATAATTTATAAAGAATTGCAAGAAGTAAACAGAGAGAGACGTGAGCTGCAGCCAACTCTGAGGGAGAGAAGTATTATGGAACTTGGTGTTGTGGTCTGTGAGCACCACAAGAGAAAGGCAGCCAGGTTCAGGTGAAGGAGGCAGCGAAGAGGAAAGCTTCTTTCACCAAAATGCAAGTCTTGTTAGAAAGCTGGCACTGGGGGGAACATAAGAAATGATCTGAAGGTGGAAAATGTGTTCTGCAATCAGCAGTGTAAGAGGATCCAATAAAGGTTTGTGAAGCTGAATACATTATGTAATCATTTCTGGGCTGCTGCACAAATTACTTGCTGTGCCTGAGCAAACTGAATTTTAAGGAGCTGGGATCTGGAGTCAGAATAAATAGGGGACTGTATGTTACTTGGGAAGAGAGGGCAGAAACAACGTTGTTCAGGCAGATGGTTAGCATAGTTTGTTTCAGATGCAGGTGTTTCTGTGCATAATTTTAGACTTCAGAGAGATGAAAAAAAAATCAGAAATTGGGACGCAAAGCAGAGAAAAAGAATGTAAGAATTATGCTCAATGTTGTTTTAATGAAAAAACAGCATAGGAGTGTTGGAAAACCAAAGAGAATTTTAATTGCTAGAGATAGTCCATTAAGAAAGCTCAGGGATTTCCATTGTTGGCCACAAATAAAGAGGAGTTAGTCTGGTAGGAACCAGGCAGTGCAATCTTCTGGTAAGAACTCCACCAAACAGTGTTTGGTAGTCAACACATAGATAATTAATGGTTAAATTCTAGAAGAGAAGGAATAAAGGGGACAGCATGTGGTAGTCACCCATGCCCTCAAAAGTGGGCAGCTTAGTGCAAAGGAGTACTTCCAAAGTTTGAGGGGTACTTCCAAAGCAGTTCTGAGGGAACTGTGTGCAGTGAGAAAATACAGATGAAATGAAAAAAAACCCCCAGCATTACAGACCCATAATGAATTAGTTGAATGTGTTTTCCATTTGTTGTATTTATGCAGCAATTAAAAATAATAAGTCAGAATGATTGAGTCATGCTTGGATACCGCCAACAGCAAGCAGTGGCTCACAAGATTGGTGGCTTCTGGCTTTTGCACATGCTAACAGCATGTGCATGTCACCAGAAATTCTTTCTTCCACTCTCCCACACTTGAAAAAAAGAAAAAACAAACAACCAATCATAAACCCAAACCACCCATTCACATTTCAATTCCTTGTGTTATTTTTACAGGAAGTTTAATTTGTCCTGAAGTTCAAGTGAAGCTTAAAATGTGGTATTTGTCACCTTATTTAGAAGGAAAAAGGTAGTTCTTGCCAACCTTGGAAATAGGTACTCAGATTTATGGCCAAATAAAAGACTCTAGGATACCTCCTTGAAGTTAATGGGAACTGAGAGCAAATCTTCACATTAGACCCAAAAAAAATAATTTAAAATGATCCTGAGACCTGAGGTTTTTTTGCTGGTTATCTCTTGAATGAATTGATCTATAAAGTGAAAAGGAAAGTTTATAGTTTATTCTATGGCGCAGACAAAAAAGCAAGATTTGACTAAAAATGAAAATTGCTGTGCTTTGGATTTTTTTTCTGTCTATGTCAGTCCACATTTCTACCCAGTGGGAGTGCAGCTTAACAGCTTTGAGAGTAATCTTTGGAGATGTGGTAGGTCTGTTTTGATACTGATTCAGCAGTAAATTAGCAGTCTCATTTTGAGTGGCACTTGTCTATGCAAGTATAATTTTAACTTTTGTTTACAACTGTTACTATTATAAAGAGTAGAAAGTTTTTACTGATTTTTGGCCGCCCTTTTCAGACTCTTCTGGATTTCACTGCCCTGTTTGTGAAGGAGTGACTTTCTCAGCCTGGTGTAACTCTTCTGTCTACATTTCCTTCTTCCCTAGTAGGGGAGCAAGTGTTACATAACAGACTGAAATCCGGGGACATGGGTTATTTCAGTCATTGTAAGTGTGGGTCACTTGGAAGGAAATGATGGTTTATTGGTTGTGGAGGAAGTTTTAAATTTTCAAGAGGCGAAAAGTAGTAATTGGGAGACTTTTTTTTCCCTGCATTACTTGTGAGTCTACTTGTTTTCAAAAAAATGCAGAAACTCTATTTGTCTGTGTTTGAATGGAATGACTGAAGTATTATGTTCTATTGTATCTGGAGCTTTGCAAGAAAACAAGTAGAGTGGAGAATTAAAATACCCAGTCACATCAGCACATGTGTATGCTCAGACACATGCCAAACAGCTGAAATAGTTGTCTGCTATTAAAAGAAATGCTGAAAGTTAGGCTTAAGCTTATTTTTGTACCTGTGTCTAGTTGTTGCCAGTGTTCAAATAGAGCTTGCTGGGAGTCAGTGAGTGGATTTACTGCCTTGTATGGGCAGCTTCTCTTTTGAGTAAGGATTTTCATGCTGGAGATGGCAGAGCTGGAGCTGGCCCAATCCTCTGGGCCTGGTTACTCTGGTAGGGGTCAGTGGGGACCCCAGCCAGGTGTGCAGACTTCCCTGAACCATCTGATTCTTTAGTCATGAGCACCCTGCAAAGCCTTGATAAAGTTAATAGGAAGATACACAGATTTTATCCTGCGGGTGGCTTGATTCCTCGTAGGAAGTTCCATCAGATTTATCTGTGGTGTTGGCTGAGCTACAGATGTTGTTAAGCCTACTCAAAGCGTTTTTCTCCTGTATATAGAAATTCTTCAGTTGTGATAATGTATTGAATTTCAGCTGTGTCTAAATAAGATTCATAATGCTGAAGCAGCCCAAGTTCCTAGAATGTACTTTAATAAACAGGTTTTCTTCAAGAACAGTGTTTGGCAGCAAACAAAGGTTTCCAAATACCCATTTAATGTCCAAAATCCCCAGTGTTTTATGATGACTTTGACTTTATGGATAGAGGTTTGCTAGTCATTAGGAAGCTTTCCTTGGAGTAATAGAGATTTTTATCTTCAAGTGTGAGAAATTTTTTTCTCTGAGCTGCTGCTTATGTACAATCTGTGCAATTGAGAGAAGGACCAAGGCTTTAAAAAACTCAGTTAAACTAAACCTGCGACAGGTTCAGCTACTGAACTGTTACACTTTACACCTGAGTGATCCCATGGTAGTTCTTGTTTCTTAAAAAGAACTGATTTAAATAAGTGTATCCCGCTTCGCAGTATGAATCTTCTCTAAAGTGCAGTTGAAAATTCAAACAAGTTTTCAAAAACATATTTATGGTAATTTTCTTTTTCTCTACTGTAGTTTAGATCACAACTTTTGTTTTTCACTGGTTCCTTTGAAGTCATTAAGTTGGTCTTTGTAGTTCTCAGTTTGCCACCATCACCTCTGATTAGACCTGGGTCTGTGATGCCAGGAAGATAAGAATCTCAACATCTAAATGAACTCTTAACAAAGGAGATCCTTTATTCCTGTTTATGGCCATAGTGACTAAAAAAGCAGTAAGTGTTTCCAAGTACAGTGTTCTAGAAGTGTCTCATGATGGATCAGTTGCTCTTCAGTCAGACCTGTCCATTACCCAAGGATATACTTCCTGAAACATATTGTTTTAGTAGTCTGGGAATCTCCTTCCCCTTACACTTCTTTTGAGAGGTGTTTCTAAATAGGAATCTCATTTTTTTGTTTCCAGACAGTGTTTGTTGGGGAGAGGGGGAGAAGTAAAAATCTTGTGTTTCTATTGCCTTTTAAGATGCTCCTTAACAATTGTTTGGGAAGAGACTTCATCATACTAGGAAGATCCGTCAGGAGCAGAGCTGTAGATTTAAAACAAGGGTTTATGGCAGAAGAATATATCACTGATTATACATATACACTATGCCTAAACAAAAAATAGGCCTGATAATAAAGGGAGTCCTAAATAAAGGCAGTCCTAAAACTGGAGCAAACTCCTTCTATGCTAACAATTACTACTCTGGGTATGTTTGTGGGAATTGTCAGTTTTGGATGCTTTGAGTCTTACAGAGAAGATTTTTCAGAACATCAAAGATGTATTTGGATAGTTCTTCCACAACCAAAACAAATATCTTGGGGTTTTTTTAAAATTTTAATTCAGCTCTGTTGAACTGCTTGGCTAGAAGGCAAGTTACATTTTTGAGTATATTCTGGCAGATTTCTGTTAAATTACGTTCTTGATACATCCAGTTTTATGATACAGCCCGTTGTTGTCAGATTAATATTGCAGCTGCTTCTAGTCAGTTACTTGCAAATTCCAAATGATACTGTTACTTTATAAAATGGATTTTAAGCTGGGGTAAATAGATAAATCTTGGTTACAGGGTATTCAAGTTATGCTGCCATCTGATTTCTGTCTGTTTTATGTCTATCTTGCTTTAGCAGAGAGCTCAGCAGGATTGTGTATCTGAGTTTTGTCATATAATGATAAACAACATCTTGGAGCATAGTAAATACTGCATTTTTCTAGTAGGTTTAAAAAGTAGGTTTAATAATAGAAAAACATTTTAAGTGCAAAAGACTTAGAAATGCTGTTCAAAATTTTCATCTGTCACGTGTTCTTCAGTTACACAGGAAAATATTCCTATTGGCTAATCCTACATCAGCAAAAATATCTTTGTGCATGAAACCTCATATTTCTTCAAGACCAATACTTTTTTTATTTGTTATTGACGCTTTGAAAGTTTGTTTTATGAATTTTGTTTGTGTCATATTGAGAGAGGTACCAAAAAATGGCTTTCTATTATTTCTTGGAGTTCTGTATTTATTTTCTGAATACAACATAGGCAGTGCTACTGTTTGTTAGGTAGTTGCTGTTTATTTCAAAGTAAAGCACGGTCAGCTGTGGCTGGAGTGGAAAGATAATGAGTTTTCCTCTGTTTGCAGCTATATGTCAGCCAGGGTGCAAACATGGTGAATGCATTGGGCCAAACAAGTGTAAGTGCCACCCAGGATACACTGGAAAAACCTGCAACCAAGGTAAGAAAGAATTTCTTTTTGAAGTCGTCGAAGTACTGTTGATCTCTCTACCCACCCCCACGAATGCTGTGTGTGTCCCCTGTGTTTATCAAGTCATGAACTCATATACCAGGTCTGTTACTGCTGGAGTAAGTCTGGTATTTGGACTGATAATTGTAGAGAGATTGACATCTGCAGTGGGATGACACGGGGGAAAAACTGTTTTCATTCAGAAGAAATCAATGAGATTAATATACAGAATGTAGTTACCTGCTCTCCTTAATCGGAAACAGATTATCTAAACCTTATGGTCAAGATTGCTGTTTTTTATAAAGTCACAATTTTCATGTTTGAGTAGTGAAATAATACTTGTTTAATTAAAAACCTCATAATTCACACATTCTCATTTTAGTGTTTCTAATCCTGAACTAACTAGGTTGCATTAAACTACTAAAGGGTTGCTGTAAAGATTAAGTTTCTCTTACTGGATTATCAAGTTTCATTGTTTGGGTTTTTTTTCTCAAAAGTTATGTCCAAAGCATGTAATGGTATAAAGATGATAGTGTATAAACAATCACAGAATTATAAAATGTGATTTTTAGACTTTGATGCTAAGACATGTTCACATACGAAGATATCTCAATTATATCTTTTTTGCAGTTGTCTTAGCCTACAGGAAAATTCGTGCATTTTCTGAGTGCTGAGGAAGTATGGTAGAAAAGTGTGATATTCAGAATGATTTTCTTTTTCAAGGATGTACCCTGATGTTGCTAAATCTCTTATGACATGTTGATTTTTAGACTGAGTTATTTTCTTTCAAAATAGATACATATTTGTTTTCAGATTTACTAATCATTCCCGAACTGGTGTGGAAATAAGTGTTGTGTTTTTCAGTTTTCTCAAAAGTTTCTGTCATCTCTTATATTATCCTGTCTTTTTTCCCCCCGTTCTCTGGGCTGACGTTTTAAGTTATGTGTTATGATTTTATTCTATATGTGTTTTAGTCATCCCAAAACCTTTTTAGATAACAGTGCAGTGAACTAACAGTTATATGTATGTGTAACAGTTTTTATTTGTAGTGTATAGTTTAACAATATTGAAAGAATGCTTTGCAGATTGCTGGACGCTTCAATCTTGAACTAAACTATTTACTTGCCACTAAATGCTAAGGAAGGAAAAAATGTGATAGGTTATCAAAGGAAGCACATTGGGCAGTATTTATGAAATATTCTTGTATGGTGTTGGTGACAAAGCTGCCCTGGCAGATGTAGATGAGGTTTCTGAGATGCCAGCTGGCTGTGGTGCCCCAAATGTGCATCAGTTCAGGTGGCTGCTGCTGCTCTACTACATGGTGACACCCTTGAGGTGTTCCTGGGGTCGTGATTTGTGCTCTTGCTGTGTGCTGACTCAGTGTTTGGATGAGACTTGAAAGTGAGCAGTGGATGCAGAGTCTGCTTTTGCTGGGAGGAGATTGAAATGCACAGGATAAATGTGACCTAGGTTATTATACCTTAATACAGTGCCTGCCCTGCTCAGTCTGTGGCCTATTTTCTCAATCCTGTTCTAGAATAGTAACAGAAGTAATAATGTTGGCAGAGGAAATGTTGGCGTTCCCTGCAGAGGTGGAAATCTTTCTAGGATGTGTGAATGTTTCTGGGCTGTGAAGTATGCTCATGTTCTTGGTGAAAGGCATTCTTTGTGTACAAGCTCTGATAAACAAGCTCTATATCTCATCTGTTCATGTGCCCCATGGATCAGGCTGTGTTCCTGAGACTGATCCAAGAGATCAGTCCAGTGTCACAGCAGAACTTTTCAGCCCATGACTGTGTGATGATGCTGGATGCTTTTCCTTTTCCAGTGGCACTGCAGCTGCTGTGACGATCCATACCTCACTTTAGGTCACTCAGAAGTTAAGACTACCTGATACTTTTTAAATTACATTGTATCATCATCAATCAAATTGCTGCGACTGCACAAGAGCTAACCCTGTGTTCTCCCTGCAGTATTCATATCTCCTGAATGGCTTTAGTGTTTCCCTTACGGGTTTTTGATCCCAGCTTTACAGCTGTAAGCAGTGAAGAAACAAACAGAGCAACTTGAGAGAAAATACCCTCTGCCACCTCTCTTAATTTATGGTGATAATAACAGAACTCACACTTTCAAAATGTGTTCATCAGAAAATTGGTAGCTGCTCTTGAAGAAAATACAAATAATATTCAGTAATACAAATACAAATAGTTGTATTTTTTGCAGGCAATCAAAAGCACATACAGGTTCACCTTCTTTGGCTGGGAAAGGTTGTCTTTATCCAAAAAAATCTAAGGCTGCTTTTCTGTAACTTTCTATTCTCTTGCTCTATTTGTTCTAGGAAAATGATGCAAAGTTCACTGCTTGAAATCCTTGTCAGCACTGGATATATTTGTATATTTATTAATTTATAAATGAAGTAATGCATCTTGCCATATTTTTATTACGCCTTCTCCCTGTCCTGTGAAGATGTGCAGCTGTACACAAGTCCACTTGGTCAGAGCAGTGGAGCTCTTGTATTTCACCCCCTGGATCATCATGCAAGAAATGTAGCAACAAGGGGTGAGGTGGTTCTGTGTTTCAGGACCTGTGTTTCAGTTGTGCTCCTCCTTTCTGCATGGCTTCAAATAGGGGTGCAATTTCTCGACAAGGAGGTGGAGGCTGATAGACACATCAGTGGCTGGGATGTGAAAGCTGAACCTGCAGTGTGCCCTTAGCATGCAGAACAAATAATTGGTGGCATTTTGTTGTTGCTGCTGTGTGTATTCTGAAAAGTTTTGACCCTCTACCATACTCATGGTTGTCACTTGCATTTGTTTCTTTCCCCTGCTCTTCTTTTAGAGCCTGCCTTTTATCTTTTCTAAGTTATTTTGTAGAGTGATAGTGATGGAAATTGTTTATCAGGTTAGATAAAGACAAAACTGTGATTTAGATGAAGTTGGAAGTTGTAGAAAATGAGGGTTAAAAAACTTCTGATTTTGGCAGCTGTTGATTAATCAGACTAAGTGAACAAAACTCTTCAGATGATACAAATCTCTTATGAGGTTGACATGGTAGTGTGATTGCAGTTGCTGGAAATGAAAGCTGATCTACTGTTTACAGTATGGTGATAACAGTTTAG
Organism: Trochalopteron elliotii; assembly: GCA_024734555.1. Taxonomy (NCBI): domain Eukaryota; kingdom Metazoa; phylum Chordata; class Aves; order Passeriformes; family Leiothrichidae; genus Trochalopteron; species Trochalopteron elliotii. Next base: position 1,781,087 of record JANPWX010000100.1, on the reverse strand, counting down.
TTTTTGTACTTGGCTTCTGGTCCTTGGCTTTCTATTTTCAGAGTTGGGTAAATGTGGTATTGAATATTTAACTTCACTGTTGCCTGATCCAAGTTAGGCAATAGGCAAAAAAAGGCAGAAAAAGTCTTGAGTGCTAAAGTCTGCAGTAGCTAATTAAAAGAAAATAGAGTATTGAATCTGCCTAGAAATAAGTGGCCCATTGTTGGGTGTGCACTGAAGTTGGTCCAAGATCTTGTGTGGTGCAGCACAACAGTCAAAGGAGTCACATCTGGGTTTGCCAGCATAACGGTCTTGTCCTTCTCTTGCACTCACATTTCATTCATTTCTTTAGATATAAAGTACTTGTGCTCAGCAGCTTGTGTTTGTTATAAACCTGCTTTCCAAAGTGGCCAAAACAATCAGTCTGCTTTTATGTATTTTACTGCCTTGTGTTATCTTGAAATCAAGAATGCTGGTCTTGCATTGGCTGTGTGGTCATAGGCATGTGGGAAATCAAAAGACTGAACAATGAAATTCTCAAATGCAGGACAACGGGTGGTCATTCCCACAAAGAAATTAAAGGCATTTGTTAAACCTTTTACTATTCTCATAGTGTGTTACTATACTCATAGTATGTTACTAATAGCTGTCTATTTGTCAGTACCAGAGCTTTTATTTCTGTACTAAGAATACTTAGTATCAAGTGGTGGTGTAGAATTCGGTGTCCTATAGAAGGATCCAGTATTTTAAGGCTTGTAATGTAATCTGTACTCTGTGCAGGGTGATATACTGAGAACAGTCATAAATTCTTATTTTCAGCTTTGAGTCTGGGGTCATAACTCTGGAAGTAAGTGCACGGCAGTTCTTAAGTCATGAGGAGTATCTAAACTTAGGAGCTGAAGTGCAGTGGAATTTAAACACTAGAACTTAACACAAGGCACTGTTAAAATCCTGCCCTGCCAACTTAATTCTAGTGTTACTTTTCCTTATTCTGTCCCTGCTTCTAGTTAAGTATTTTATACTTAGCTCTGTTATGCCTTTATTTTTTTAAAGTGATGCTTTTTGTGGAGAAGAGGAAGAATACAGGTATTTTAGACCAAGAGAACTTTTTTTTCCTCTTACTTCACAATGATGGTTGTCAGTGAACCTCAGCATATTCAATACTACGGGGTCCTTGGGGATACATTTATGAATTGAAATCAAATGCTAACAGAGTTTTTGAATGTAACAGTGACTTTTAACAGAAACATTGCATGTGTAATAAATATGTTACTACAGCTATAATGTCTGTCAGGAGCTGCCTACTTTTGGTATGTCTTACAGAAAAAAGAAAAAGCAACTTTTTTCTCTTTTTGTGCTGCCAAGAGAAGTTTGCCTTTCAAAACATGAGCTTTCATCATCTTATTATTGGAGATTTTTATGTAAAGTTTTTTTCACACAAAGGTTTCCACAACGAAAACTTTTCCTTGCACTCTAGCATAATCTTCTGCTACATTTCCATTTGGCCTAGGCATATACCTATAGTCACAACTCCTAGCAGAAGATCCTGCTTTCGTAGGACAAAATGTGCTTTCTTCTATAGCTGTTTCTCTCAAACCCAGCAGATGCTTTCTTGTGAGTGTGGCATTGGTGCCTGCTGTGAGAAATATGTTCTCCTTGCAACTGCTGAAACTTTTCCCAACTCCAAAGAGTGAGAGCTGAAAAGGGGTGCTGTCTCTGCAGCACATGATCCCCAGGAAGACTGCAGAGGTGGTCATCGCTCCTTCTTTATCATGCACAGGTCCAGCCCTTACTTTGGCAATCTTTCCTCACTGAAATCCTGCCTAGGCTCACCTGATCTTCCTCACCACTTGAGGAGAAAATATTCTCTTCAAGTTTCCTGGAAACATCTTGTTCAGCCTTACACAGGAAGAAATGGAAAATTACGTCCCTTACCACTGCCCTCTTGCAGAAGAGGGGAGCAGGAAGTATCCTTGTCCTTAAACATGCTGTTGTTCCTGAGACCTTGGAAATGAAGTAAGGGGAAGGGTTCTGGGGAGGGCCATGTCTGCATGATGCTGGCTATTCCTTGACCCCATGAAGATGGGAACAAAGTAGGTCTGAAGACAGCAAGTTTTATGATACACATAAACATTGTTAGGAGCTCTCAGGAACAGCAGTGACATTAACAGGCAGCATCCTCTCAGTTGGGTTTGGATTACACCAGTGACTTGTAGTGTGACACATGTATTTTTCCCTTGATGGCTCTGCATTTTACCAGTCAAAATGAAAGAGAATATATTTCTCAGTTTTAGAATGCCATTTAAAAATATTTTGCTTGAAAAGAGTAAGGTGAAGAATTTACTCTCAAAAACTAAGGGATTACAGAGTTTGAGGACAAATTTAAAACCCAGACATTAAGAACTTGTAAAATTCCAGGTGTAGTTGTCTAGAATCAATGTTTTTTCTAATTCACCTCTACAATGAATGTAGCTTTTCTCACTCCATTTACTACATAGACCCAGTTAAGTTTTCTGCTTTACTTCTGGAAAGCAATCAATGAATTACTGACTTCATTGTAACCAGAGATGTATTTATCTTTCTGGTTCAGCATCTTAACCCTGAGCCTTTGCCTCTAGTGCACAGGAGGCATCTGTCACCTCCTCAGCTGGCATTTTATGAAGTGACTATTGTGTGTGTGTATCTATGACATATGTGGGAGCCTCAAGGCTTACTTTTCTGATACATGGATTGAGTGACACTTGATAAGACAGCGCTTAGTACTGGGAGATGGCTCTTTGAAAACTTCTGGAAAAAATGGGAATTCTCTGTCTGCAAAAGACCTCCAGACAGTATGGTGCAATATTAAAGATGGCCGTTGATAACTCATTTTTTTAAAGTTCTCACTGGCTGTTTTTGTGACTAGATTTATTATTTTCATCTTTGTTGTCATCTTTGTTCATCGCTATACAAATAATTAACAGCAGCAATAAGTAACAAATTATTCTGGTTTACTCAGACAAAATCAACACATATTCTTGGAAGAGAATTCTGAAGGAAATCATTTTGTTTGAAGTTCTGTCTACTAATATGGCAACTGTAGGCTGAATATTTTCAGTTCAAGCCATGAATTCTCTATTAAATTGTAAATTTGAAACCCCAGTCCTCATGGATAGTCCTTGACAAATATAGCTGATGTCAGATACTTTCTTTTAGTATTTTCTAGAGGATAAGGAATAAATTCTCTCTGTGAGATTGTTTAAAGTAAGTTGGCATCAGCTTTCCTGCTTTCCTCTGCCACTAATTTTGAAGCATGATATTGAATCACTGGATTGCTATCAGAATCACTGATAGTAATTGCAGAGTGGTGTTTGCTTTCTCTCTCCTCCTCCTTCTTTCAAGTGCTGCCTGATCCTTGACATGGCATCAACATGAATAGTGGCAGGATGTGGGCAGGCTGAGCTTGTGTGTTGCCTAATGAAACAGTTGGCACTTCATCTAATGTTAATATTGTAATTTTTGAAAAGATATCTGTGAAACCAAGCCAAATATGCTGCTTGGCTGGAGGGATGAACGGCAGCGCTTCATGCAGGACGTTTTGGACACTTGCTATCAGCTGAATTGCATAAAAAAAGCTAATTGCCGTACTTTTCCCTTCTTCTTCATCAGCTTGAACTGGTAGTTTGGCCACGCATGCCTTGTGTGTTTTCTTTTCCCACCCTCTTCCCTTGTGCCCTTCATTTCAGATCTGAATGAGTGTGGACTAAAGCCGCGGCCGTGCAAACACCGGTGTATGAATACCTACGGCAGCTACAAGTGCTACTGTCTGAACGGCTACATGCTTATGCCAGATGGAACGTGCTCAAGTACGGCCAGCCTTGGTGCTTGCTCTTTTCCAGCTTCTCAAAATCCCTGCTCCAGTTTCCCTGGAAAACTTCTGTGAAATGAAGATGAGTCCCAAAGTAAAAGATAAATCTTGCTGGAAATTAGGCAGCTGTGCAAGACGAGCTCCTTTTTTCTAGTTAAATTAGGCTGAGAAAAATAAGAGCAATTGTTCTGATTTTATTAGTTTTATTGAATGTTTCCTCCAAAGCATTCTTCAGTGCTGTAAATCACTGTTAATTGGCCTTGGAGGACAAGTGCTTGCAGTTTTCATTGCAGCAAGACACCAGCATTTCTGCTTCCTTATGGCCTTACAAACATAAAATCTTTAATGCTGCAAATGTTGGTTGTTTGATTGGTATAAAAATTGTCCTGTCATCTCTCCGGAGATCAGGTTCCTACTTGCTCCCATAAAAACAGTTACTTTGAATATCTGGGCAGAGGGAAGGGGAAAGAAATTACCTTCAATTAGAGATACCCCATTTTTTAAATGGCAGTGCTGTCCAGAAGAGTCTGTAGTACATATTAGGCTTTATATTCTGAGGACTGCATTTAATAACACAACTTACTACAATTGTGGTAGTTTTCTCTTTTTTTTTTTTTTTAAATTTTCTTAGAGATGTAGTTTGTGGAATGAAAAATTTTATTAGCAGATGTATTTCCTCTTTGAAAGATACCTGTGAAACTCAACAAGCATTTTCCCACTTTTATTGTAAATATGTGATGTCGTAATTGTCCAAAGTTTTCAGTCATTTTCTAGTACTGATCACAGTCTTTATCTAAATGTGTTCAATTGTTTTTCTCCAGATGCCCTTTCTTGCCTGATGGCAAACTGTCAGTATGGCTGTGACGTGCTGAAAGGGGAGGTGCGCTGCCGCTGTCCTTCCCCAGGGCTGCAGCTTGGGCCTGATGGCAGGACTTGTGTAGGTAGGTGATCAAATGGAGATTCAATTTTAATTTTTTTTTCTCCAGAATGCTTTTATCCTTACACAGAATGCAGTGCAAGAGAGTTTATCAGACATACTTAGAATGCACAGAACAGGCGGTTTGAAGTTGTTAATAATGAGAATAGTAGTAGGGCTGTTGCTCAGGTGCTCGTGTCAGAGATCGCCAGTGTTTTCCTCCAGTCCTGCAAGTTTCGTTGTCTGCCTAAAGCCCATACAGATTCCTTGGTATTCAAGCCCTTGGCCCTTGCCACTCCTGCTTCTGGGTCATTTTAAACTATTGCTAACTCCAAAACACCTGCCTGCATAAAAAAAGGAATGGGGAGATTACCTTTTCCTCGTACCCAACAAGGTGGTGCCTAGCTCATTGAGGGGAGGGATAATTTGTAAAAATCACTGAAATTATAGTGGGGCAAGGTGAAGGTCTCTGCATGTTCCCAGTATTAGTGGGATTGTACGTGCTGTCTTTCTTCCAAACTGTGAAAACTCCAGGTTAAAATAACCACAGGAACTTAGAGCGTATAAAAGTGGAGTGTTTTGTTCCCACGTTTGTGAACATGGAAAAGGTACTTATGGTTAATCAGACTCTACTATGGTCTGAAGAACAGCGTGACATGTGATTTCATCAGTCATTAACTATACATCCTGAGTGGGATATGATGCTCCAGTGATTTTATTATTTATATTCTATGAAGTGCTACAATTCCATAACCAGTAACACTGAAAGAACGTAAGAAAATGGGGATGTCCTAATCATCCCTTTGGGTATCTTGGCTGTCCACAGGGTGGGTGGTTCTCCAGGTACCTGACCCATGCTGACCAAGAATTTGTTGGCAGAGGAAGGGACAGACTCTAGATCTTCTGATAAGAAGAGCAGGCTCCACACCCAAGGTAGAGGCTTTCTGAAGTACAAGACTGGCACATCTGTGTATGGGAAAAAAATGGAAAGACCAGAAGAAAAAAACATACTGTTGTTACATGCTGAAGGGGTTAAGCTGTGATAAATCCCATTGTGGATATTATGACAGAGAGATCTTTGGAAAATACTTGTGCCATACCACAGTGAGCTGAGTGATTTTAAGTACAAATTCAAGAAAGGTACACAAAGTAGAGAAATTTGCTAGAAAAATGCTTGTAGCATTCTCTTTGTGTGCATTTTTCTATTCAGGAAAGCTTCATACTTGGAAATAAACATACTATAATATATATTTTATATATATTATATAATAAACATACTATTCATACTTTGAAATAAACAAAGTGTACTTTAATGCCAAAGACTAACACTCAAATCAGTCCTGTGAAGCTCTTTGAGTTCTTCAGTGCAGTTTTCCAAAAAACACTTTTTTTCCCCAGAAAGGCAAAGAGCTGTGTACCCACATTTTAGTTGGGTATGCATCATTCTGAATGACCTCATAACCTATTTCTAAAATTTCCACAAGAATTTTCAGAGCAGCCTTGTACAATACAGAGAAAATAGTTACAGCAAGAGATGTCTGTTCTTCCCACATCGTAACACACTGTTCTCCCCTTTTTTGGTAAGAAGTGATTGTGACATGCACCCTTTCTGTGTTATTTCGCTATCACGTTCAAGCTGCAGTAAATACCTCAAAGAATTGAAGCTACTCGGGTCAAAGGCTATGCTTTTTCCTCATGTTTGTACAAGCTTGTCACTGTTGGGGAAGTTGTTGGCTCCAGCAAGGGTCTGAATAATGCTGCAGTACAGACAGAAGTGTAGGTGATGGTAAGAAAATTGAAGTGTGCTTTGGCTACAGCTCATGAAATCCTTGTTTGAGGAGAGTTTGAAAGACAGCTGGAAATGCAGTGTCTATTTTTAGCACAGGTGGAAATTCCTCTGAGCATTATTCTATTCTTAGTTTAACACTTGCTGACCATTCTCTTGCTTAAAATGTTCCTTTCAGACAATCAGTAAAGAGCCACCAATTTGACTATAAAAGTAAATTGTATAAACTAAATAACAACAAAGGGAAAAAACAATTTGGCATGGTATTCAGTGAAAATGTGAATTAAATAGCTAATTAACTGATTAATGACTCTTGAATCAATAAATCAATCAGTCTTGCCAGGTTTTTATATTGGGATTTTCGTTTAATGAAATGAGCCATATACACATTTCAGCTTCAAATGTTCTGAAATTATTTGAGGGCTGAAAATAATGACTTTTCATTATAAAATCAATTCTTTCCTTTTTGTGTGTGTGTTTAGAAAATTGAAAATACAGCCTTGTAAACTTAAGAATCATGCTATTTTTAATTTAGTTTCATAGTTATTTTGTGCTTGAGTTGGTAATATGGTCATACTTGCAGCAAGAGAGAGAAGCAATTCAGCTTCTCTGGTGCACGCTGACCATCACACTCATTAGGTGCTGACCATCACACTGCCTCATGTGCCTTTGGAGCAGCTCCCTGGAGTTGAGGGGGGCCTCCAAATCACCCCTCCATGCCTTGGGTTTCATAGGAAGCAGGTATGAACCACAGCATGTTGCAGCAGGCAAAGGGAAATAGCTCTACAACTTTTGGTCCAGGTTTGGATTGACTTGAAAGAAGCCACAGTCACTGTACTGTTTGAGAGCTGCAGGAATCTAATCACAAGCACTTGCATATCATCTTGTGGCTACTGATGAAAAAGTGGATTTCCCCTCAGCAATGAGCGTCCATGCACCTCTCATTATATGCAAATGGAAGGCTGTTACATTTTTTCCATATTTTAGCATCAGTTTTGAGCAGTGTATTAACGGTTCTGTCCTGTAGCTCTAGGACATACAACTGCCTGCCACTACTACACTGCTGCCATAATTTAACATATTTTTGTCTTATGTGAATTTGCAAAAATGTGTATTAATGTGAATACATACAGAGGAAAAAGCAGGACATGCTACATTAGGTTTTTAAAGATCATAACCCATGCCATGATGAAGTATATTCAGTGGCTGATCTCGTTCTTACTGAACCATTTTTTGAAGCTGTGGTTTAAAGATGAAAAAACTCAACCAAAAGCAATGAAGAACACAACTAACTCTTAGTAATTAAGAGTTGTAAATTTGCAGCCTTGAAATAATATTTTAGTAAAGGGTAGAAAATTGAGACTTGTTGATTAAATTATAATAAGAAACATGGTAGAGTTTGTAAAACTTAGTAGCACATTAAAAGCCTAAAATGTTAACAATAAATTCAAATCAAGAGACAGATTTATAAGAAGATTTAGGCATGTGGAGAGCTGCCCAGTATTGGCCTTGTTTTCTTTCTCATTGAGACCTTTACTGCACCATTCCAGTAATGCTCTTGATGGAGAGAGTGCAGTCAGGCAGGCCAGGAGTGTGGGAGCTCAGGGGCTGAATCCCTGCTGTCCTCGATAATTCTTCATGCAGAGTGGGACAGTGCCAGCAGGAGCTACTGGGACAACCCATCTGGCCAGTAACTCATGGCTTTAAGTCACTTCTTTTGGCTGTGGGAGCACAGCTTGGAGAGAAGCTGAAGCTCCATCTCCCCCGCCTCAGGTAGCTGCCCTAACTAACCAGCAGCTTTGTGGCAACATTTTTTCTGTGCAGTGGAAGAGACTCTGCCTTGTTCAGGCCTCTTTCACAAGAGCAGCAGGGCATCAATCACTTGGCTTTGTTTTGCACTCTTGACATCGGCAGCTGAAGTGCTCCTTTTGGGAAAAGAACTTCATGGAGAGCAAAATCTTGCTTTCCCATAGATCAAGAGCCTGATAGAGCTGCAGAGCAAAAGCTTGAACTGTGCCCTGCAGATAAGCAGCAAACACGAGGAGCTGTGTGCGTCAGAAGCAGCCGTGCATGACAGGTCTCTACCTCAGTGGAGAATTAGTGTTTGAGCACTCAGCAGCCTCAGCTCAGTGTCCAAGGGCTGCAGAGTGACTGGTAAAGCAAGCAGCTTTTGTGTGTCAGCCTGACCTCGTCTGAGAGTTCCCCAGGCAGGGAGAGCAGCAGTGGGTGAGCATCAGCTGCTCCCTGGGCATCTGTCTGTGACCCAGAGCTGAACCAGAGGGCACAGCCAGAAGTAGTGCTCAGGTAGGTATTACTGCTGGCTGACCAAGGGCCCTTATGAAAAATACTTTGGCTACTCTTCAGCTCTCCATTATGTGAAACCAGTTTCATTTAGACAGCATACATTGTATTTTCACTGTTATTAAGAATAATACAGTTCCTTTGTTTCCACAGATATTGATGAATGTGCTACCGGGAGAGTTCTCTGCCCACGCTTTAGGCACTGTGTCAATACTTTTGGGAGCTACATTTGCAGGTGTCATAAAGGCTTTGATCTGATGTACATTGGAGGCAAATACCAATGCCATGGTAATAACAAGCTGCTTCTCACATGCATGTAATAGAGCTGATGACCCCAGAGATTCCTCTCCAAAGCTGTTTTTTCCGCAGGGTTCACTGTCACTGGCAGTTGGAGGCTTGGAGCAGTGTCTGAGCTTAGGCTATGTCTGAGCTGTAACACTGGTGTGCTCCATTGCATGTCCCAAGATCCAAGATAAGAAAATGTGCACACCCTAGCTCCTCCCAGCCCAGACTGCCCAACTTTCCTTCCCCTGAAGACAGCTGGGGAAGAGGCAGGAGTTGGGAAATAACCTGCTTTTGTCTGGACATGAGGTTGGAATGCAGCTGGCGTATGCCCTTCAACAAAGATATTCCCAGGTCTCTCTACCTTAGTTTCACAGGGTCTCAACTGGTTATGATTCTTTCACTGAAAAAAAGATCATGTGGAGATAATGAGGCATTACTTTGTTTGCTTAAGTATTTTTTTTCAGATGAATTTGTGTTCAGAGTACTGGAATTTGGAGGTTTTTGCTTGCGTCACTGACAATAAATGTGGATATGCCATATGAAACGTTTCCAGCAGTTTCTGCTTGATGTAGAAACATCTATACAGATGTATAATATAGGAAAAATTTTTTTTTATGAATTATGAATTTTTATGAAGAAAAATCAGTTTAATATCTGTGTGATTAAGAATAGGCATATTCCTATACTCAGGTTGTTTTTTTCTTATTCTGTCACCGGCAAGAAGTGGTTGTTAAAATTGTGATCTTAATGATCTCAGCTGCAATCTACCTAAGGCATGTCTGAAGCTGATGCTAAGGTAACAGCTGAACAATACTAAAGTTGCCCAATAGTCCCTATTTCCCCTAATATTGGCATTGCCACATTGATTTGTGACTGTCTATTTTCCTTTTCCCACTGGCAAAAGCTTTATTATTTTTTTTTTTTTAATAATCAAAATTTTAATAATGTTTGGGTTTTTTTGCAGGGATAAGCAGAAAGTCAGGTTTCTTTGAAGCAAATGATTTTTTAATGGAAATTTTCTGTTGCAGACATAGATGAATGTTCCCTTGGCCACCATCTGTGTGGTAGTTTTTCACACTGCTACAACACTCCAGGATCCTACAAATGCAAATGTAAAGAAGGGTACAGAGACAATGGAACAAACTGCATACGTATGTAATACTCCTTTTAAAATAGAGGTTCTGAAAGCTTATGTGTCCCATTTTGTAAACTTTAAGATACAGTACCATCAGGCTGGGTTTCTCTTAACTATTTTTAATACTAAAGAAGGGACCAGGGAATGTAGTTGGTGTTTTCTAGGTCTTAGCATGCCTTGGTAAAAATATCTTTCCCTGAGACATTTTCATAATTAGAAAGAAATTCACCTCTCCCTATTCACAGCTTGATTCTAGAGATTGCTTCAGGATGAGAACAACTGAGTAAACAGGGTAGGTCTGATCAAACAGTGCATATTACTCATACCCTGTTGTTATGTACACTCCACAACTGGCCCATTTCAGTAGCTCACCCTCATCCACTCCCTGCTGCTTTCCAGCTGTGAGAAGAGCCAGGAGGGAGGATTTCTCTGGAAGGATTTGCTATTGGAAAATTCCCTTGGCCACCTTTCTCTTGGGAGAAGCAGCCACCCACTTGGTACAGAATAAGGTGTTGGAGCTCTCCCATCTTTGACATCCCACAGGACTGTGCAGCTCTGTGACATCTGCTGGGTCTTTTTGATGCTGCATTCCTTTGTGGGATCTGGTTTTTGATGACTCACTGATCTCTTTAAAGAGCAGCACCATTTTTTCCCCTTCGACTGTCATGGTAAAAAGTGTTCTATCACATCCTGAGCACTTGCAAGTATATGTGGGCACATTTCATGTGTGTTACTGGGACATAGTCCTGAAGGGGTGTTTTATATTTTAATATACTATAAATGTCAAAACTGCAGGGTATTCAAAGGGATAGCAATAAAGAAGTGGCCAGAGGGAAAACCTTTTTACCTGGTATCATCAAACAGTTCACTGATTAGCAAACAGTAGTTCTTCATTTTAACTGTGTGTTATACTTGAAACACTTGTACACAAAATATGTGACTAGAGCTCTTGCTGAGCCTTTTAAGATCTCCAGTGAGATATGAAAGGCTTATTAACCAATAGAAAACAACAAAACATATTCTTGTGTTTCGTGTCTTCAGAAACTCTCCTTGTGAAACTAAGTTAAAATTTGTTGTCCTTTCTTCATGAAACACTGGAGGAGATGTTAGTGAGGGCACTGTCACTGGGGTGAAAGTGGTGCTCAGTCTAGCACCTCATTTTTGTGAAGTCTGAAAAAGAAAAAAAAAATAGTCATTTACTTAGTTTCCTCGTGTTTAGCAAAGGGAAGGATCTAAATGAAGACTGGCTTGGTTCAATCTCTAAAATGATTATTGCTTATTGATGAGGAGAAATGTTTAGAAGGAAAGGTCTGCAAGATCTTTCTTAAGCCAAAGGTATCTGCCCATCTGTAATCAAAATGGTTGTAACATCTGAACTAAACTTGCTTCCGCTCCTGATCAGAGGAGTTTAGAGGGCTGCTTAACTCATGGCTGCCTGCCCATGCTGTTTTAACCAACAATGCTTTTGTGTGAGTTTTGCCAACTCTGAAAGACTTGATGCTTTAGAGGAGGTGGGATGGAAGTGTCTCGACCTTCAGTCATTCTAAATTATCTCTAAACTGCTGCACTGCCAAGTACGACCGAAAGGGATGTGATAATTTAGCAGTGCTGATGCTAAAATATGTTTCTAACTAATGGAAAACTTCAGAGGAAGAAAAATTATTCTATCCAAGTCTCTCTGTGTCATGATGAAATAGATTGTTAAGTTTCTGGAGTGAGAGGCTCAGAGGTCTGTTTTGGACCCATTTTGATTGTCTTTGCAGTTATTCCTATTGCTATGATTGAACTACCTGGTCCATAGCACATATTCAAGGCCAATTGCACTCTCCCTGAGGGAGGAAGGGGTAGAATGAGTAGGATTGTTGATGCTGAAGGCACAACTCAGACCTCAGACCACTGCACATACCTGCTTTTGTTACAGAAAAGCCAATGACCAGGCCGACAGCTGGGCCGACAGCTGGGCCAACAACTCATCCAACACATGTGCCAACCACTCGTCTGATACCTGTGCCAGCCACTCGTCCTACGCCTGTGCCAACTCAGCCTGCACCCAGAACAATAACTGGACTGATACCCAGGCCAACCACGAGATACGTGTCAGTGACGAGGCCGGTCACGACACCAGTGATGAAGCCTCCACCTCCAACAACACCTCAGCCTACAACGGTAAGACCTACACTACCACCAAAAACAACTCCTCTGGTAACAACTGAAGAGCCATCACATGTTCCCATTGAAACTACATCTTCCCAAGGAGTTATAGATGACAACAGGATCCAGCCAGATCCTCAGAAACCCCGAGGAGATGTGTTCAGTAAGTAATTTTCCATATGCCTTTGTTTATCAAAGCTGTAGATGAAAGCATGCACTATACTGTTTGGGTTTTTTGGAACACTGTACCGTTGAGAACAGAGAAATGAAACTGAAAAAGGTTATATGGTAAAGCTGCACAAGTAGTTGATTGTATTACCTAACAGAAGTTGGGGACAGAAGTTCTGAATCAATTAATCAAAAAAGTTTTATTTTTTTCCCTGAAATTATTGAGTATATTGTCCTGTAGAAGTACTTAATTATGCTTTCAGCTGAAGGTTTTAAGAAAATGAAAGACGTTTTATTGAAAAGTATTGAAGTGCAACATAACTCATAAAGTAGTCAATGGATTTAAATTCAGAGAGTTGAGAGTCCCTCCTAAACAAAGTATTACCACAGCTTTAAGAATGGTAAAGAAGTGGGATCATGCCTGTTTACCTGAAGACTTCTATGTGACCTATTTTGTATGAGTTCAAATAGTCTCAGATGTTCATGACTAAACAATGGGGAAAACGCATAAAAATAGCATAGAGGGTAATTTTATGGACCGTGTCTGTGGAAAGGAATACATTAAAAGCTGAAGATAGTAAAGATTCTCATAGCATGAACACATGTAACTAAGAGCTCCTCTGAAATCTGCAGCACCATTGTGCCAGCTTTAGTGCATACCACAGGAGACATTACTGGCACTTACAGAGCTGTGTGTATCTGCCAAGAAATACTCAACACCCGATTTCATCTTTAGTTCTGTGGCTAATTTTAGAGATGGGGAGGGTATGTTGGATCAGTTCTTCAGCTTGTACAATAAAGCTGCTGAAGCAGTGTAGTAGGAGGAGAAGTTTGCTTTCTCAGAGCAGGTGCACGAGCAATGTGGGAGTTTCTTTCTGGTTGCTTTGGCATCTGTGTGATAATTTCTTGGGCTTTGTTGTTCTAGGTCATTACTCAGTGCAATATTTTGTTCCTTGTAAAAGAGTTTTCCCTGTGACATTTTATCTGTTGTAGACAGTTAGAAAATGGAGAGTGAAGTTGACAAAAGTTAGAAAACAAATCCTGATACAGCTTAGTAGAGTGTACTTTTGGCTTCATATTCAGTTAAAAATATAGAGATACGTTTAAGTGAAATTTGAAAGGAAATAAAGACTTAGAAAGCTTAATCTAATGTGAACTGAGAGTTAAAAATACAGTTTTGTGGAAATTATTGTAGACTCCAGCATTGTGTTTCCCAGGTGTCTGTCTCATGTTGCATGTGTTCTCTGGAATACTAAAACAGAGGGATAGTTTTCAGCTGTTTTCATGAAGTCATAACAATCTTCTCTGTAAAGCTTATTATTTACAATTGGTCTTTCTGTATTGTCCCTAGAGGGATTTTGTAGCTAATGCTTTCAATACATGTGCTTCAGATATAGGGGTTTGGGAAATAGGAAAGTAAAAGCCTTTTAAGCTTGGCTTGGTCTGACTGCAGCTTACATTATGGTACATATAACAAACTCAGGACCTTTGCAAAGTGTTTATCAACTATTAGTTTAGGTCAGCCGTCACACTGAGGTTTGTGATATACATGCATAGCTTCAAAGGCTTCAGTGCACAGCACAGCAGGACTGAGATGGGTCGAGCACCAGCTGTTCCTGGCCTCAGCAGGTAATACAGGGACAGATAGTCTTCAGATCAAGTCAACAGATGTCTGTCTTCAATTCCGTATAATTTTTTTTTATTCCCTGCAAGAGACATACGTGATACATGTATGTGTGTGATGTAACTGTGTGACTGAAAGCATACTCCACTTGTGCTCTAGATGATGCCAGTAGTGTGATCTTTAATGAAGCTGGTGTCTTTTTTTCTCCTCTCTCTTATCTTTTTCTCTCCTTTCCACTCTGCTTTCTGCTCTGTTTTTCTCTCTTTTCTCTTCTGGACACTTTGAAAATATCATCTAGGTCGTGGTCACTAGAGTTCTGTCCTACTTTCTCTTTGTCTAGAAGCATTTTTGATGGGAATGCACAAAAGCATTTGTTAAGGATTTGAAACTTCAGTCGAGTGAACATAGTTGAGTTTCAGAAGAATGGACTACTTTCTTGAAGAAAGCATTGCTTGTAGAGTAAGGTGTTTTTTTACCTGTCGAGTCCTGTTACTGCAGGAGTTGGTGGGGTAGAGCACAAGTTACATTTCCTCATGTGGGACATTTAGAAAAGCAGGTAGAAAAGTTATAGCCCACATGCATTACTACAGTGGGATGCACTGAGCATGGGACTGCCTCTCCTCAGTACTGCACTTGTAAGGATGACACAGAGATACTTGAACATCCCCAGATGCCATCACACCATGAGAGCATTTTGCCAGGTGCTGCATTCCTGGGCATTAGCTGGGCTGCAGACCTGGCTGCATGAGTGCTCTTGGCCCATGGCAAATGTGAGGTGCATTAGCTGAAACACCTTTCATGTTAGCTTACAGATGGTGGGTTGAGCTTTAGGTTTTTGCTGGCCAGTGCTGCCCCTGCTCTGGGTGTGTGGGAGAGCAGTGCCTGGTTTGGTGTGAGGCGCTGTGAGCTCAGGACGTCAGCACTCCCACCGAGTGTAAGCTAGTGCCTCTCCACAATCATTCCTCACAGCTAGACACAGTGTTAACAGCCGTGGTGTTAAGACAATACAGGATTTCAAACTGGAATAACTAGTAACATTTAGCTAACCTTCGACTTGCTTCTTAGCTGCTATAGGGATGTGCCAAACCCTCCCCACCTCCAAAAACATTTGTGGATTTTTCACTTGCCTCTATATTTCCTCAGGGAAAGTGAGTTTTGAACTATTTCCTTTGGCTTCTTTAAAGCTGTTTCTGTTTTAGTCTCACCTACATCAGACATCTTTGCAATATTCCTGGGTTGTAGATGTAAGCTAATTTTGTTTTGCTTATACTGAGCTTCTTTAGGTTTATTTCCTCACATCAACTGCTTCTCCAGTTGAGGCAGCAAAGAAGTCAGTTCTCAAAAATCAATTTGCACTGTGGTCCCCATATGCCTGCCTGGAAAAGAAGAAAAAGTCTTGCTGCCTTTCTTTGTTTCCCACTAGAGAATACGGGCAGCAATTAGTAGTCTTGGAACTCTTATTTTCATGGAAAACAGAGAAGAAAATCAATGTTGAATCTGCTCAGGTCACGAAGTAGGATTTAACTTCAGTTTTATAAATCTTCAAAAGAACTTGTGTCATCTTAGGTGGCTGCTTCCTCCTGTGTCTCCAAGGATTGTTGTATTCCAAAGAGTCACAAAATGCAGTGTTTTATCACACAGGGATGGGCAAAACCCAGCATAGAGAGCACTGTACCCAGCAACCACTGGCAGTTCTGTGCTCCCAGCCATTAGCATCTGCTAAAGACCTCAAAGTTGTGTTTTCAGCTAGGTTGTCTTGTGATGCATGGACATTTCCCTTTTTTTTTTTCTCATGGGGCTCTGCATCTTCAACCAGACCTGGAGGAAGCAGCACTGCTTTGCTCTGCCATCAGATAGGTGGTAATTCTGTCAGGCAGTCCATGGCAAAGGGGCCATTGGCTGCTGCACAGATGTCCTAGACCAAATCCTGCAAATCCTGGTGCTCTGGGATTGGTCCACATCGGGAGAGGAAAGCGGGGGAAATGCTGGGGGAAATGTACTCTCTTCTGCAAGCATCTCTCATATTCTAGTTTTTTGTTAATTAACCTTTTCCTGGGGTATCCTTGGTGACTCATTGCTCCCTATTTTCTCACTTTGGTATTTGACCTGCTGTTCCACATACTGAGTAAACTTGACCTAGGATTTCACTTTAGTGCTCTCTTGAATATGCTGCTCAACTTGAAATGAGTTGAGGACCAGAGAAATTCCTCTGTTCATCACTGACAAAGAGCACAAATGATAAAAATGCTGATAATGTTATTTAAATGCCTTTGCAATTTTTGAAAGGTATTGGGTTGTTGCTTTTCTTTAGATGCTTTACCCCTTTTCTAAAAAAGCCTGCAGTGACTTTGGGGAGCTGCTTTTTTAGAGAACAAAAAAATTTGTATTTTTTAACATGGAATTCCTACACTTGGCCTTTGAACCACTTAGTCAGATGCAGACAGTGGAATCTGGCACCAAGGATAATCTTCTCCTGATATGGATATGGGGGGAATAGCAATGAGAGAGGAATGCAGTGATAGCTTAATATTTAACTATTTCAGGACTGATACAAACTACAATGAAGTACAGAGGAATCTTGTCTAGTGATAAGTCTCTAACAAATAGAACAGCTCAATAAGATGGTGAATTTCTGCTACCATTGGGATCTGGATGATAAGCACTAAAAGCATGAATTTACAAGTATAATACTAGATATCAGCATAACAAGAAAAAAAACCCTTATCTGTATTAAAAGACAGTTCAGCAGTTTTTCTTCTTAGCCCTTAGTGGAGCCGAAAAGATTGGAGTTAGGAAATGTTTCTCATAACAGTTATTAAAAATGTAAAGATTGGATTAAAACTGAATTCTTTCTTTTCTTCATTTCAGTGACTGCAAAGTCCTTAGTGCTGTAAGTGCAGTTTTGTGATCCTTGAAGCTGTTGAAAAAAGGGAAATAATAAAAGCAAAGAGTAGGAGGTTTGTTACTCCTTGATATCATTAGAGTAGCATTATGTTACAACAGCATTTCATTTGTCTTCACTGTTCTGGCACCTTTTAAAATGTATTTGTTTCTATATATAAGCATTTATGATAGGTGCTTTGTTCCTGTTGGTACTCTGGAGTTCAATCATGAAATCTAGGAGTCTTACAAGTGTCACCCTCAGTCAATCTTGCAGCAAGTTTTGTCCCCACATCTGATATGCAAGCTTCTGTACGTTCCTTGTTTCAGCTGTGTTTCCCTGGAACTCAGCTGGCACTCTGCACCTCCTGAATGGATGTTCATACAAAAGCAGGCAGGTCACTTTGCAGAAAACCTTCTGCAAAGATAAATACCAAGATGCTTGATTTCAGTAAAACTTAGTGAGCCTTGTAACTGCACAAGAGGTGCAAGATTGGACCGCAGAGTGGTGGCATGCTGACGCTGTTGTGTCTCCCCTTGTATATGTAAATACTGCTGGAGAGGGTGGCACAGTCCATAAAAGCACTTCCTGAAATAATTCTTACTGCAGAATTTGAATCTGTAGAGTTTTAAGAAACATATCCTGGACACTATGGGTGTCTGAAAAAAAGGGTGAAATGTACCTCTCTGTTGCCCCTTCTTTTTAGCCCAGCATACGTCAGAATCTTCCCTGGAGGAAAACAGGACTTATTCTTGTTTTCTCAGTCTCACTGACCTCTGGACTACCCTTACTTCTGGCTGTTTTCTGCTAGTTGTGTGTGAGATCTCATCACTTGCAGGAATTTTTTGCAAGTAGGATTTAACAGCTTTCAGTCATAACTATTCAGTCAAAAAAATCTTTGTTCTTTTTTGTTGTTTTTTTAGCGAATGGGGAGCTTAGTCATGATTACTGAGTGGAGTGGAATTGTACTTACAGTGCAAACCCATTTTTTTCTGTAAGCCAGAGAACTGCATTATTAATGGTAATGACAATTACTAATAACATAAGGTTGCACCCCCTGTTTTGATTTTGTTACACCAAGACAGCAGTTATTCAGTTTATTGCAAACAAGCTGATACATATACCTGTACTTTCTTGTACTCCCAATCTCAGCCATTAGCAATAAATCATAAAAAGTTTTACTGTTTTCCCAACCATTAAAAAATCCAAAAAGAAATCACTTGTATTTAATATTTAATAATCACAGTTATTTAATATTTCCCCCCAGATTTGTGCATCTGTGAAGAAGTTAGCTCATGAATTTTGAGAGTATGGTAGTATTGGCTCACTCAAAGCTTATAAAATTCTCCCAAGTAAAAGAAGCCAAGTTTCTATTTAACAAGCTTTATCAAACCATTGAAGTTAAGTGAAAAGCACACTGATACACTATAAAGTACACAGAAAGGGCTTAGAAAGCATCTCTTATGGTAATCCTTGTTTCAAACTGAGTGCCCATTCCTGTAATTAGGTCCAAGCACTGAAGTGACTGTATTAAAGTACTGCAACACACTCTTTAAGAAGTTCATAAAGTGTTTGGAAAGGACTCTAAGGGAATTTTTTGAAAAAAATACTTTTGCAGCACTTTAATTATAGGCAGATACATCAGCTTGAGTTTGGAGAATTCTTGTATGTGTGCACAGATGTAAATCAGGTTTGCAGAAAACATCAGTGCATTGGAAATGGTACTTGAAGAAGTAAGCTGAAGTAGTTTGCAAGATGAGTTCCAAATATTTTTTGCAGTATTTTCCATAAACAAGGACTATGACAGACTGGGAAGAGGGTGCACAGGACATTAAAACTGTGGCCCCTGAGTATCCTAAAAACCTTAGAGCATGGCAGAGTTTCCTTCATGCTCTGTGCCACAGGGCTCATTTAGAGCCTTGTAATTACCTGCCTGTGAACCTGTGGTCTGAGCCTTTGGTGCCTGCTGTGCTGTGCTCAGCAGTTCTGAAGGGAATTGCTGACTTGTTCTCCATAGCATAGAAAACAAAGTGTCTTCTTCCCTTGGCACAGTCTGAGGTGAGGAAAGGCAAGGTGGTGCTCTCTGGGTGTGCAGCATAGATGTGCTTGTTCAACTGCCCCACCTACATAATTCAGGGTGAACAATGGATTTATATGCCTGAATATAAAATTTGTGCATAGATGTACTGTGAGGCAACTATTGGCCTAGGTCATGTGGACTGTGCACATTTGTAAGGTTTCTTTCATGTTAAATCTCAGGGTTTTTAGTCATGTAAGCAAAACAGCCCAGGTGAAACGAAGCAGCAAAAGTGCTATTTACAATCAAGGTATCTTTAAAAATTAACAGTCCTCTAGTACCCAAGTCAGCCTTAAGTCTGAAGCTGTTTTGAGCATTAATATCCTAGACTGCAAATAGACATAATCTGCAAAGGATTAAAAGGAAAACAAAAAAAAGGGAGTCTTAATGATTCAAATAATGACTATTATATTTAGAAGTTCATTGGTTTCCTACAGATTTTGAGCTTTTTAACTATTTGTTTTTGCTGTATAAAATTTTTATTTAAGACCTCTAGCCTAGAATAGTACTTGAAAAATACATTAGAGTTTGCTTATTTTGTCCTAATTTAACTTTTTTTCTGTGTTCTGGCTTTACAGGAGCTCTTGCAGCAGTGCTATTTTCATGTGCAAATTTTTGACCTAGTGCAAAAGAAGTTCCTTCTTAACCTTTGGTTTGATTTTCTGAAAACAACAGTCCTGTCAGTTATCTTCATTCTTCATGTTCTCACTTGTTCTGTAGAGACATTAATAGTTATTTTAGCTATGCAAATGGAAAACATGTCAAGTTTTTAATAGATAAGACCTTACAAATACCTTAGGTGTCAGAGGTGCCTATAAAATCTGAGGACATGTCTGAAACACATTACTACTGTTATGAATTATGCATTAGACATGCCTCTAAAAGAGGAATTTTCCAAGGCAGCTCTATACAGTACAGTCTGTTTATCTCTGGCTGACAGCTGTCCATCAGGCAAGAAATCTGTGTGAAACTTACAGTGACTGGCACACCATCTTCAGAAATACGTGGGAATCTTTGTAGCCACCTGACTTTGGCAGCAACCACTCCCACAGTGACCTCATAAATTTCAGGTTGTCCTGGATGCTGAATGTCTAATAACCTCTGGGCCTCTTAATCACTGAGAACTGTTTCTTCTCCTTGCAGCTGGGAACAGCAGCTGAAGGACAGGCTGTGCTGGAAAGCAAAAAGTATAATTACAGTTGAATTCCAGCTTCCACTAGAGCTCCTCCTTCTCAGCTCCCAGTACAACCCTGATAATTGTTTTGGGAGTTCTGATCCTTTGCAGGTAGATGGATGTACCTTCAGCTGTATTTCAAAGGTTAAGTGCATGTGGGGCCTTTTCCAAGTGCTGCTGCCTCCTGGTGAGGTTGTCCTATAAACATCTGTGGAAGGGTTGAGTGAGGACTTTCATGTGGCTTTATTTTATTGAGAAACCACTATCTCTGCAAATGCATTTGGAGAGGAAGAGTGTGTTTCAAGGTTAAAGCTTTCCTCCTTGGTTAAAAAGGAGCTTTCATTCAAAGGGCCTTTAGGAGATTTGGAATCACCTTTTACAGTGCTTAGGTAGATGTTACTACACAAATCATAAATCATGTAGGCATAAAGTTTATGAGTCTTTGTGTTGACTGTAATTAAATATATTGAAATCTCCAGGAAAAGCACAATGCCCAGAGCTGCTCTGCTGGTTTTTGTTAGAGATAAAGCTAGTTAGTGACCTACTTCCTTATCTCATTCATTTTTTCTTACAGTTCCACGCCAGCCTGGAGTGAGCAATAATCTGTTTGAAATACTTGAAATTGAAAGAGGGATTACAGCTGATGAATTTGAAGCAAACGATGACCCAGGTAAAGATCACGTTTGCTATTCAGGACCTAGGGTTTACGTTTATGAGATTTCTTGGGGGTTTATACATTTTTCAGGACTCCTACATCTTATGCCCCTCTTTTAAACTATGCTTTATAAAACCATGTGGAACCAACCCTTTGCCTATGTGAACCTTACACTTTTATTTCCTAAAACATTCAGCTCAAATGGAGCATGAATTGTTAATAATACAAGGGTCCTTTTTATTGTTTTAGTATTTTTGCAGATTTTGTTCCTAGGGCTCCTTCTTCTACATTGAATTTTCATACTTACTAGTGTCAGCCACATGGGAAATTGAAAACCAAAACAATCTGAATCACTTCTGGGGTTTTTTGTGACCTCCTGCTCTGTTCTGCCAGGTGTGCTGGTGCAGAGCTGTGATTTCGACAGTGGGCTGTGTGGATGGATCAAGGACAAAGATGATGACTTGCACTGGGAACCAGTGAGAGATGCATCAGGTAAGTGATCTGTGTGCAATCACATCCTGCAGCTGAAGAACCTCCCAGGCTTCAGGTTGATGACAGTTCCTGCTTGAGAACAAATCATACAGCTTCTGTTGCCTTAAGTTCTGGGATGCATTGCACACTGATGCCTCTTCTGTGTATAAAAAGCAAAATTGAGGATTCCCAGTGTGAAAGAGCAATTGAAAATTCACACTTTTATCACAGTTGACCTCTTTAAAATAGGAATGTCTCTGAAAGAGTAGTAAATGTAGTCAGCAAAAGTTTGTCTTAAAGGAATCTGAAAACAATTGTGGACTAGAGAACAACTTTTATTTATGGTGAAGCAAATCTTCTTTTTCAAACTACCATGTATACATAATTATTTCCCTATTACTAGCAAAATTATAGAAAGTACTGGAAATAGGCTTTGTTTTGCTGCCAGATATAATGTACTAGTTTAACCTCTCAGATTGCTGTAGCATGGCATAGAATTAAATAAAATCAATCTGTATATTGAAAAAATGTTAAGTAAATGGAAGGCAGACAAGTTAAATGCTGGAACACAGAGCTTCTGAAAATGGGATTATTTGGGATGATAAAAAGTGACATTACTCCAAGCATTAGAGAAGACTGTGTAGTAGCTGCTTGCAGGGCAGGAGAGGAAGGAACCCTTCCCTGTCTCCCACCTCTGCTGTCCCAGGAAGTGGGATGGGTTTTGTCTCCTATTGATTTTGGTGTGGCACTGAGAAGTTGCTGCCCTTCCCCCAGCAGTGCCTGCCCCACAGTGCCGGGGATTAGACACACATCCCTGGCTCCCCGTAATGATGGGATTACTGCATCCCCAAGGAGCAGCCTTTGAAGTGCACAAAGCTCACATTATGCGAGGGATGGCAGCCTTCGGAAGGAAAGAGCCGCTCTCAGGCAGGACAGGGGTGCAGGTTAAGATGAGGGAGGGTGAGGGCACTGAGAGCCATTTTCCTCATGCACCACCCTGTCAGAGCTGTCTGGCCTCATGCTGCCACTGATGGGGCAGTCATTTGGCACCGCAGCAGGTCACCTGGCACCTTTTCCAGGCTGTTTGGCTGGCTCAGTGGAAGTGCTGTCTTCACTGCCTGGGCAGGGGTCCCCCCAGACAGACTGCTCTAGTACTTCAGGAGCTCCTTGTGACACTTGAGAAGCCTTGGGAATGACTGGGAGAGCAGATTCCTCCTGCAGATGAGAAAACAGGCAGCTGTCTCCTGCCTGCAGAGTGGCACTTAGAAAAAATGGATTTTTAAATCTGTTGTTTCAAAAAAGGTATGAATTATGTGTATTTTTTTTGTTAGTCACTCAAAGCATATTTATTATCTGTACTCAAAAATCGTGTTGATACATACTAAATTCCAGAACTGATTTTTAAGAACTGTGATTTTTAATTGGCTCTTTTTTGTCAGACATTTTCCCTGCAGTGCTTCCCAGTAGTCAGGGACAAGCTCAGCTTTTTATTTCCTGTGTATGTTCTGCTGCTGTTGACATAACCTGTTAAAACTAGTCCCTTGAAGTCACCCACCCACCCCCTCCAGTCTGGAATACCTTGTTGAAAGGATTTATTTTCACAGCTTGTTCCTGACTGCTTGCTTTCACCTTGCAAAGTTTGCTGTGTATTGGTTTATCAGAATCTGCACTTGGAAAGGTGCTGTGCTGAAGCATTATAAGCTTACCTTGCATGCAGAAAATGCTCATTTGTGGGGACGTTTTCCTGCAGGGTCTTGCCTACAGATGTTTGCTTTGTGCTTACCTAAATCTGTTTCCTATTGATTGGATTCTGCCACAGTAACTATCTGAAAACGATGCACTTAAGTCAGTACTTTCATAGTGGTATAATTGTATCTTCAGCAAACAGGTACAGTTGTTTAAGCTCTATTATGCTTATTTTAGCAATTAGTGACCTTGCTGCAAAAGCAATGCATTAAAAAAAAAACCAAAAAAAAAACCAAAAAACAACTCCCTGAGAAAATACCCACCAAAAGGCTTTAGGAGATCCTTGGACAAATGGGTCCCACTTCATGGCTAAATGCTGATATAGGGGCCCAGACAGCAGCATAATACTTTGCTTTGTGAAACTTCATTCAGACCAGAGAACTTAAAAACTTATGTAGAAGTAGTGAATTGGAGACCAGGTTGGCTTTCCTTTTAAGTGTGTGACAAGGCCTGGTGCATTGTAATTAAATCTTACAGCTTTTGAGGGAAATCATTGTGACTTTCAAAGAGAAGCTTTCAAAATATAATGCTCTGTTTGAGTAGTAGCAGGGAGACAATGAAAAAATATTTTTCTATCCTGTTTAACTGTGTATGTCAACAACATTACAAACCCCCAATATTTATAAATCTTTGGTTTTAACTGAGGAGCCTAAAAATGCCACTTCCTTAATTAACTTAAGATGGAGGTGGCATTTTTTAATTTTAAAAAATATGTAAAATCCGATCACATAAAGAAAAAATATTCTTAGATTCAGTGTAAGATAAGGTTTGGGGGGATTTTTGAACCTTTTTCCCTTTGGTAATTTCAGATTTTAAAGGTTTCACCCACCTTGCAAAAGCTTTATTGAAAAGTACAAACAACTCATACAGGTCTGGGTTTTCTCCAAGATGTGAAATTTCATTGAGTGTCGGTGTGAAAAGGTGCCTTTTTTCTTTTTAGGTTTAATGGATTTTGCCATACCTGAGATCCTTAGCTTCTCATGTTCTGAGTGTTTTCTGGAAGGCACCTTTACTTCATACATGATAACAGATAGTAATAGGGCTTTGAATTGAGTATCTATGTTCACTGACACCTTCCTACTGTTAGAATTTGGGGTTAACAGCCATGTGGAAATCATTACTGCTCCTTGCTTTCTCTATCTAACCCAGATTAAGAGTTTAAATTACAGTTAAATAAAAGAGGCTATCAGGGTTGCAGATGGATATACTTTGAGACTTAGCCTGTTAACACAGTTCTCAAACAAAAAGAAAGGGACAGAGCCATAGCTCAATTACATGATGCCATTTATTCTGGTCTCTGTTATCTATCCAACAGCAAAACATTGAAGCTTGAAAGGTGCATAAATTTGAACAGTAGCTTTAACATCACTGTGGGTTTAAAATAATGCAGTGACCAAGGGGTTGTCAGAAATGATGGAATACACGAGGTTTTAGTTTTTGAGAGGGATATTGTTTACTCTGTCAGAAAAAAAAAATTACATGGGCAACACCCAGCCTGGTACTAATGTACAGAGAAGAGCAGCACTGTAAATCTTACCCTGTAGGAGGCAAATGCACTAGTTCTGGTTCTATATGCCTTATTTTACACTCTCTGGACCTTGTGGATCCCTTTATTTATTTTCAATAACTCTTGTGCAGTTATTTGGTTCTGCAACCTAGTAGTGTCAAAAAAAACAAACAACCCCCCCAACTAACTGCTTTTTTCCACTGCAGGGGGACAGTACCTTACCATCTCTGATCCCAAGGGCAAAGAAGGAAGAGCAGCACACCTTATCCTGCCGTTGGGTCACATGGCTCAGGCTGG
Organism: Trochalopteron elliotii; assembly: GCA_024734555.1. Taxonomy (NCBI): domain Eukaryota; kingdom Metazoa; phylum Chordata; class Aves; order Passeriformes; family Leiothrichidae; genus Trochalopteron; species Trochalopteron elliotii. The sequence continues at coordinate 1,756,087 of JANPWX010000100.1, read as the reverse complement.
AGATTTGTGCCTGTCCTTCAGGCATAAGGTGCCCGGGCTGCATTCTGGTGCCCTCCAAGTCTTTGTAAGGAAAAATGGTGCTCATGGCCCAGCTCTGTGGGGAAGAAATGGTGGCCATGGCTGGAGACAGACACACATAACTTTACAAGGACTAGGCATCAAGAGTGTAAGTACTGATGACTCTGTTGCTTTTTGGGGGTTGCATGAGAATCTGAGGACACATAAATGGTGCAGCACTGCAGTGTTCATCATCTGGGTTCTGTTTTACTACTTTGATCTCTGCCAATGGAATCACAATACAGTTGATTGTGCATTTTATTGCATTTATTGAGCATTTTTTAAAATTATTTTTATGCACAAAAAAAAAAAAGAAATCCCAGCTACAGAAAGAGACTCATAATACAGGCTACTGTGTCATTTCCTGAGCTACCTGGTACAGCCCATTTTAAGGGAATCACCACCTATAAAAGAACAGCCTCATGGACAGAGGCATACTCTATAGAAATTTCAAAAAAAAAAAAGAGCCTGTATCAAGATTTTTCATGAGTAATGCTTTGAATAATACAGTGCCATGAAATAGGAAGAATCATGTGGATTAGTAACTGACTAAACCAGGGCAAAGATACTGAAAGTAAGTAATTTTTGGTAATGCAAGGAGGTTACATGTGTAGTCACACTTGGGTTTATGCCCTTTAGCATCTGTGCAGCTGATCAGGCCAAGGAGGTGAATGATGACCTAACAATGCCCATAACACAAAATGGTTTAATGCCATCTAAAGAAGCTGCCTGCAGTGCCATGGAGAATCTTTCAATACCTGGACATTTTAGCAATGTTGTGTGATTAACTGGTATCAAAAACTCAGTGTTATTCTTCAACCTCTGAAGGTAGTTTTTATTTCAGATCTGAAGAAGTGACTTGGGTATTTCAGGGCCTGTTTTACTCTGACTTAAATATCAGGTGCTCTGAAAAGCTCACACATCCTAATGTTCATGATGTGTGAAGCAGGCTACGAGATATACACAGTGTCTAGCTCTAAAATGAATATTAAGGCTGTAATTACAGCAGATAATTTTCTAGAAAATTTACCTCAGCAACAGTAGCAAAGACACCTGACTTTGTTAGCTGTAAATGAATGTCAGACTGAGAATGAGGACATTTGTAACAGGTGAACAATAGATCTGCTATATTCTTACCTTTCTTTTCTCTGAATTTATCACTTCTGGCAGTCCCCCTTAGCGCTGTCCCCTGCCTTTCCTGAGCCCCTGGCAGTAGCTGTCAGCATGGGCTGCCATCCATCACACCACAGACAGGAGCTGCCTCATGCCACACTTGAGTCTGGGATCTTTTCCAGCCACCATGGGCAGCCAGGGCTGCTGACCTGAACCACTGGGACACTTATCCAAAGATCAGGGAGTGATCCAGGGAGCCTCTGCCAAAGAGGAAGTGGAAGTTTTATTTTCTAGCTAATTAAAACCCAAAAGCAACTAAATGGTAGTGATTTTGGAGGGGCGTACTGGAAACTTGAGGAGAATTTGAATGAAGACCAGAATTCTTCATCACATTTTCTAATGAATTATCTCTGTGTAATTATTTTTTTTTATCCCCCACTCAAATTGTTCCATTTCTCTTTCTAGGTTATTTTCAGAGGTGAGAAAGGGAAAGGAAGAACTGGGGATATTGGACTAGATGATGTGGTCTTGAGGAGAGGACGCTGCTCTGAAGAGCATTAGCCAAGACAATGGACCAGCAGTCATCTCCTCTCACCTTTGTCATGCAGTTCCTACCAAACTTTGAAAAAGAACTGCATGGAAAAGAAGAAAAAGTGGGAGAGCAACAACTTTTTGTGGTCTGCTAAGTGCAATCTCATGGAAATTTCACTTAAATACATGGAGAGCACCTCCCAGGATTGAGGAAATCCAATCTCAGGCTTGTTCTTTATATTAATCCTTACCCCTCAATCATATTTTGTATGTAATTATTGTCCCCTGTTAAGTCTGGTGAGTGCTCACAGAAAGAGCACTTGTGAAAAAGGGAGAATTAGTTACAAATGGTAGCAGAAGAAAGCTCCATCTCAGAGTTTCAGTGTTAACTGACAGCTATTATCATGCCATAGTGCTATCTTTCATTGATTAATTTGTGTGAGTCACAAATTAATGTGGATTGGATTGGTGACAGCCTGGACCTGAAGTTTGGCTTACTGCCACTGACCTGAAAAAACAAAAAGAAAGGTTTTTCATGTATGAAATAGCATTTATTTTTGTTGTTGCATCTGTATTAACCAAAACCAGTTATAGAGAGTAGGCATTGCATCCTGTAATAATATTCCTACTGCTGTGTTTTGTGTATATGTGTATGGTTAACATATTTATGTTTTTTAGTATTTACAGGCTGTAGTTGCAGGGTAATTGGCAGCTGTAGTTTGTTTCTGTACAAGACAGGAGTTCAGCATATACTTCAATGCTGCTGGTCATGCCAAATTATCCAAGTCAGTTAATGGTGCTCATTGAAAAATGCTGGTGCAGTTTTTCATGTTGTAACGTCCCAAAGGCAAAAGCCCAAATGCTCACCTGATGGAAACTGGCATCCGAAAATGCTGTACAAGTTTGCATTGAGCTCACAAGCAAGCCCTAAAGGGCTCTCAATCCTGCAAGAAGCTCCTGGTTCAGCTGAAGACTGAGCAGCCAGGAGAAGATGAACTTGGCTCTTGGAAGGTTGAGCCCCGTTGACAGTGCCAGGAATGATCCCTTCCCACAGGTGGCACAAGCCTACGCATGAGGAAAAAGGGCAGCTGCATTAACACTGTACAAACAATTCAGACCATGAAATGCCTCCAGTGGTCTTTGTCAAATGTCCATACTCCACCCAACCTTCTGTATATAATAAGCATTTTATTCTTTAGAATTATAACAACTATTATTTCTAGTGGGAACTAAGTATTTATCAAAAGTTTGGACTAATTTTATAGTTACGTATCATGCGTGTGCTATGCAGTTTTCCAGGGAATTCTGTTTGGTTTGGAATTTTTTAAGTGGGCATCATCATCACAGCTAGCAATTCTAAAATTGACAAAGTAATTGTAACATTTAAGAAAATTACAAGAGATTGGTAAAATGGTGGTGGTGGTACAGCCTTAAAGCTTAAAAAAAAAAAAATCTCAGTACTTTTGAATACTTAAATACAGTGTAAAATAAATGTCAGCTGCATATTATGTTCAGTCTTGTACAAAGTTCACAGACACAAATTTGCAAGATCATTAGAGGTCATACTCCAAATCCCTGTTTCTGACAAAGTACCAGTCTGAAAATATTTTTTTCCATTCATCCCCTAGGACAAAACATGGTGTGTAGAACAGAAATGTATTTGACCAAACAGAGAGTCTCCTGCAAAACTGTATCAGCAAGCATTTTGAAAAGGAAAAAAAGCAATGTGTTTGTAAACGTTAAATTTTAAAGTATTTTGCTTTGAATATGATAATGATCTTTTTCTTATATGTTACTTTGTGATATGTCAGAAATATCTGTGAATAGTTGAAATACCTTGTCCTTATTTTAAAGTAATCAGTAAAAGAGACTGTTACTTGCTACTAATTGGGAATCTTGTTTTCATTTCTAGATTGAAAGTCTCAATTTTCATTGCAGTGAAATGAAACAAAAGATGACAATCCCAGAGTGAAATAGCTCTTATTACCACTTTTAAATATCAAAATACATTTCACTGTAATATGAAGAGAGCACTGTATTTATTATTCAGAAGGAACAATGACAGTTTTCAACTTAACTTCAAGAGAAGTCTCACAGGTAATTTAAGAGCTTCTGCAATATTAGATGTCCATTTTACAAGAAGGAGCAGCTACCATAGTTCCTCACTCTGATTCAACAGGCACAAACTGCTGTTAGATGCCAAGGAATATAAGATTAACACATTTTAGTCTGGCTTATCATATTACTACACTTTTCTGAGATTAAGATTCCCTGGTTAAAATGGAACCCCTGTTGATGCAAGACTGTCAAGAGTTTTTTGCCATTTTTACAAATGGTCTCTAGAACCCAGAATCTGAATTAATTCAGAAGGCAGAGAGCAGTGAGTACTCAGGTGTCTGTTTTATCAATGCATTTTGTTGCTACAATAAAACATTGTAAACTTGTAAAGCCTTGTGACAGCTGCAGGACAAGACAGGAGTTCAGCAGTGTTTTTGAGCTCTGGGGGAGCTGTTGTGGCTGTAGATCACTCACCTCCAAAGCTGGTTGTGCTGTGACTCTGTGTGTCACTTTCTCTCTGTCTTTGGAATAGCCAAGGTGAGGTTCTGTTGCAAGGATCCTTCTCCAGCTCCTGCTCTCCAGGCTCTTTTCAGGCAGCTCTCTCCAGTCACACACCTCAGCTAGGACTGCTCTTTCCCTATGAGCCTCAAGAAAGGGATGAAAATATGACCTAAGGTCTTCCTCTGAAGTAGATTATAGTTTTGATTTAGTAAATAGGTAATAGAAATTCCCACTTAGAAACTTAAGCAAGCAGAAGAAATTATACTAAATTAACATGAAAATATTTATCAAATGTTTAACCTCTTGTCATTTTATAACTGAGTGTTCTTAAAAGACATGTTCAACTCTTGGAGGTCAACACTGATTTTACCATAGCTGGAGATTACAATAACTGCCCTCACAAGACTCAGATAGTCATAAGAAGACAACCCTGAACAGAAGAACATTTATGACAGCAGCCTCCATCATCCTGCTCTGTTCTGCTGGAAAAAAGCTGCCACAGTAGCAGCTGCCTTTAACCCGTGTGCCAGAGGTCTCTATATACACCCCATTACAAATTATTTCTCCTTACAAATGAAGCACAGGATTTATCAGAAAGATAGCTTAATCCAAAGTCTCTTGATTTTAGCAATGCATTGTGACACTCATCTTGAAAGTTGTTCAATCTGCCTTTAAAAATTTGTGACAAGAAACTATGGCTGTCTTTAAATTTTTCATTGTGGATGTTGCACATACAGTGTTATTAATTAGCAAGTGAGGCCCAGTTCAATATGATGCAAATTTTTGTTTATATAGATGTATCTCTCAAACACCCAAATTATTGACATTTTCCTGGTGTTTAAAACACTTTCTTACCTGCTGTTTTATCCCGACATCCTGTAGTCACACAGTGTTTTATGACTTCAGATTTTCCACATTAATTAAAAACAAAGAAGTTGAACAATGCATTGGTGTAAACCTGCAACTTTAGAAAGAAATGCAAGACATTTTAGTGGTAAATTTCAGTAATGATTTGAAAGATCACTGCATTAACTTTCAAAGCTTGAGGAGATTCCTTTGTCAGACCCCACCTACTGCATCAAGCAGACCTAGTGATACATGACGAGATGCATTTGGAATGTCTGTAATACTCCATTTGTTTAAAATGCCAACAGACCATCAGGGAGCATAAAGACAAGTTTTCAGCAGTACAGACTGAACCACCTCTAGATTTTAGAAACCAATCCCACGCAAATTTTCAAGATGGTAAGTCCAAAATGAATCAAATCACATTCTAGTGCCTCTGCTCTTACCAATTCTTGTGCACTTGAGTGACCTCTTCCAAACCTGTATTTGGTGTTTGAGCAAGGAAGCCAAGATCAGTCTGGCACACAGGATGAGGATGCTTCTCTCTGTGACACAGCCAAATCCTGCTTTCCTCTGACCACGAATTACTACAGCACATCCCCAGGATTTTTTTTAACTTAATACTTTGAATTTTTACCTTCTCTTCAGGCCAGGAATAGTGCTCTGTGACACTTTTCTCCCAGGTTTTAACTTGTCATGCATTTCAGCAGCCCATGTTCTTGTTTCAGACTCTTAGCCTTATTGATATACTGATTTTGAGTTTGGCAAACACCTGGAAAGACATATAGTGTGTACTCAGATACTGCATTTGTATGCAGCACCAGTGCTAAAATTTGAAATTGACACTCTCAAGGAATTTCAGGAAGACAGCATCACTGTTTGATACCATGGTGCCCCAGCAGAAACGGGACCACATCACCTTTTCCCTTGCCTTTTGTGCTTCATCCGTTTAGGTAAAGAAGTTATAGAAGTGGGCTCAGCAGATTTTTTTTCCCCCTATCAGAATGGTTCAAGACAGAATTCCCTTATGTGTGAAGCAGAATTCCCTTATGCATACACTGCAGTTTAGTACCAGCATCTTTGAACTGTAAAGAACAGGAAAAAAAGCCTTCCAATGAAAATTGACTTTGATTCTCACACCCTGGGTTGAAGTGTAGCACAAAAGTAAGAGCTCCTCATTTGGGAGCTCATGCAATGTGTGCCACCTCAGCTGGTGATGACACATGACACCACCAGAATCCTCAGCAAAGACGATCCTGACATCCAGCACAATATGAGTAGAGAACTAAATGGAAATAAGTAGTGAGCATTGCCAGTTACATTTTAAATGAGGAAAATAATTGCAAGAAATTTGATTAAGAGGATTCAGAGGGGTGTCCAAGAGAGACACTTTGACTTCCATCCCTCTGAAGTTCTGAGTTGGCTCAAAGAATGTTGTCATCTTACCTCAGTTTCCTGGATCAGCTGGAGGACCAAAGCTGTTGGAGCATCTTCAAAGCTTCCATTTCCCAATGCTGAGTTTTCTCTCTCAAACAGGGATGGTTCTTGCAAATAGTTATGGGGATTCTTTTAGCCATTTGTGAATACACAGGGTTTGAAGCCACTGGAACTGCTCACTAGTAATAAAGTCCACAACTCTATGGTGCACATCAATTTACACAGGAACCAGGAACCTGCATTGCATAGTTAGAGGGGTCATTTAACTGTGAGCAGTTCAGTCACTCTCTTGTCATATGCCACTGGTTCTATCATAATTTTAAAGATATTATGGTTGGGTGAACTCTATCACTGAAGGTTGCCTCTTAGAATTGACTGATGTTTAATTGCTCACAAGGTACATTAGGCAGTTTTCTGGGGGTTAGGAGACCTCAGCATTCTGGCAGCTCATCTGTGTATTAGCAAACAGCTCTGGCACACTCACTATGAAATTCACTGTGAACTGCTCTGACGGATTTTTTTTTTTGGAGTAATTTGCTTGCCAAATAAAGATATGTGACAGGCTTTAGTACAAAACATAGGCAGAGAAAGTACATGGTACATCAGGAATGCCTTCATCACCATATGGCCTTTGGTCAGATTACGCTGGCAGCTAGAGAGTAAGACAGGAATTGTAAGGATTCAACTACTGCTTGGCCACAGAACTCCAGCCCACAACCTCTCACACAAGTTCTTCATAACACTGTTCTTCATCTTTCCTTCAGCCATCCTCTCCCAGGGTACCACTTCATCCAAAAAGCGTGCTTGGCATCTCAGCAAACACAAACCATGACTACCTCTCTCTGTGGCTGGCTGTGACCAGGCAGTCTCTAATGCCTGGAACTCTTTTCATTTCTCTCTCTGGTTTTGCCAGAGGTATCAGCTAGGCTACTAAAGAGACACTGGGCAAATTCAAACTTTCGTGTGCCCTAATAAAATAGGGAGCTTTTCCTTCCCTGATATGGCAGTCTGCTTCCTGCCTAAAGAGAGACCCTCACCAGAGGAGACCCATTCTGTACCACCCTCTGCACTTGCTGCTCCAACTGAAATCCCATTGTCTGCCGGTAACAAACCACACAACCCCCACCAAATAAGGCAATATCCTGAGCACGCAGCAGACAGATTGGAAATGTGACACTTCAAGAAGCAGCTATACATGAAACTACAGGAGATGCAAATGGGGAATGCAAGAAATCCTGCAATTTGCACTCAGCAGTACACAACTGCAAAACAACTGGACTCCATTTCTGGCCGTGAACTGACAGACTTGTGAGTTTTCCAACAGTCAGTCTGCCTGGAACAGCCTGGGAACACAGCATCTCCAAACCATATGAGACTGCCAACAGCAACTACAAGGTAATCCTGCAGCATGCAAAATATTATGTGAGGGGGATTTTCAAACCTTGCTATTAAAAATATCCTTGGAATGATGGCTCTGTCCTGACAGTCAATGCAGACAGCCCCTGCTTCATGTTTCAGAGGCAACAACTCCCTTTGGGGAAGAGAAACATCTTGCACTCCTAAGGGAACTGCACAGAGCTGCAGCAGAATAGGCACAGGCTGCTCCACTGGTGTCAAGCCTTGCCCACCAGCCTTTCAGTTGAGGGGTCAGACTGCTTGTGAGCTCCCTGAACACATTCAAGGGACGAGTAAAAATTTTCTCTGTGCACCTCTCCACACCCTTTTTCATACTGCTGTAAGAAAGGTGAGTAAACTCACCTGCATGACAGATAAGAGAAGTGAGCAAATGCTGATGTGGTGCACCCAGAGTAGGTAAGTGCCATTCACCTGAACTCACAAATTCTCCTGCAACACACTGTCCTCTTGACCTCAGCCACAGAGACTCAGGTCAACCAGCCTAACCTGCAACAGCAGCTAGTTCAAAGCAGTAACACAATCAAAAAGTTCTGTTACCCAGCATTATTGAAGGGGAGAAACTTTATTAACAAGTCTTTGACTTCCAGAAGCCTGGAACTTTTTCACCCATCTCTTTTTCACCACCAGACTCAGGTGAGACATTAAAATGCTGCTCAAAAAAATGCATCTGACATTCTCTCCTGAAGGAACTGCTGGACAGGGAATCTCAAAGCTGAGAAACCCAAAACACATTACAAAGGAACTTGGGCAGTCATGACACAGGCAAGTACATCAGACACTGATGAATTCAGCACGCTCTCTGAGCTATTTGTATGTGATTTATCTCAGCCTCTAGTTAACTTTTAACAGGACCCTGTCCCTTGCCAAACAGTTGGGAAACTCGCTGCATGTTCTCCAGAAACAAACATTCAAGCAGCAGTTCAAAATGGATGCTGTAAATGGAGTTTTTACTCAAAGTAAGAAATATTGTTTAAAATCCTATTTCACACTCCTGTATCCGAAAATGAACAATCTCTTTTGCCCACATCAAAGAATTGAAATGCAACATCCCTCCCTTCTCTATCACATTCTACTGTGCACCACAGCTGCTTTTCTTCCTACCTAGGTACACATGTCATTCCTATCTCATATGCAGACCACTGTAAGGGCTTCAGAGTAGATTCTTCAATTAAACAAAGCTACCAACATTCAAAGATTTAAACACTGCATTTGCACCAACACAAACCAGGGCAGCATGAGGACAAGACAAAGGGAGAGCTCTTGAAGCCTCACATTTCAGGACACTACTACTTTGCTGCAGAGCTTCCAGACTAGCCCACAGTGACATCAACCTTTCAAAAGCTCTTCAACAGACCTGCCAGCAATTGTGTAAACACTACACTTGAAATACTCTCACCTGTAAAATTCCTCCTGAAGCTGTCTCCTCTGGTTCCAGTCATTTGAACCCTTTGGGCTGGTGGAGAGGTTGTGCTGCTCACTACCAGCCCCAGCTGAGGCTCTGACTCTTGGCATAACCCAATCCTGCCACTACTGCCCCAGCTTCAGTGAGGGCTGGAGCCTCCAGGTGTGAACAGATTCAAACCACATCTCTACAAATCAAACTGGAAGAATTCCCATTTGCCTCTGAGCCTTCCCAGCTGGGCTGTCCATGAAGCACAACCACCTGAATTTTCACAGCCCATCAGGCCTGCACTGCCCACCCCACAGTGCCAGGGCAGCCCCAGGAGCTGGGGGTGCTGAGGGTACACTGGACTGACAGCAGGTGAGTGGGCACTGGTGGTGCTTCTAAGCATGACCAAGTCTTTGATTAAGCAGCAAGCACCCAGGGCTGTGAACTCAGAACTGGAGTCTTTCTTATCTTGCCCATGGGAAGTGTGTCTGTGGGCTTTGGAGCTGCATGTGCTCACCACAGCACAGCATGTGGGGGTACAGCTTCCCACCTTCTGTATCTCTTACCCCCCCACACTTACTTTTCCTCTTCCTCCTCCTCCTCACAAAGCTTTCAGGGTTTCTCCAAAAGCATTTTACCCTCCAGTTTGTTTCAAGAGCTCAACTTTTTTTCTCTCCATCTTCCAGCTCTCTGCTGCTGCTGTGGTCTTGAGCTTTTGATGAAAAACAGGCAATCAAAGCCTTTTTCCTCAGCTGCATACCTTTAAGTTTAGGCCTCCCCATCTACAAGAAACATTCAAGTAAGGTATCAAGCACTGCACCTGGCAGCATTTTCCAGATCCTGCCCAAACAATAATAAAGTTTCTTTGCCTCAGGACTTGCTGAACCCAAACACTGTTTTCTCTGGCACAAGAGGCCAATTTACTTCTCCAGATAAATATTAAGCAAACAGGATTTTTTTGACTTTAGGAACAAAGAAGCTAGAACATTTTCCTGCAGCCACAGTCACACCCCTTGTGCCTGTAATGCTGAGCTATTTTTAAAAATTCATTCCTGTGGAATTTTCCTAATAGCCATAAAGGAGAAGGGCATTCTCTAAAACACACTTTGCTATTATTACTCCTTCTATGCCTTCTGACTATGACCTTCCAAATTCAGATACATTAGCCAGCTGTCAAAAGAAAAAAAATTACTCTCTTTGTAGCCTTTCCTCTATTGCTTGTTTTCCCCAGGCAGCAGCTCAGATCTGGCAGGAAACCAATGCCATAAGACTCCATCATATTTTCAAAAAGTCCATGTCCTGAATGTTGCAACTTAGGCCTTCTGCATACCAAAAAAACCCCAAAAAAACTCCAAACCAAAACAAAACAAAAAACAAACAAACAAACAAACAAAAACAAAAAAACCCCACCCCAAAACAACAACACTCCCAAATTTGTATCTTTTGCCAGTGTTTTAACAAACAAAAAACAGTGAACCAAACCAAGTGAAGAACTGTTGCCCATCCATGCTATAACACTCTCAATACCCTAAAAAAGTAAGATTAAATTGACCAAGGGGCACCAACATCAGCCATTTACACCGTCATTTCAACAATTATACTGTTTCCTTCATCCAGGAGATGACAGGTAAAATGAGTTTGTGACCTAGCTAGTAATTTTTAAAAAAGCACAGAATCCTTAGCAAATGATGATACAAACCCATATCAGCCTGAGGACCTCTTGTTAAAATAGCAGGGAGAGACATAGAGCACTTAGCTGCTCTCTCTCCTCTGCATTTGCTCTCTGTTATAAAATGCAGAACATTTTTTCTAAGTCTATATAAATATAAATAAAGATTAAGATTAGGATAAATATCTCTTTTTCCTGATTTCATCATCTGAACCTCAATTAAACTCCTCAGTAAGCATCTATTTTCTATTCATACCCACAATTTATTTCTGCTTGCCCATGGTCCATGCTGGGGGAGAGCATTCCCAAGCAATCAACCTTTCACTCCCAGCTCCTGACCCCATTTCATTTTTTCCATCCTTTTACACGTTCTGGTTTTCTGGCCATCTCGTAATGCTGAAAATCAGCTTTTGCTGCCTGAGGCAAGAGAAAAGGCAGTGCAACATACCCTGATGAAGAAGGAATTGCCTCTTGCCATGTTCTCTACCTGCCAGAGCAAGTCTGCAGCCACATGTCTTCCTTGCTGCTTCCCTCAGCAATGTTTGTGAGGCCACAAGACGTGGCAAGCTCTGGAGCAACCCCTCATGGCTCTGGTTTGCATCTTGTCACACTCCCCCTGCTATTGCCAACACACCCTTAGACAAAAACCTCTTTCAAATCAAAAGTCAACTTACTGACACACAATGAGTCCCACAACTGGTAATGGCAGATCTTGAAATTAAAAAATTTTCCCCTGCATGTTAATGCTCTTTTTCCTTTACTTATTGTGTCCACCTCTGTCCCAGGGAGGTGATAAACACAAGATGCTGTGAGGTACTTGCAGGTCAGAGCTCCACCCATCAGTGCAGCCCACCTGTGTTACCTCCCTCCTGGAGCTCACACTGCAGAGACAGCACACCTATGCTGAGTGTTACTGCACTGTTAGGAAAGTCACATCAATTCAGCTGGCAGCAAAATTGGCAATAAAGGTTTTAGCTCAAACTATGCTGTTTTGTCATCAGCTGACATTCTGGCCCATGAATTCCAGCATCATTCATTTAGTCATAACTTATATTCAATTCTCATGTATGTCAGAATCACAAAATTTGTTTCTTCCATGATAAAGTTAAGGAAAAAAAGGTGATGGGCTGCAGAACTCTCTAAAGCTAAATGCTAATAATTGCTGGATGAGAAAATAGCAAACAAAAGGTTATCAACAACTTCTACCTAGTTTCAGAAGGCAAACAGGAAAACGACTTCAACAAAAAAGAGCCAAATTCCACTTAAAAAAAGTAATAATTTTTCCCTCCAGTCAATATTTCTTGCAATAATTCCAGTGATATATCTACATTTCTAGACTCTTCATTTGTTCTCAAAGACACCGGAAAATAAAAAATAAAATAAAATCAACTTTCCACCTCCTCTGAAGAAGCTACAATGAAGTGCAACAGATAACAATTTGACCATACCTCTAGCAGGCAGTCAATTCCAATATTACACACTTATTTATATAGAAGGAATAAGGCATATATTTCATATATATATATGAAAAATATATACTTACTTATGCATCCAGGTAACACATGTAAGAAGGGTCACTTGAGAAGTATTGCCAAGGCTGGTCAGTGCTGGAAAGCAGGACCTCCCAAACCCCTCCCTAGGGGTTTCTGGGCAGCAGGCACTACCTAACAAGGAAAGACCTCCCCTAGTGCCAGGTTCTCCCCATTTCACAGGTGCAAATCCTCAGCAGTTTGTCAGGCTCTCCTTGTTATAACAAAAGCCTTCACTCTCCTGACATTTAAAAAGGGTTCAAAGAAACAGAACATGAGCTAGTTAAAAATACCATGTGGAGTGCGTACACACACCCACCCTGCTCTAAGCCAAAAATCACAGAAATTAAAGTTTGTATGGCCTAATAGCACATCCTACCTATGCCCCTCTCCAGCAGAACTCCTCCAAAACAGCATCGGCTCTGTTGCCTTGCCTGGTGTGCTGTGAAAGCCCCAGTGACCCCCTCTTCCCAGCAGGCACAGAGGCGGTGCCCCTGCACATGCCCAGGCTGTGCCTGGCACCTCCAGGGGTACCTGATGTAAACACAGGATGGAGGGATCATGCTGCAGTACTTTTCCTGACCTCCAGCCAGAAGGTTTGTTTTACCTAATTTGAAGCTCCTCCTCTTGGAGACTACCCAAAATGTCTTTGTTCAGTTCAGGTCGTGTCTTAATCACCTGGCCAAACTTGAGTCCTGCAGCTCTTTTGATCTCTCGTGGTTAATCAAACTTCTCGCTCAATTTGCCACTGTTGATGCCTCTCTCAGATGCAGGGACTGCTACATGGAGAAGAAAAAATGATCAAGAAGTAAATGATAAATAACATCCACATATTTGCAGGTAAACCACCACCACCACCAGTATTCTGTCTCTGCTGGGAAAATTCTACATGTCCCAGATTTCCACAACACAGTGACATTTTATAGTAAAAAAAATAATGTAAATTGTATAACCAATCCTACTGTATAAAATAACAGGTTACAGACTGTGCAATGAGTAGCCAGGCAACCAGGCTTCCTTCATGACAGTTCTGGGATATTTTGATACCATGCCAGAGCCTGACAGCAGCCCTGGATTACTGCCTCCTAGCACTGCCTCCAGGCTGCTCTTCCTACCATGCAATTCATCACTGTTCTGCTGTTAACATCAGCATGCTCTGAATGCCAAGTGTCAAGCTATGGGTCAGGGTGTATTTCACACCACCTTTCTGCTGATGCAAAAGTTTGCACAAAAGTGGCGAGAGAGAAGGCATTGGGCTCTCAGAATAGAAAACATCTAAAGAATTGATAGAGAAAATCCTGTGCCACTCTAAGAGAAAGATTGCTTTTGGAAAGTCAGTGCCCATATAGGCAATGCAACAATAATTAATGAATACTTCTATACTGTGCCATTGTGATCCATGAGAGATCTTACACTAGATGCTGTATGATCAAGTTTTTTTTCAGGGGAATCCCACCTGTTGTGCCATTTGCTTTAACAGATAAAAGCCCCAAACAGTCTTCTCATCTCTTCTTTAAGGTATTTTTTATGTGAAAAGATTATCAAAAAAAAAAAAAGACTTGACTCTTGCAACACCCTCCTGACTGGTACAGTGCCATCGTCCAAAGGAAACCTCACTCAGATAAATCCAGCACAGCCTGCTAACAGCACTTGAAGCTCTTTTCATTCAGCATTATAAAATTGTTTGTCTCCTGAGTGTAAGAGTTTCACTTTAGGCCCTGCCAACGTCAATATGCAAGATAAATACTCTCCCCCCTCATGGCCTAGTGGGAGGTCTCTTAAGCACCTCAGGTTTGCCATTTAATACGTGGGGAAACATGACATCCAACGTTTCACATGCTAAATTATGTCGGATTTCAGAATGCAAGCAAGATTTTTCTTCAGCTACTCTGTTCTTACCCTCTCTGATACAGAAAAGAAGGGATCTTTTCTATATCTGAGATACTTTGACTCACAGCAGTAGAAATAAAGAAATCAATATTTCTTTTAGTAATTGCTGCAAGCAAAGGGTTAGCTGAACAAGAGCTATCAAACCAACCTCCTCCATGAAAAGTTAAGTGCCTGGAACTGAGGAGAAGAGGGATTGGGGAAGATGAGAGAAACACCATCAGTCATTCACCCCCAAAACAGAAAGAGATCTATTTTAAGAATTCTCTCTCCCAGAATATCTTCCTTAAAAATCACTTCCCTCCCCTTAAAAATTGGTATATCTTTGATAGAAATATTATCAATATTTATTTTTGTTATTATTTTGCCAGTGAAGGTCTGGGCCACTTTGAAAAATCTTTCTCCAGAGGAACCCATGAGTTTTCACAGTTTTCATAGTATTTGGCCTGGAATGAATATGTGGCCCGATAAAGTGCAATAAAATGTAACTACTGTACATTTCATTTGGCAAAAAGATATTTATAATTCAGAGGTCTACATATTCCTCAAAATATCTTGGTTATCAATTAAGTTCATAACGAAAGAGGAGTTGTTCATAGGAATAATCTGTTAATCCAAAGCAGGAACTTTACACCTGAGGACACACACCAACACATGCATGACCAGATGATGTGAGTTTATCTTGGTTAGACTCTATCTGTACAGTTAGTGTCAATCTGCAGCATTTCACTGTCAGTATAGCTACTGCTGTCTGCACTATCAAGCTAGAAAAGACTAATTAAATCTAGTTAACTCTGAGTCCTGACCCCAATGTGTCCAACAAATTTTCAGACAGTTAAGGAAAAACTTCCCCTTTTTAATTTCCAGCAACAGTATGAGCTATTGAGACTTATCAGAGATGACATCTAAATATGCTTCACAAACTTTTGAGTTTTGACTGCTCCATTATATTTTCTGAATGCATTATGCCCGCAATTTTCCTCCTCTGAATAACACAACTCATCTGTGTCAAAATAAATTTATCACCAATTAATTTCCCTTCTTCTGCTCAGTTACTTCACACCTCCAGCAGACGAGGGCAGTGCAATGGCAGGGCATCAGGTTGCTAACCTAACATCACAGAGGAGGTTACAGCATTTCCCCCCTCTTCAGTATGTGCACTTGGCAGTCTTCTGAATAGATTTCTGGCAAAAGATAAACCAGATACGTTTTTTCAGTTTTCAGAAAGCTCTCCCTGAGTTCATAGAGTTGGTGTCCACTTTCACTCTTTCAGTTTAAAGAGATGCAGTTTTTCTTGTTCTGCTGTAATTGATGAAGGCTATTTCTTAAAAAACATTTCATGGGGAAGCAAAAAACACTTAATGGGGAAGTTAAACCCTACACAGAAAACATTTCATAAATGAAGAGTTGTCATTTTTGACAATTCTATTTTCAAGAGAAAACAACAAACCTGGAAACAAGTATGTTTTAAAGGAGCAAGAGGCAATTCTTAAATGAAACTGAATCCATGTTTCTGACACAGCAGTGAAAAAGCTGGAGAGAGCTCCACTTCTTGATCATCCATGTCAAAGATTAAAAAATAAAACAAGTCAAGGTATTTCCTAGTGTGGAGTAACTCAATCTTTCATAGCAAAGTTCTCCATTTGATTATCCAGTCTTTCAGTCAAATCAAACTTAGTTTTGCTCTCACATAATTCTACTCTATGCTTCCTCCTTGTTACCAGCAGAGCAGGTGTACTTTTCCACAAGAAAGTACTGGCAGAGGTGCAAAGGAAATGTACTTATCATCATGCTCCCATCCTAATGCCCAACTAAAACAAAAGCTGAGCAAATCAGTTGTTTTCTTTTTCGGTAAATCAGATGACCAGCACCAGCTGTCTCCCACCCATGCCTCATTTGACACTGATGCCACTCGCCAGTGGCAGCACGGCGGCTCCCTGAGTGCTGCCCTGTCAGCACAGCACTGCAGTCTCTCATTAGGACAATGTTATTTAATTAAGAATATTTTAACATAGACAAAGGGTGATTTTAAACCCTGTCAGTCACGGTATGCAGTTTCTCAATTTCTGTTCTTTGAAAATATGAGCTCATCACAAAGCTGCCACTGATACACTACACAGGCTATCAGTCCTCTTTACTGCACAGTGTAGCACACAATGAACACCCTCTCTACCCCATACATGTACTCAGCTCAGTGGCAGAGTCTCATCCTCCAAACTACTTTAAAAAGGTGGTTGCTTTTTGAAATTGCCTTACAATGTTCTCAGATTACAAACAACTCCTGTCCAACATACATCAGACATGGTTCTTTTTAAAAAATACATCCACAGGATTCCTTCTGCAGCATGGAAAGGGAGGAAAGTTAACACCTAGGACACCTAGTGAACACAAGTAAAATCTTCCTCCCCTAAATTCAGGTTAACAGCAGTTAGCATTGTTACTTGAAGAGCTGATGCTTTGTCTGCAGCTTTCATCCCTGAGCCTTGAGGGAAGGTGCTCCAGGGGGACCCCTGGTCTAGAGGATACCTGTTTGCAGTACTGCATGTGGACATCTGAGAACTGAAACAGCACTCGGGTCAGCCAGGCTAAACACCACACTAAAGCCAGCAATCTGCAACAACACTGCTCTTTAATGCCCTGTCTGGTAAAATTCCACACTCAGACAGCTCTGCCAAAATCATGCTATCAAATGCCAGACTATTGTATCATCCCACTGATTTGCACTGGGATTCACTCGCTGAAACACATCCAAGGAATGCCATAAAAGCACGCACCCAGAAATGGCAAAAATAATAACCCCAGAAAACAAAAAAGGGAGGTAACAATAGGAGAGTTCATTGCAGGAACAGCAGCATATCAGAGCAACGACAGAAAATCAAGCCCTAACAGCACAGAGAAAACATGCAGAACAAACATGACTTCTATCACTGTATTAAGGATCTGGAAACATGGACAAATCAAACACTGGAGCACACAGTCAAGTTTCCTCCTACAGTTCAGTACAGAAGTTTCTGGCCAAAACAATGTTATTTACTATGAGCTTCAGTATTGCCTCATTATTCATTCAGGGGCAGATCAGACTCAAAATTTTCTTCCTAAAAGTGACTGTTTCTTACCATGAATCCTAATAAAAGACACAGGGTATGAGACACATCTAGCAAATACCCAGCCTGGATTGCTTCATTTTACTTTTCTTCTTCTGTGTCCAAATCTGCATTGCTGCTCTTAACTGATACACTTAACAAGAAGAATGCCCAGCTTGGTCCACAGCTAAAAATGCATTATGATCTTTGCTGAGTAGGACTACTGGATTTACTCCACTGTTTGAGCAGCTGTCTAAGCTACTACTCTACGCATGATACTCAGCTTGCTGCCTTAATGTCAGATTTCATGTGTGCAATTTTAACTGTAAAGAAATCAGGCTGATCACAGACTGAGAACAACATTTATACCCTTGGAGGTGGTATACAGAGAACAGAGGCAATAACTGGCTGGCATGAAACAGAATCTGTCATGGGGGAAAAATGGATACTTGCATCCTTCATGATTCTAGTTAACTCCCAGCCTTTCAGCTCCAACCAGAATGACTGCCACTGGAAGACACTGAAGTCTTGCTCCATAGTTGTATACAAATCCTAAAGACATTAAGGGAAACAGTGGGATACAAAAGTTGGCTAAAAAAAAAAACCCCTGGGCATGAAAAACCAACACAATGAACATCAGTGCTACTTCTGGTGAATAACAATTGACATAGCTGAGAGTTGAAAAAGTGGGGCAAAGAAATCCAAAGAGAGAATCTGCTACATTCTATAAAATAAACTGCTCATTTCTCAGGATACCCTTATGTCATGAGTAGGTTAAGGTGACAGGACACTTGTCACCTTAACCTACTGCCCACGAGACATAAATGTATATCTGATAATCTTTTCTTTGGCATGAAACATTCTGCACGTGGTGCTCTGAACGCCTTCCGAGAATACGAACTGTTGGCTCACTGATGAGACGTGTCCCTCATTTATGCATGACTGGGCCTTAAACTTCCCAAAGAGGCCAGACCTACCTGAGGGGCTCTACAAAGCAAACACCAGCTTCAGGAAAGGCAGTAAACACAAGAATACCTCTAAAACAAATAATTACACAAGCGCAGTTCTGGGAGAACGGATCCATTCCAGACTCGCACTAGTTGAGAGTTTCTGGATAACAAATTAGCTCAGCAACGCTTGACAGTGATCCCTTTGCTCTCTGTACATATTAAGTTGTTCCCATGTTGTCTGTGGTTAACAGACAGAATATGGGGAGCTGTCTGTTACCTGGAATTACTCTGAATACTGAAGAAAGAATAGAGTTTCTACTCCTTTTTAATGGTAAAAAACCCTTCCATGCTGACAGCACATTCTAAATGCCTACACAAACATTTTATTTGACTTGCAAGTCTCCTAGTTTTCCATAGCCCTTCTTTCCCCTCTGAATGGGTCTGAAGTTCAAACTCTTCCAGTAATACCTGACTTTAAGTCCCACCTGCACTGCCAATATTCTCCAGCCCTACTGATATCTAAAAAGGCCCATGTGGAGACTGAAGACTCTGGATTTTTTGATTAAGCTACAGTAAAATATTCCTTTTAATTAAGCATAATTTGGTATAATTAATCTCCACAGAAAGCTAATTTACCTTGCTATCTCAGATTTCTCCAGAGAAAACCTTCACAGTTGAAATGATCCCTCCATGTATCATCATAAATCATTGTACCTTAGCAATGCAGCCTGCAAGTACAAAGAGCTTCCCACACACTGGTTCTGTTGAAACAAAATATATATGCCACATACAGTACACACATGAATTCCAGCCTCCAGCAAAACAAATCCTGCCAGAAGGTGCTCCAAATGTGAGCTGTCAGCATCAGCAAGACACTCTCTCCCTTCACAGCTCTGGTGTTTCTCATATGTCAGCAACCCAGGAATCACCAGTACAAGGCAACTCAGCAACAACCTGGTGACTAGGCAGTCTAGTTTTCCCAGTCCTCTTTGGGAAAGTGGTCCCTAAATTCACGTTCTTATGTATTAAAATGAAGGTTGTCTTCCATGTACCTGGAAAATGAGGCAGGGGAAGTAGGCAGGCAGCGACAGGCTATGTTCACACACAAGTTCAAACTGGGAGAGTGCAGGATAGGCCTAAGAATGAACCAGGGCTAGAGACTAAGCATTTGCTGAATGAGTTTGATTAAGCAATAGACAAATTTGAGTAGAACATATATTCTACTCAGCATCTCTGTCTTCTGCACACGCCTTTGCTTTCACTGACATGAGCTTTCCAAAATTTAACCACCTTGATGACAACAATGTAACTTCAACTTCCTTAGTATGTCACTTTTAAAAGACACAATAAATAATGGCTTTTAGTCCAAAACCTGTTTTTCTTCTAAATATTCCAAAAATATGCTTGGATAATTGTTACTTCTTGACTGCAAACAAGAACAACCCTATAGTAGATGCACTTATGTATGAGAAATCCTATGGTTTCCCAAGCTCCATGATGAATGTTAAAAAAAACATCCCAAAGGATCTCCCAAACCCAGGCACTGAAATAACTGGTTAAAAAAATAGAAGAGGGTGGGGGAAAAAACACTTCTAAAACGTATTAAACGCATGAGCATTCATACACAAAACCTACTTACAGCATGATTCATCTAGAATTTAATTTATAGTTTTGGAGAGTTTGATATGACCAAAGGTTATATGAACCTTTCTTTCAGCCAGACTTGCCTGCCTCTTCTGTGAAGCTCCTACTGAACTAGACTGGAGGTGGGGGAGGATGGTTATTTACTGTTTTGCACTCTGGGCAGGCTTTCAACATCAGCCAAAAAAAGTAATCAGCAATTACAAATTGTACTATGTGACAAAGACCATGCTGAGCACTGGTTGAGCATTCTGGCCGCACGCCGTCTCCTCGCCAAGAGTTAATGAGATAATTTGTCTCCTTGGAAGCCACGCCACTTCTGAATCTGAGTAAAGGCAGCATTTACACAAGCAGCACCTCCTCTAGAGCAGGTCCCTGAAACAAAACATTACCTAATTGTAATAACTCCATCATTACATGCAAGAAAGGCTCCTCTGACAGTAACTGCTCGCAAATGGGATGTGCTACTTAACCAGGAGAAGTTCCAGGATTGGTGTGTGTACTCTCAGGGCTGTTTACATCCCTTCAACATGCCTTTGGTGGGTGGCCTTTCTCCATTTTGGTTTTGATTGTTTCTACCCACTCCTCTTTCCCTTGAAGTACCATCATTATTATTCTAACTATTCTTTCGTGTGATTAAGGCTCTCTGGCTACAGGAGGTATTTTTACTTTTGGCTAAATAAAACAAAACAATGTAGCAGAAATCCCTCAGATCTTTGAGTGGATTCAGGCAAAGCGTAAGTTTTGATTATCCCTGCTAATTATTTCTAGTCAGAACAGAATAAAGCATTTTAGGAACTTAAGCCTACATCTAACTTAAAGCAAGGAGTCATGACATTATCTTCGACCTGAAGGTGCCTCTGATCATCCTTGTATCTTGCTGAATCACTAAAACAGTGAAGAAAGCAATCTTCATGCCTGCTAATATTTGAACTTCTTAATGTTTCTTATTAAAAAGCACTCCCCTGAAAATGAAATCTGAAACAGGGTCAGCAGAGACTTTAGGAGGATTTTGTAGTCAGTCTAAGATTTCACAAGGAAAATGGGTGCAGGAGATTTTTTTTTTTTTTAATCAACTAAATGAGATCAGTAAGGAAAATTCCATCAATGAATGCCTCACTTAAGCTTGTTGTATTGCACAGGCAGAATGGGTGGTCTGCAAAACAGGTTAACAACACTAAAGGGATAAAGGGATGGCTCTGCCAGCATTTTCCACTGAAACCATTTACAGACAGTGTATGTAAATCCTGACCCTTTTGAGGACAAATTTTCCAAGCTCTAGTTCATATTTTCAAACGTTTAGCACTGAGTGTCGAGGCCTGATTTTCGGGAACTTGGGTCCCATCTAGACATTTAGCAAAGGGTTCAGATTTTTGCAAGACCTCTATGTAAGTAACTGAAGACTTATGAAAACTGGCCAGGAGTTACAAGCAGCTGTTTCTATTGCATGAAATAACCTTTACTTAGCCTGGTTCACCCCTTGTAGTACAGACACAAGCCTGATATTTCTGCACAAAACTGCAAAAGTCCAATGCTCTAGTAATCTATCAAGGTGCTGTAAATTGTGGACAAGTTAGGCTCTGCAACAGGGCAACACAGAACTGCAGCAAGTGAACAGGTGTCCAGTGGAGATCCCCAATATCCATGTGTTTAGATTACTGCTACCATGACCATTTATTGCACAACTTTTTATGTGCAGCACATATAGTAGAGGTGCTTGAATTTTTCCAGTGCCTGTCTTTCCCCACTACTTAAAAAAGAAAAAAGAAAAAAAGAAAAAAAGGAAGGCAGGTGCCTTGTCTTTGCCAGAAGAGGAGGTGACAAGTTCATGACAGAGTCTCAGAATGTGCTCACCCAAGAGCAGCCCCAGTCCATGAGGGATTGGTGCTCTTGTAATGAGCAGTGAGCAAGAAGCTGTAGTTTGAAGCATGAGCTCTATGTGTCAATTATTTTACCTTGCCAGGAAAGAGTAATTAGAGAATAACTCCCTGATGCCTTCAACTCTCTCCTGCTACCCCCACTTGTTCGCATCCATCACCATGAAGACTTCTCTCAGTGGTTCATCATAGGAGGGATGCCTTTCCAAGGGAGGCACTGAGAGGAATTTTCCACTTCTCCCTCCCTTCCATCCACTGTGCACAGCAGCAATTTCATTACGAGCCCATTCCAATGTCAGTGACTTCAGGCATTTGCTAATAAGGAACAAGCAGTTTCCAGGAACAGGAAACACAACGAGTGCATTAAAAAATTCTTCTGAGAAAGAAAACTCATCACATGTTTCAAATAGGGAAGGTGGGCTAAAGGTGAAAAGCTATGAAAAGCTGAATAAAATCCTGGAGGGAGAGAGGGAAGGCTTGTAAAGTGCACAGTAAAACCACTATCAGGCAGGATGACAGCAAAGAAGCCCAGGCAAATAATGGTTTATCTTCAGAGCTTTAAGAAGAAATGTAGGGGAAGTTTATATTTGCACATATAGGACCAAGTGGCACAAAACATTTCACAAGAATTAATTTGAACAACTGAGCTCGGGTATATTGCAACAGCACTGGGTTCTAACTGCCCATTTTGCTGGTTTCTCCTTGAAAAGTAATTGCAAAGTTTCCCTCTGAAGTGATAAGATGACTTACCTGATTTAGTAAAGTCCTTGGCTTAACGTGTAAGCGCGTGCACTGCACACGTATACAATTACTGCAAAGGAGAAATTTTAATTATTACAACCTCTTTGAGCTATTCTAACTAGGTTCAGAGTATCCTCCAAAAAGAGCTGGCAGTTTTTAACAATCTTGTCAATTTAAAGTAAGCTCTTTGCTAACTATATTGTACTCATACACATATTACAGCTACATATATACCCATTAAATTTTATACTTAAGTAAGTTCTGCATGCTCCTTCCTCCAGGTACTTATTGTCCATGGGGCATCTCTCCAGACCTGGAGTATGGGCATTCCAGTTGCTGAAGAGCTGCCATTGAACTGGGTCCACACTGAGGACATGTAAAACTTGAAAGCCAGCAAGTTCCTCTCTTGAGGATAACATCCTACATGTGATGTCACCTTTTTCTTTGAGGCTTGAGAAACAACGTTGTTTGAAATAACAGCCTTACTTAAAGCAAAGATGTAAAATCAGAGATATTAGCTCATTCAAATTTCAAAGGATTTGAGAAAAAACGCATTTAGGGTAGCAGCTGAACCAAGTCAAATCAAGTGAACTGACAAAATGGCAAAAATGTCACCCCATAATTATTACATGTACCTGTTCTGTACTCTCAGTTTTATTCTTTATGGCCAGCTCAGCTGAAAAAAGTTGATACCACCAGACCCTGTTTCTCTCTAAAATGAGGTAATGACACATAATTCTAGCTAGACAAAGAGGAGACATTTGATACTGCTTCAGTTAGGAAATATTAATTAAACCAGCAATCTGCAATTTTTCCCTGGATTGTTCCCACTGAATCCAATGACTACTACATTGCTTTACTGTATCTGCTCTTTCAGAAAGATTACTGTGCCTGGAAACCTGGTGCCTCTGCTCCTAAAGCATATAAGGACCCATCACCAGGGAAGGAAAACACGTGAATTACAGGAGTGCATGCACTGGTGTCTCTCTACCTTTACATGCAAGACCACTAATCTGAACATGGATGTACATTATGGTTAAACAAATTTTGGAAAAGGCTTTACAAAATATACTTACAAATTGGTTCAGTGGTAATAACACTCTACTGATTCTATGTTTTTAAAGTTTCTTTAAATTCTGTATAACACTGGTTTATCAAACGCTGATATAATGAGAGACATACAACAATATTGAATTATCAATCACATATGCTTATGGCAGTACAAGAAGAATTTTTCAACCTAAATGAATGGAATACAGACTCTGCTGTCATAGAACAGAGACTGCTGTCCAACAGGTATTTTGGTGCTATTATTTAAAAGATACTACCAGTAGCAAACTTAAAGCTTCACGGTTACTTGAAAAGCAAATGAAATGCTATTTCCAAACAACCCTGCAGTTTCTAGCATCAGCTTTCTACTAAGTCTGGAAACCTAAAAGATTGACAATGCCAGCATTATAGCTTAGGAAAATCTGCTATTTTGCTAGTCAAATATACAAATCTGATGCTAGCTAAGTCAGCACAGATCAAGTTTCATTACTTCTCCTGGAAAAGAAACACTTTTCAGAAGAATAATAATTCTTTCAGTCAATTTTCACAAGCTGGGCCCAACAAAAAGAATCAAAAATGGCAAGATAAGACTGATGACAGTAAAGTTTCTAATGTAACAATGGGAGAGGCCAGTCTGACTCATCAGCAAAGAAAAGATAACTGGAAATGGAAGATTAAAAGGCCATACTCAGTCCCACACAATTCCCACACATCTTAGTAACTCAATCTGAACACTGTGAAAGCTAAATAAAGACATACATTATTTTTTGTATTAACTGAAGGAACTTGATAAGTTACTAAAAGTACAAACATAAATTAAATCTTGAAAAGTGATATTCTAGACAACATTCTCACCCTGCAAATAAGAGCAGCAAATATGTCTCAGGCCACAGAACTCACAGGCTCTCACAGTACCTCCCCCTTCAATAATAACATGAGTGATGCAGCTGCTGAACAACTAAGCCATGTCATTTGGGTTTTTTTGTTTTGCTGAGTTTTGTGTGATGCAGCTCTGAAGTCCAGTTAAGAGAAACTCTAATAAATATCTTCCTTAGCTGGCTAAAATATCAAAAGAAGTCTAGATACTGATATCCAGAAGGTCACAGAAATAAGATCATACCACTGTGTGATGCCTACACAGATTATGAATGCATAAAGGCACAGGCAACACACTGAAGTGCAGTGATCTCACCAGTAAGACTAAGAATAGATTAAAACTGGGAAAAAGAAGCAAGGAAAGAATCACGCGAAATTTAATCCTTACCCACTCTGACAAATTATTCAGCCCTTAGCAGTTCTAGTGATCATCCCGGAAATCAGAAAAATAAATTACCTAAATGAAAGAATACATGCCACCATCTGCCCAGCTGCTATGGTTACTGTTTCTAGTTCAGAAATACCAGGAAGAGTCTACCAAAAAACTCTACCAAAAAACACTATGAGTGGGAAGAACGTAATTTGAAAGGGAAGACTTAAGCTATATTGAAACATCTCAAAAATCAACAAAACCTCCCCAAAATCAACAAACCAGAAATACCTTAAGTGAACCAGATTAGTGAAAGTTAAAAGTGAAGTAAACACTGTAACTTTCCTTCTTTCTGCTACATTAGGTGAGTTGTTCCTATCCTGAAGGTACAGCACTGGGAAGGTACTGTGGTCACAGAAAACCTAGGCATGGAGAAACCAGGATGACAAAGGGAAACAAAATGGGTGCAGGAAGGGAGGTTCCTAGGATAAGAACAAATAGTCCTAGTCTTTGCTCCAGAAAAGAGGACCAAAGAGGACAAATATCCACTTGTAAAAACAAAATAAATCCCAAGGAACTTAGATGCAAACTGCAGTAAAAATCTCACAGGACTGTATGTTGTTTGAAGAAGGACACTCCAGTGCCAGCAGCAATTGTTTCACAGTCTACAATGATCAATGGGTCTAAGGCTGACAAAAGAAAATTAAATCCTTTGCATTTTTTAGAAGCCCACCTGGTTACCCTCTGGTAATATGGCTTTCCTGGCAGGAAGCTATAGGCCCAGGTGGCTGGGGCAGATTCAGGATGCTTTTAAAGTGGTAGGAAAAAACAGACTAAGGGAGGCTGCATTTTCCAGGCCAAACTGTGGGAAATATTTAATTAGGATATTTTTATGCTAGCAGCAGAAGACACCAATGTGGAACATTAATATTGGGGTTTTTTCTCCTATTAGATCTTTATGGCATCCAGTTGCAGTCTAAAGCAGAGAATGGTACAGCTGGACAAGCCACACTTCTAGAAATGCACGTTTGGAAAACTCAGCCTCCAGAAATCTTTCAAGAGCTCTACAAAAGCTTCTACTTGCCACACCAAGAGACTCTATTCATAAAGTCTCATCTTCCACAGCTTCAGTTCAAAAAACCCCTCCCAAAACCACAAACCTCCAAACTCACAACCACCAACACTAAAAAACTCCACAGAACAAGTGATCAGTGATTGCCTGTGATTTATAAACACTGTTCCCAGACTTTCACTGACCACCTCTCTCTCAGAACTCTCACTTTTGGAAAACTGCTGCGACAGAAGAAAAACAAAATAAAGTTAGTTGCTGCAATGTTCCATTTGCCAAATTAAAACTATTCCCTATTCCTGATATAAAATCCTCAAATAAGGCATAAAATCCTCCCATCTCCGGAGAAAATCCTCATTACCCTACAGTGAGCTTGTATTGTGGAAACTGCCATGTTTCAGACGATGCTCTAGTAGAAGAGCAGGGTGTCAAATTCACGATGCAAGCTAATATGCGACTGTAACCAGGTGAACTGGTTTTTGGTATAGTTTTCTTAATTTTACAAAATACACTTTACTCCTCACACTTCAGCGATTATTAAGCCTCATGTCACATCAGTTTTTCCCAGCTTTAAAAATGTAAAAGACAAATCTAACACTTTCTTGTCTTCTAAAACTCATTCTTCCACATCCCCATTTAATTTCAATGCCATACTGACAGTCTCACATTATCATAACTGGTTTTCCTGCATTAAATGTAATATTTTCAAGGAGCATTCTTGAAGACAGATTCTTTTATCTTCCTAGCTTTTCTCCCATCTCCAGCATTATTTTTAGAATAATGGACCTGACAAGATAGTAAACCAAACGTGGGATTTTGAGGGGGAGGAATTAGGGTGCTTGGGTTTTTTTTTCCCACATCTCTTGAAATGTGGTAGTTGTCTGAATCAAGTTTATTTTTAACTTCTCAGCAAGAGATATGTCAATTCCTGTTTCTGTTGGTGCTTTAAATGCTTTTGGCTTCTTTCGGCAAAGTAATTCCCACATCTTTACTGCACAGCCACCTTATGCCCTTTCACTCATCTGCAGCACTTGCATCCAGCCTAGTTCAAAAACAGGTTGCTCTCCCAGTCTGTCAGTTTTAAAGTTAATGTTCAAGGACTTAAAAAATCCCCCAAAAAATTGACACCACTAGCTGAAAAACTAGGGGGCCAAAGAAAACTCTTAACTTCCAATTCAAACAAAGTGATAATTCTAGAATGTTTTCACATGAAAATTAAAATTGCAATGTTTTCTTCCAAGGCATGAGCCTCTAAAATGGAAGCACACTATTGTGTTAAGAATAATTGATTTATACTCCTAAGACACAGTATTGTTGAAAGCCCACCTTTCTGGTAACAGTAATTGTTCCAGAAATTGTTTCATTTGATATGATTATAGAAATAGATTGTTAAATTCACCACAGAGTAGAAGAAATTTTTCATCTTGTGATAGATTTTGGACTGAATTACCAGCCACTCTTACAGTGACTTCCAGTCTGGGACACATCTTTATTTTCAAACCAGATGAAAAAAACACTTTCTCAGAAATAAAGGAGGTCAGAAGATACAGCAATTACTTTTCAAATATTAGGGAACACACTTTTTCACATGATATACATGGTACAGTTTCATTTTGCTACTTTCAATATTCACAGTAAAATCCTTTTTCAAATAATCTAAATGCACCTTAGAGCCATCAAGTGCCAGCTAATTTTGTTCCACAGAAATATAAGACACCAAAAACCAGATGAGTTCCACTGTCTGTGTTCAGACTTGCCCAAGCACTTCTGCACTGCATTAATGCTGAAAGAGGTTTTTTGGAAAGCTTAAAGCTCCAGTTTTGATCAGTTCCAACTGAAGCTCTATACTAAAGAACAAACACAAAATTCCTGGGCTCTACAGCTGCAGGATAAGACACACTGATCATCAGGATAGCTTGTGAAGATGCTATAATGCCCTTTAGGTTCAGGATATCTGAAGGTAGGTAGGATTTTCCTCTTCAGACAGATTGTCCTGAATGTTTACAGCCACTTAGATTTGAGGAGAAGGAACAGTGAGGAGACCAGTTGGCTTGATCTTGTTGATTCCTCCATCAAGGATGCAGACCCTTGGGTACTTGTTTTTCACAAGATGAGCTGCAAACTGAAACAGATATATCATTAGCCCATTGCATATCATGGTTGTTAAGTGACAATAACTTTCTGTTTGTAAGGCAAATTAAACAAAAAATATCAGACTCTAGGAAGTTTGTGTTTTTTTGTTTTTTTGGTTTTTTTTTGGAGCAACTAGTCCAACACAGGACGCCAGGCCAGTGTGTTAGAACAGCTGGGATGAATTTTGTGGTCCTGAAAGTGTCACACTAATAACAATGAACATTATTTATCTCTGCTCAGCAGCACTTTACCTCCATCTAAAAGGACTGTTTAATCTCAGGGCAATCACTGGAGCCTCTCTCAAAGCATGAAGTAACAAATATTTTTCTGTGCATTAATCTAACTCACAGCTCTTTTCTGTAGGTTCCTAAGTGTAGAACCACCACAGTTTGAGGATACAGTCATTTGTTTGCCTGTCAAACTTGTCTGATGTGACATGATATCACAGATGTCAGATATGAATTTGGGGTCTACCACCTCTAATCTTCCCTGCTCCCACCTATCTGCCCACAGGCAGGTTAAATAGGATGAGCAGGTATCCCCCCACCATTGAAAGCCTCTCTCCTCAATTAGTTCATGCCATAAACCAAACACAGCAATTGCCACTTTCCACACAGTAACTCTGTGAAACATTCTTGCACTGACAAAGATATTTTGTACATCAAAATAATTATCTGTAAAAAAATCAAAATTATGTTTCAGAATACCAAAATCCAAACAATATTTTGTGCATTACATGTCAAACTTATCTTCTATTTACTGACTACAATGCATTAGAAAGCAAGCACCAAAATGGACTAGTCAGTGAGAAACTAATACTTAATTTCCAAAAGCTGTGAGGGATTGCTCTGCCATGAGTCTTTGAGATTGTTTCTTTAAACTTGATTGTCAAATCAGTACCCTTTGTAAAATCATTGAGTGCTTCCAATGGGCTATGTAAAACATTTGCAATTCCCTTTTTGACTCTTCAAAATAATTAGTGATGATATTTGACAACATGTGCAAGTGCCAGATCGCTAACTTTGCACAAACAACTAAATTACTGACTCAGGAACAGCTGTGGGCACCCCAATCAAACTCAATACATGGGATTTCTTTTTTCATTTACTTTCCTCCTAATTACCTGTCACAGTGTAACAGATACTGAGGCAGAACTAGATGTACTACATGCTTACCTGTGAACATTTTGGCTGTTAAATTTGTTTCAGGTAGTTGCCTAGGGAAGCCTTGAAGTTCAATCATCTCCATCTCTTTCCCCATCAGTTTGGGTTATTCAGTACAGCAATTAAAAAGAAAAAAAAAATCCAAAAGAAAAAAACAAAAAAAAAACCCAAAACCAACCCACAACCACAATCAAAGCAGCTGAGAGTAAACTTCCACCATATGTGGATGTCAGCTTTCATGAGCAAAGTAAATGCTATGCTTTTGGAAAGGTTCTTGGCTGCACAGGTGGTGTAATATGCACAGAGACATCACTAGGAGAGTCCAAATACCTCTTGCTATAATCACAGTCCATAAAGATGTGGTGTACAGTAAATTAGAGACAAAGATAGCACTCAGCTGTGCATACCATGAACCACAAAAATAGTTTATATTCCTAGTGAAATACTCCTACCAGATATTGCTACTTCACATGGACATATCTGTCACCTCACAGTGCTCTCCACCTGTGACTAATGGACAGTGCTATCTCTTGGACACCAACACTGCTCAGAGCCAGCAGAAATGAAAAATGGCAACAAGCCTTCATGCTGGCAGGAAGCACCATATCATTTCCTGAGTACAATGTCCCATGTGTCAACAGAGATGTTCCACTCTGTTACTACTGATAACTTTAAAATGCTGATAATATACTGTAAACCCTGCTCCAAGTGTTCTGAATGCCCTAACCCTAATATAACGACCATTCGATGTAATCTTAAAAGAAAATACACAAGCAAATGCCTTGTACCTGGGGTTTGAGCATTAAGGCCCATGTCCCACTGTATTTTAGAACTGTTTCAGTAACCAAGGTATGTCTAAAAATACATTTTCTTCACTGCATCTGGTAAGGATACTTGAAAACATTATAGTGAGGAATCTGTCACTTCTTGCAGGGCCTCTGGGAAGCAAGCACTGCAAAATCTGGGGCTGATAGCAATGATGGCAGAAAGCACAAGATGATATACCATAAGATGAATTTATTTTTCATTTTTTTTAAGTTGTCAGAGAATTGTTTGCTGTTGTCTGCCTCGTTTCAGTGAGAAATGCTGCAAATGCAGTTCAAAATATTGCAGCTGAACATCCAGCCAGGGAAGAACCTCTGAGCAGGAAATGTACTACTATCAGTATCTCACTGCTGTGGGAATTAGCTGTGAGTCAGGGGCTAGAGGCACATTGACATAAGCTGAGAGTTGCCATCCAATTCCCAGTATCAGCCTCCAAAAGCTTTGCACATACATCTGCCCAGGCACTGCATCGAAGACTCCAGGTTTAAGTCACAGGGCAATAGGAATTGAGCTGATTAAAGACATCCCTAGTTTTACCGTCTGCCTTCCCCACTTTTTTCAGTGAAAGTAGAAATAGTAAATTTTGGTAGAGCATAGACTTAGAAATATTCTCTTACTGGCACAGCAGTCTTCCTTATTAAAGGTTTGACTTTTTATAGTTTTGTTCCTCTGTAAATGTTTGTGTCACCCTCTCCCAGACAGAGGAGCCCGTCTGTTGCAGACAAGAACAGGAACTTGCTCACCATGTTTCTAAAATGTTCCAACACCACCTGGTACCTTGCCTTGCCAAAATACACTCTATAGAGCCACTATTTTGAAAATACAGGGGAGTGTTATTTCTGGTGTATGCACTTATACAGGGGCATGAGAGGAAGGACTATTTGAAATAGCTACAAAGATCCTCTCCCCTATCTGACTCTCAGTTATGCCAAATATCAATAGCCTGAATTCAAGAAATAACGATTTAAAAAAATTAATGTTTCCTAAAAAGCTGGGGGGGAAAAAAGATAAAATCAGTGATCAGAAAAGAGCAAAATCTCACGCATCAAAAAAATCCCAAGGTGCTCTTCTGAATGAATGCCCCAGACTTTCTACAGCAGAAACTGCCATCCTAGAATGCATACAGGGGCTCTATTTCCTTCATAAATGCATTCATTAAGTGTCAACTAGAAGTTTACTAACAGGCACCTGAATATGTAATTTGTAATTTACTAAATAATCCAATTTACAAAGGTGCTGTTAAGACTGAAAATAACGTGGTAAAGAGATAAGACCATGGGCTTATCCTTAGCAACTTGTAAAGCACCTACATTTTAAAGAAAGATGTATTGAAACATATAAAGGTAGTGTACAATTAAATTCCATTATACAGAAATATATTTCCGTAAATAGAAATAAAATGTCCTTTATTATATAATTAAACTTACTCAAATTTATCAAATGTTTGTGTTGACATAACTTCTGAAATGTGTCTTTCCCCATATCACCAATGAATCACACTCCTCTGAATGCTTCTGTTTTAATTTAGACAAGAAGACTAGCTGGGGGAAATGGGAGTTGTGTCTATCTGAGGAAAGGCTTCAAGGGATACTACAAGACTTTAAGCTTTTTACTTTCTGCTTCAGGTGGCCTTTCCTCAAAATGAGATTCCCAAGTTCAGTTCCTGTGTTTTCCGTGGTTGCTTTTAATGTTTAAACTGAACTTCCAAATTGAAAGTCTTGCTGCTTTCACAGCAAATATTACATATGAAAGGATGAAAAAGTGAGAAACTTGTTTAATGACTACTATATGACAACTTTGCTGAAGACTCTGGAAACACAGTTCCTCTATTAACTAATGCATCCATCAATTCCACATAAACACCCTTCTTGGTGAGCATAAGTGAGCCAGAAAGTTGCAATTTGCATTTAAAGTAGTCAGTTAAGACTCTTCATGCAGATACAAAAAATCAGGCTTTCAAAGACAGACAAGATCACAGCAAATTCATACCAAAATGTAGGCAAATATGAAACATTTTACCCTGCTTTGGTGATGCTCTCAGTATAAATAGCTTAACAGGACTGCTCCTTTTAGCACCAACCTTAATGACCTGACATTGGAGAATTTATCACAGTGTTTCTACTACCCTGTTCCAAGCAGCAAAATAACAGCTTTCAAGTGCTGCATGTCTTATGCCAGGCATGTCACGTTTTCAGACTGTCTACAGCACAGAGTGCAGGAACACAACAGCTTGAGCAGCCCCACTCCCAGCACCCTTCGGGCCAGCCACGAGGGTTGCTATGTACACATTATTCACTTTCTCAGACATTCTTGTGACAGGCTGTAATTAAAGGGCACGCTGGGAGGGAAGGAGGAGTAACATACTGCACCAGAATACCAAAAGAGATTGCTGTGACAAGTGTTACCATGGTATAAATATTAACAGCGTACTCTGAATGAGTCAGAAGGAAAATAGAAGCTGGAGGAGAAATATCAACCAAATTTTGTAGTATTCATTCATTTCCACAAGATTATTTCTAGACTTCACTTGTAAACTCACGCTGCATGAACCTCTCAGGAATGGCAGTCTGTTTTGCTGTGTGATTTCAGTCCAAGAGCTCACCTACACCCCTCTGAAAGCTCAACAGTCAGAGTGATCAGTCTGCAACTTTTTAAACAATACTCCCCATATTCCACAACACAGATCCAGTTCACAACATCATTTTTAGTCAGCTACTTCTTATATTAAAGGGTTCCAGATAAACAAAACAACACTTTAACACCACGGAAAAGATAGGAACCTAAAACCTCCCATGTCAACAAAAGAGTGCCTAGTTGTTGCTTGTATTACCATAAACTGAACATGAGTTAAAAAAACCCCAAAACACAGCAAGGACAACTTGGTGCAAAAACATACTAGGGGGTGGGAGGGGTGCAACACAGAACCAACTGCTCTAACAAGATCAAGGGAAAATTCTCTATATCTAGACCTGGCCAAAAGGGAACACTTTCTATTCCATCAGTAAAAAAACACTAACTTAAGGACTTACATGCAAAGATTTGAAAATAAGCCCAAAGAAACAGGTATTTAATAGCTGGTTTCAGAATAAGTTTTACTGAGAATGAAAGTAAGAGTAAACACTCAAATTTCTTCAAGTGATAAATTTTAAACACCTGTATTTTAAATTTTCCACCTAGAAATTATATACATTAAAAAAACCCCAGCTGAAAGTGAGCACTTGAAAATTGAAGTCAGTTGTAGATATTTAGCTGTTGTAACACAGCTAATTTATACTGAGCAAAATAAATGTAGTGCACACATTATAGATGAATGGAATGTAAAATGAAAATAGAGAAAAAAAAACTATTTTTCATTCAACAGAAAATAAAAAAGCTGTTAGGGAACAGAAATAAGTAATTTTGAAAAGAGACGAAACAGCTGGCTTGATAATAAGAAAAGGAAGTATGAGTTTTTGTGGAAGATTCTACGTCGTCTCCCCAGGTCTATGGGTTGTCCTAGATCTTGAAAAATTGTCAAAGAAGTACTTGAAAATGAAAAACATTTCTTTGTGATTTGTAATACTTTTTCCTAATACTACCCAAACTGCAAGTTTTGTCCAGTTTCTACTCAAACCCTCCTGCAGCAGTCAGTCAGTCCATCCTATTCAAAGGCTGGCTCAGATACAGTTTAGAGAAAAGCAAAACAACATTGCTGCAGAGAAGCAGCATGGATTTTGTAATTGCCAAATTCACCTGCATCATTCTGGCTGGTATAGCCTTACACGAAGTCCTGAACCTTTAAGAAATATTTGTAGCTCATTACCATCTCTATTTCAGTTACCAGTTTTTCAGATTCTCTGAACTGGAATACCAGGAAACACAAAAATCTGTCTCAGACCTGAGAAACAGCCCCAGAAAGTGAAAATTCAATGCTATAATGCAGTAGCCCTAAGCGACATGGATATAACCTAATCCATGCAAACTCCATCAAGGACACCTCCTTCAGAGGTGCAGTCCACCTGTGAAGGAGTACTCTTGTCCTTGATGATGACTGTAACCACAGTCAAGACAGATGTCTGGAGAAACTCTGATGCACCACTCCAAGATTCAGGTTCACCATCCTCCTGCCTTTCCTGTCCTCAGAGATTTCCCAGATGATTGAAAAGAGCTGACATCCTGCTTGCCAGCATCTCTCAGCCATATTTTCATAGGTAAAGCCAAGGATTCCATATTTCCTCATTCCAGAAGCATCCAAACCTCTGCACAGTAAGGCATGCAAACAGGCCAAACAACTCCCACATCCAATAACAACTAAAATTTCCAGTGACTGCTACCATCAGTCTCAGTAAAAAATTAAAAAAGAGAATCTATTTTGGAGTTCTAGAATTAGCCTGTTTTCCTTGGCACTTACTTCAGAGGAAAAGGAACACTCAAATCCTGCTCCTAAGATCTTGCATTTTCTCCCTTCCTCTTTCATACCTGGCTGGAACAGTGACAGATCCAGGTCATCCCTGCTGTACCTGAGAAACTCAGTGCACACTGAGCAAAGCCAGGGTCAGAGGCAGAGTTACAACAGCACAACACAACTCCTGGCTGGCAGCCCAAGTGGCTCTCTTGGGCTGTGTGGAGAGCATGCACTGGCAACAGCAGCAGGGCAGCTTTCTCTCCATGAAGGAAAGCATGCATATATTACATGTTACAATAATATAAAGGGCTAAATTTACAGAATAAAATAATGAAGACTTAACCATCGGGGAGTTACAACCAGAAGGATTGTTGCTGATTAACTAAAACATTTCAAACTTTTCCAAATACAAGCTTAATCTCTTCCTCTTTAAAGGCAACAAGGAGGCTCTGATGATTGCAGTAGGCTCTGACTCTGAATGCAGATGGGAGAATGGGGCCTTAAAAAAACAAACATCAAAGAGCCACTCTGGGAATCATAAGGGGCCCCTGCATCCCTGCAAAGAGAAGAGTTTTCACTCCAATTGTTCAGTCACTTTTCTGCAGAAACTATTTACAGGGAAACAGAGTCTAAAAGATGTATAATGGAAACATCTCCCAAAGTTTATTGCCTAATTTCTGTTTACTTGCACTCCAGGAATTTCATTAGGCCCTTCTAAATAAATATATTTGTCTTTAGAAGTACCTGTCCTTTATTATTCTATGCAACACCTTATCTTCAGATCACTCTATGAAGCTTCCTAGGTAGGTAGCCATTTGTGGTTTTAAGACAAGTTTATAACTGAAGAAATCATGCAAGGACTTGCTCCTCTGGCAAGGGCTTTTAAAAAAGCCTGAGGAAGATGACAATAAAATCACACACATTCATTAATAACCAGACACTTTAACCTATGTGTCTCATTCTTCATATAAGAACAAATGCATTTTTGACAGTGTGCTGGGAGAGAGAAAATGCTATATGCTATTTTCACACAGAAAAAAAAAATATTTTTTCCAAGCTAAGAATATGTTATACAAAAAGAATTTTGAATTTGACCCCCTCCTTCTTGCCTTGGAAAGGATCAGAAAGATCTCACAGAAAATCAGAACTTCCTGTCTTTTTTTGGAGATAATTCATGTATTTAATCTGTTAGCTATTGCAATGTAATCACTACTTTGCTTCAGTAACTTACAGAAGTTGTCTAGACAATATATTTATAGCAGCATAACTTATCCAGACAAAAAGTAATCGATGTAACAATCAGAATTTCCAATTTAGAATTTATTTCCCAGCTATAAAGATAGATGTTTTTTAAGCTTTGACTTACAGCTTACCTGTCTTCTTCCAAACAAAACATAAGTAAATTGCCAATTATTAGACAGATTAAAGTGTCCTGTATATTTTATTCTGTTATAGCATTTAGCTGACAATAAAGCACATATATTAAACCCCTGTGGGAAACACATTTATTAAACAACCATGTGACAGAAGTAGAAGTGTGCCACTGTCAAAATTAAATTGCTAGAGAATGATTTAGTGTCAGGTAAGATATTTCTTCTGTTCTAAATTCAGTCAACATTGCAGTGCTGTATACAAAAGTTTGAAATGGAAACAGATAATGGCATAGCATCTTAAAGACAACTGAAGGAGGGAAGATGAAGTAATGCCACTCTTCCGTAAAAAGACCCAAAATAATCCCTGTCCTACATATGTATAATCCACCTTTTTACTTGCAGTATCTCTGACTTCGAAAGTGACAAAAATCAGGAGAGACATGTTATTTTTCCTAGACCAAAAAAAGAAGCTACAGTTGAACACTTATTGCCCATTTAACTATTATATTCCCAACTGTAATGATCCCTTGCCCATAATGGAATTTACAAGGTGCTTATCTGTCTATGGAGGTGGGAAAGGGGAATTCCACTCACTTAGGAGATGCTGCCATTTAACATATCCAAAAGTTAAATATCAAAATAGAATCTGATTGATGAACTCCAAAACAATACCCTTCATGTGGAGGTTTGCTGCTGTTTTCAGAGACAAACAAATATCTGCTTTGTTAAGAAGTGCCCAGAAAAACCTGGAAGAAAGGCTGGCAGCAAGCGAGAAGCAGCCTAAAGGAAGGAATATTCCCCAGAGAAGTGTGAGCCAAACACCACCACACAATACTTCATTTTCAGTATCTTTATGCTGCTAATGGTGCATTCAGTAAGGCTCTTGTACATCAGCCAATTAATTTAACTTTTAGGGTTAGCAGCACCAATGGCTTACCATGCAGGATGACTCAGCTTTAATTCTGTACTAAGGAAGTGTTCAACTAGAGCCAGAGCTGTCAGGTCCAGAGGGACTATGAGACACTGCTGGTTTCCTTATCCTCTAGCTGGAACAGTGCTGTGGTGAAGTTTTCAGTTTTCCTTCTCATATCTCATATTCTAGACAGTATTTTCTTTCCAATTTAAATCTTTTATCATCTAGCACCAAATCTAATGCAAAAAAATATAAACAGAAATGAAGTGCAAAAAGCCTTTTTCTACAGGTCTGTTCAGTATACTTCACTTTGCTTTTTAAAATATTTTTAAGCGATGCCAAGTAGGCTGTTTATGTGAAGCACAATTGGAAGATTCAACCTTCTAATTATAAACAGCCCCATAAACAACTAGTGAACTAGTGTTTTTTCCACACTTACCCCTGCCTCTCAGTCCTACATAAATTTAAACTGAACATACAGCAGTGCCAATCTCCAAATTTTTAGTGGAGTAAGTATCAGTGAACACTTCTGAAAAAATGCTCCTTTATGGCAGAAGGTACAATGTTTGGCTCATCCCATTTCATCTGGAAATACATACCTCTGTTTAGAAAACATACATTTAAAGTTAAACATCTTAGAACATGGACAAAAATGGGCTTTGTTTCCATGCATTCACTTTTAAATTTTGTCATGTGATTGGATTACGTAGTAAAATTTAAAAGGTAGTAACTATTTCTCTTGTCAAGCCTTCAGCTACATAGCTTGGGTGTGAACAGTGACACAGTTCTATGTAGCTGTGCAGAGTAAAACTGAAACCAGCCTTAAAAAATTATCCACAAAAGAAAAGGTTTTATCTACACAGTCAAACTGAGTCTGGTTTTATATGTACTTTAAGGGTGTGATAGAGGTGGTGAGTCCCAACCAGTAGTCAAGCTTTAGGACCGAACTAATTTCTGGTCGAACTGGTCAATCCAGTATTTTGTTATTATTTAAAGCTCAAAACTCTTAAGTTAGGATTTCAAGAACTCTAAAAGCAAAGCAAGAGGCAAAGCAGCATGTCTTTATGGAAAGCTATAACACTGACAATTCCAGGTCAACATTGTCTCAGCTGCAGAAAATCTGGGTTTAGAGGATAAGACAGCACCTCCCATGTGACTGAAGTAGTTGCACTTACTAAGCACACTGCAAGATTTCTTTAGCTGCACAGCAAAGGAAAAATTTCACGCTCATGTCAAAAATTTTGAAACATTAAAAAAAAAAAAAGAACTTACCTGCATTCACACACAAACCTGGATACTCATTACTGAAACTATGTGAGAGATGGTTTACTGTCTCTTTCACATCATCTCTGTTACTATTTAAGAAACCTGATACATATCACAAGTTCATTTTCTAAATGATGAAATGCAGGTTAATAAAGGGGATTTCTCCATCTACTTACAACTCCCTACAGGTATTAAATGAACATCATGTGTTGGGCTGATGCTTCTGCTGTTCCTGACATGAAGATCTTTTAATGATTCACAGCCCTCCTTGTCATATCAGGGTTACAGTTCATGTCCCGTGTGTAAACAGGCTTAAGAAATGGGTGAACTAAAGGTAAACCATAATTAAGAGTGTGTCTGAAAAAGAAAGGATAACTTTCCTTCATCTGAGAGAAGTACAGTGAAAGAAATACTTATGCACTTTCACTTATTACTCTGGCAGTTCTCAACACCATCAAATATTTAATTATAGAAAGGAATAGGCAAGTGTGAGTATTCTTCCTGTGTAGCTAAAGGCACTGACAATAAATTTATCATACTAAAGTTACCAGTAAGGATCATTCTCCTCTTCACTAAGCACAACTGAAAGAACAAGTGATTCTAAAAAATTGGGCAATACTTTGCTTCTTACTAGTAGGAATATGAATTATATCTTTCTCCTTTGCACCTCATAACATAGCTGCCCCCATCCAACTCACCTTATGTGTCCTTCCTAAGTCCACAAAAAGTAAATGCAAGCCAATTTTGAAAGCTCTTACTGATGCACATTAGAAGTACCAATGTCACTTCTCTGACATGACAAAAATAAAGATTTGAAAGTTGAAGAAGATAATGTTAAGCAATTTCATTTCAAAACATCAACCTTCTCAGATGTGGACCACTTGAAGGGAGATGTCTTTCTTTGTCTAGAAGCAGAAGTGAGCAACAACAAAAACACCACCCTAAATCCTGTCATCATACACAAAAATCTAATCTAAATTTTCCAGACTCTAGCATTTATTTTACTCCTGCCATATGCATGCCACTGATGTATCTCTAAGGAAAAAAACATACATTACAGCAATATACTTACAGCAGCTGTGTTCTTCACTGCATTGCCTAAAATCACCACGACCCTTCCTTTAAAGCTCTGCAGTGTGGCAGTTGCTGGGCACTGGATGAGATCCCCTTCTGCCGTAAATGCTGAGGCAAAAGGGACATTGATGCTGCCAGAAATGTGGCCACGGTTAAAGCTTAGGAGGATCAGTTAAGGAGGTCTGAAAGGCAGAGAAACCTGTGGTACATGAATAATAACTGCAGGATGAACCTGCTCTTCATGCTGGCTGCCATGACACAACACCATTGGTCTTCTGTGATACAGTATTTTGACAAACCTTATTTACTGTTTACTCATATGGAGAAAAACTTTCTGACACTACATATGAAAGGAATCATAGAATGAAGAGCTGTTTGGTTCAAAAAGGACAGAGCACAGCATTACAGAAAATAATCTGCCAAATTAAATACTTAGTGCTAAAGAGCCAATATACCCAGTATACCTAATTTTGTGGATTTCAGTTCAACTCTAGTGTGCTAACAGGAGCCAAACACCAATGAGCAGCTGGAGCACCTCTTCTAAAGGCATTTTATGCAAAAAGAATGAAGTACATAAAATGAGAACCAAAACTAAACAGGGATTATCAGGAAATGTCCTCAAACTTCCTGTCAGCCCCTACAAGTCCTCTACTATTTTGATGCAAATTGAAATTCTAATGTATATGACCTCAGATTGCCAGACAATGAGCACCACATATATTATCTGCAGTCCCAGTAAAAGCAAGCGTGTAATGGGTATTGAAAAGCAAACAACTCTGAGACATCATAGTTAGCTGTCTTTCAGTGTCAGAGGATGATCATTCAATGAGATTTTATAAACAAGTACTGAAAGTGAAGTTCTCTTAAATAAAAATTAAGTTGGACAACTACTACCTAGCTTTTATGAACTTGAAAATGTACTATGACCTTGACAAAACTCTGAATTACTTTCATAGACTGAACACATGCCTGGAATATTTTCCCTCCCCAGCTATAAGCAAAAACAGCTTTGAAGAGGTGAGAAAGAGCAAAGTTCTGCAAAAATATATACAATGTCAAATATTGAGATTAGTCACTCTATTATTGTACTTGCAGAAAGCTAGTTAAATTTATAATTAAATCCCAGAATCCTACTAAATAAAGGAGCTGCCTTAAATGGGGGTAAGATTTAACTGACTTAGAGTAATACTAGCATTCGTTTCTCATTATTTATGTAACAGTTTTAATTTTATGATTATCATTGTTGTAGTGTGGGAAAAGCATGGCTATATAAAAATATTTGAAAGAACAAAAGATGATCATGCACCATTCATTAACGTTGTTAGTTTATTTCTATTTTGAATGGGAAAATTATATCCCTCCTTCACTTCTCTGTGCCAATCCCATTTCCCCAACCCCACTTATAACCACATAATTGCCACTGCTATTCATCAGGTTCTGAAATGATCATCATTTAGAGAGAAAATAACTTTGGACAAGTTTAGTTACTTAAATTGGTGAGTACACTTAGAGAAACACGACCTAGTCTTTAAAAAAGTTCTAATTGCTAAGACAATTAACAAAAAGGCCAGGATTTTGTGCTACAGACCGAGAGACCATAAAAATGCAGCTATAACTTTCAAAACATGAGTGAAAGGCTGCCAATATATCTGCTAACATGCCTAATGAAATAAGCCTTAGAAGAATTGCTGGCCAACTGAAACAGTGCCTTGTGTATAACAGCTTTTCATTCAAAAGCCCTCTGTTACAAAGTTGTCTACTGGGAAAGGGGGCTGGTAGCCCTTGGCCTTGCCACATGAGATTCATTACAAAACAATTCCTCAGCTTTCATGTGGGTTGTATTCTGAAATATGAAGCATGTTTGGTACTTGTTGGAAGTCCCATCATGCTTTCCTCAAAGCACTAAGAAAACAAAGTGAAAGCAAAGTTTAGCATGACAGATATACATGGTGAAAAAGACTAAAACCAAAATATATGAATTAAAAAAATACTCCTTATGCAAAGAACCGTATACTTGAGTATACACATGAGTAAGGTGTAGACAGGGTAGTGTCCCTGGTAAAAATATAGCTTCAAAACACCTTTTAGTATTTTCTGATTATCAGCCACTAGAGGACTTAAATTAGGACGGCTATATGGCTGCATTACCTGACATAGCTAGAAGGCACTTAATAGGAATCAATTTTCCACAGAGGGACTGGCAAAGCACATGAGCTATGAGCTTTTCTCCATCTCCTTTCCATTTAACTGGAAAGCCTCATACCATTCCAAAATACTGAAATACTGGTCATATTAAATGGGAAAGGTCCACTGATAACACCTGATATAAAGAAAAATGTAGCATTAAAGCACTTGTTCTACTGGTACAAAGTGATTTCACTAAACCCACAACTTAAAATGGGAAGGGAAAAACACATTTGTCTTCTGCTCTGCAAACCATGCCTCTCCATGCTGAAACCCCCTTCAGCCTTCAGCTCTCCCACTCCACCTCTACCAGGTTCCTCTCCTTCTATTATGTACCATTGTAACACATCAGTCTGCAGACAATGAGGAAGTAATTGACACAAGATGGATTTAGGAAGGTTAGCACTCAGATTTGAAGGATACTCTTCGCTGTTACGGATGTCCACCACCAGCAGCTTTGGCTTGCTAGGCTTTGTTTTCTTTACAGGTGTTTTGGAATGACTAGGTCCTGTCAATTCACACAAGTCAATCAGATCTTCTGCTGAAATTCGTGGGGACACCTCTGCCTTCAGGTCATCCAACTTGATGGAGTCCCTAGACTTTAAAAGCAAAAAAAAATAATATTAGCAGTGAAAGAATTAGAAATATGGATTTTTTTAAACTTATACTTATTTGACAGACTTCGAGTATTACAATCTAGTTAGATGGAAACACATCTTTTTTCTTATAACTCTGAACTAGTCAGAGTTTAACTATCCATACAGAAAAGCTCCAGAGCAGTGCCAAATGCCTATCTGACAACTATAGCTCTATCTTCTGTTAGAAGTTGTTAAAATAGAAAAATTGTTTGACAATTTGTGCAAATTATTTCAGTTTGTGATTTGTTAATGAGTTATTCACTGTGGCTGATGCGCTCACAACATCCACAGAACATTTATTAGGATAAGAAATTAAGTAAATTTGCTAGAAAACACTTTCTGAAAAGACAAACTGAAAGGTCTCACGACTGGAGCAGAAAAGATGGCTAGCAACTATCAGCCTGCCACAGAAAATGCAGGGATGTCTCTGAAAGATACAGAGCTATCTAAACACCAGTTATTACCCCAGCTCAAAGCCCGAGCACAAATCAGGACACCAGAAATGTAAGATTTATATTATATCTGGAAATACAGTATTTTTTTATATAATCTGGAAAATTTGTCCTTAGTTTTGTGGGATGGGAGAATTACGTATTAAATTAAAAAAACTATTCTGGGGACGGTGACAGATTATATGACACAACACACAACACCACACCCCTGGTAGTACTCAAGCAACTGCATGATAATACAGTTATCTTATTCTCTCATTTCTCGTAGGAGAACATTCATTGTGAATTATGCCAGAAATATTCACAAGTACAAGAATTTCTACACACCACATTCTTCAAAAGTACCACAGTAACTATTTTTCTGCTTCTAAAAAATATTCCACTTCTGTTATCTTGTTTTAGATCACAGTAATCACACCAATACATTATTTGCTTATAGTCCACAATTCAAGAGAACAGAAGAAGCACTCTGAAGAAAACTGAGGCATTACTAATTGTTATTAGTCCAACTGACTGTTGTTAGCCTTAGTTTTTTGGTGGTTTTTTTTTTTTTTTTAAACATACTAGTTCCTCATCTAATCTGACGACTATTCCAAATTTAGGGAATAGGCTAGACAAAACAGAGAGACACAGACTTTTTTTTTTTCAGTTATGTCCCAGAAAGAAATACTTCTGCTGTAAAGAAAATTATCCAAAAGCCCTCAAAATTACAAACAAAATAAGCAATTCTACTTCAGGGAATATTACCTCACCGAACCACCTTTTCCATTGTATATAATAATGTTTGAAACAGAAGTTACAAATTGCCAGTCTCAACACTCTCCTTCCAAGTTCAGAAAAATAGAGTCAAGATGCTTTATAATCAGAAAAATACATAATTTCTGGATAATGTATGATTTGCTTCAACAGAATAGTCAATACTCAAGGGAGACCTGTACCCATAAAAAAATGAGCGTGACAGGGCACAGCCAACTCCCAGTGGCTGTCTAAAGCCACCTCCCTCTTGAATAGCTGAATTTTCCCAGGAGGAGTCCAAGGAATTGAACTGCATTAAAAGGGAGGAGGAAGAAAAAAAGTCAAGCTCTTCTCACAAACTTCAGACTTGCCAAAGGAATTCAGCAGTCTCATGTCTAGGGGATTCACAGCAGAGACATTTGCAAGATCCAAGAAAAGCAGTAATGTAGAAAAAAAATACTGATTACATAAATCCACCCTTGCTGACACAGCTTAATTTGCCTGGTGACAAAGTGGCAGACATTGCTATACTCTGCTCAGACAACAGCTTCTGCCTCAGGACCATGTTTGAGGAGCAACAGCAAGGAGAGAACGGAAGCAAGTCTGCTGCAAAGAGTTCAGTCCTTGAAGCAGGTTCACATGATTACAGGTAACAGTAAACACTCGGATAATGAAGTCAGTGAAATTGGCTGAGATGACCCGATTAAAGCCTTCTGAAGAAACATTTACATTATGTTGGACTCTAATTACAAAACCACTTCTTAATTTTATTTATACAACTCCTGTCTATTCAGTTGTCCCATTCAGTTGATGGGATGAATGCCTCAGGAAAGAATGAAACCTTAAGAAAGCATGAAGTCTACAGCAGAAAAAAAACCAACCAAAACCCATCTAATCTGATATAAAAACATTTTCTCTTTATCTAAACGTATAAGGGCATACAAAGTGTTTTACAGATACAGACTACCTATCTGGCTAATAGGTTTTAATAACCAGGACAAGCATTCATTCCCTTTAACTGGGTTGAAATTAAGGAGAAACACAGTCAGTTCTAAATTGTACAACCATCTTTGCTTTGACCTAGTATGTCCAGATCTGTCTTAACAGTAGATTCGGTGATACA
The DNA here is from genome assembly GCA_024734555.1 of Trochalopteron elliotii. Classification (NCBI taxonomy): domain Eukaryota; kingdom Metazoa; phylum Chordata; class Aves; order Passeriformes; family Leiothrichidae; genus Trochalopteron; species Trochalopteron elliotii. The sequence goes on along the minus strand of JANPWX010000100.1, from coordinate 1,711,733 downwards.
AGATCTCTATATAGGCTTTGAACAAAACTGAAGCTTTGCAATAGACTTGCTGGAAATAGAATTGATTCAGCAATTCTTTCTCTAAAAACTTTTTTATCAGACTAATTTATTTCCTTCAAATTGAGAAGTGAAATATATCCATGCTCTTATAAGATAATTTTGCTAATTACTAAAAGAAATTACTACATCTGCTGTATCTCGTAACAACTATAATTAATCTCAGGCATTTTCTCACAGGAATTTTCTAATGATCTGTCAGTCTGCACAACCTAAACATGGCTAACATCAAGATGTCAATCCTCCTACCCCATCCTCACACCTCGTCTTCATTACCACCATCCTGCTACAGATACTTTGAAACTGCAAGAAACTACTACAGAAACTGGACTAGAGTTGAGGCAGTCCTTCAGGCCATCACATCCACTAAACATACAAATCTTGAAGATTCTTCTGAACTTTTAACACCTTTCCTGCTCCTCTATGCAACAGTGTTACAGCTGCTGTCTATCACCTCAGCGCCTACTCTCTTTACCTCAGCATGGACAAATAAGAGGAAATGTACAAGATAAAGGCTGACATTTTAGACAGGAGTCTTCACATTTATCAGGACTATTTGCTTCAATTCCTTGTTTAGGCTTTTCTATGTCATTGCAGACATTGCTTTCCAGCTGTGATGAACAAGAAGGAAAAGCAGGTGAAGGAAGGAAGAGGGTTCACTGTAAACCAAATCCTTTAAGTTAGGTTAGCTGCACTCAGAAAAAGTTTATGGCACTGATAGTCTCTCAGTAATTATTTACGAATACCCAACAAGTTGTGAAGTGGCAGGTAGGCACATCTCAGGATAGCTACTTGCAATATCCTGTTGAATTTATCATCTGTTATCTTTTTTTGTTTTACAAAAGGAAGGGAGCATAATGATTATCTCACAACCTAAAGTTCCCATGCTAGTAATACTCTATAGGGAGTACAAACAGGACAAATTAAAAAAAAAAATAAAAGCCAGGATAACCACAGTGAAAAACTTGAAAAAACCTTAAAAGTTTATCACATCTATTTATAAAATGCTTGTTTCTTCCTTTCAACTATCTTCCTGCTGTGATCTATTTACTCTTTTCCAAGGCAGACATGGTACATACTTTCTAAAAAAACCCTCTCTCTTTCTTAAAAAAGGCAAAAGCTCTACTTTAAGCACAGTGCCAGAAGGTAGTTAAAAGGCCAGTTACAAACTTGTGTTTTAGTGATTGTGTAAGAAACTGTATACTGACAACAGTACTGAAATTGAGAACTGCTCATATACAGAGCATACTCATATACTTGCTGTCATTACTTAGGAAACAAAAATTATCAGAGAGATACTCAAATTTTCACACATCCACGTATGCACAAGTCTACATGTGCTAAGATACTGAGCTTACTACTTAAATGGCTTTATCTGTTTTCCTGTGAAAAGAAACTTATTTTAGCATAATCTAACTACAAGCATGAATCTTGTTTTACACCATTCAGCTATAAGCAACTGTTTGTCAGGGAAGACTGCTTAAATCAGCAGGATGGCAATAGCAGAAAGAGTACCTAAGCTGAAGTCTGAGATCTCCTTGTCACCCAGAAGTTTCTCTGACAACACCTTACATTCTTTACTTTCAAAGTGCTTACTCTTCTCACTCCATTAATTTTCAAATAGGCCTGGGAATTGCTAATCCATATGCATTTACTGCTCTCAATAAGAAGTAATAGGCATTAAGAATTTAATTTTTTAAAAATATAAGGAACTACAGCTGCTTAGACATTCTCAATTTGGAAGTAAAGTTTCAGAAAGATTAAAGCACTCCAGAACATGAGGCTGGTACAATCACAGATCCTATCTGTTTTCCCATTAGCCTGTAATCTCTTCAAGGCTTTTCATCATGGCTATTAAATGAAGATATACATAGGTTATTTTAGAAAATAACCAAGGCTCTTTAGTTCTGCTGAACCCAAATTCAACAGTCCCATCTGATAAACACAGAAGCTATAAAGGAACTTTCTATCCATGGAAAGGATAGCTTTATCTGAGTAGATGCAGGGTTTCTCCCCTTTGTCTTTGAGGCAGGCAAAACTTAAAGCAGTTTATTTAATATACTAGGAACTTCAGCCTGGAAGGCAGTATAATTAAAATCTGGGGTTCAAACTCTCTTTCAAACTCTCAAGGTCCTTCAGGAAGGAACATGTTTCATGAAAGATGTCATTCCATATTTTTCAAACATATTTCTGAAAGCAGTGTGTGCATGTACACAGAAGTAAGACTACAAACACATTTAAAAAAAGCTTATAAGATAATGGTTTAAGGTCTCCAGTTTCCCTCCCCACCATTTTTATTACAATTACTAGCAAAGGGTCATACAAAATGGCTTCAGTGTTTTTTTAAGTTCAATGCGACTGTTTACAAAGGAGGAACAGCCAAAATTCCAGATTTTTAACAATTCTTTTCTAACATTTTTCAATACTTGAGTGCCAGTATTCTGCACACAACCCCTCTAGCAAAGTGATTCTTACACTTAGATTCAGTCCTCTGTAGCCATCATATTCTGCTTCTCATATTTCCTAGTCAAGACACTGGTGTCTACCTTCCCCATGCCCCCTCTCTTCCTCCACTTCCTATTTAAGTTCACTCCATTTTCGTTTTGCAACCTGTACTCTTCAGTCATTTCAGGCATTTTCAGTCATTTACCACTGTGAAGCCTGTCAAAACATGCTGTTCAGTCTCTCCCTTAACTGATGACTATTAAGATGAGTACTGAATTCGAGTAATTGAGAAAAACTTTGAGAATATGGTCAGCCAGACAGTTACCCTGTAAGCTGTACTTCCTTTTCACATAAATCTTGCATTTCCTGGATTTCTGCACCATTCCACCCATTTTAGAGACCTGGGTCCAAACTTCATTGAGCTATATGAAAATCATCATCAACAGAAACATTCATTCCCGTAAGCCCAAAATGTATTAATTCATATTTGCAGGATGGGCTCCATGACTTAAACTTTGGTGCAGGCTCAACTCTACAACCAGTATGGATTCCTTCTTCTACTTATGCTGTCACACACATTTGATAATCAGATTTTCCAATCCTAATAATGTCAGAAGAGAAAATATATACACAGAGCTGTAACACTTTCACTAGTAGATTAAGATGGTGTTGACACCATCACACAGGCCACCAGACAATTTGTACATTTGCTATGATCTGCAAGAAGACAGTGACAGCATCAGGCAAGAGAGCTGCATCTAGAAAGTCTTTTCTATCCTCCAACTGCACTTCCTAATAGCTAGATCATGATGACACTGCATCCTGACTGAAGTGACAAAACATACAGCACCTAGCCTGGCCTGAGGTGCACTAAGAAAGGAATCTTAAATTCAAGACTAGCCTAAGGCAGGCTCCTATAAACATGCATGTTGAGAAAACGAATAGGGTAGGACAGAAAACTGAGGAGTAGAGGGAAAAGGCACCTTAGGCTGACATAATACACTCCCCTCCCCTCCCCATGAAAATTGTGTTGATAACACAGTTATACAGCACTGTGCTCTAAGAGCTAACTGTCACAGCAGCAGTGTATGGCACACACAGGAGCTGCTGCAAGCTGGAATTAGACTTGCTGTGACTGGCAGGAGATAGCTATAGCTGTGTACCTGGGCATGTTTGTGTGGGAGACAAACGATTAAGATTCTTCAGTTTACTTCTCCTCCAAAACTTGACTTCAAAAATTTCTCCCAAACTCCGCTGCTTCTAATGCTACAAGCACACAAATAAAAAATGTAACACCAAGTGGATAATTCCTCACTGCAGTATCTAATTGTGCTTATCAGAAGCTGAATAAAGCATTAAGCTATTTAGATCTGCGTTGGTCCTAAAGCATATTTTAACACACTCAGTGGGTTATCCGGACTGTTACTTCTCTCCTAAAGTAAATTTACATAAACACTGCACTGGTCTTTCATTTTCCCTTTTTTAGATGCAGGCCACTATTTTTTTTTTTTTTAATCAAATATGGAGTGTTTAACAAGGTATGAAATGAAACTGTCACTCAGGAAACTTTAGTTTGGCTTTGGTTGCCAAAAAGACTTATTTCCACTACAGCACTCCCTCTGAAAGATAAACTGAGTCAGTCACAAAATACATGAAAACAAACAAAATAACAACTGTGTCTTCAGTCAGCCAGACAGGTTGCAAATCAGGACCACTAGAGCCTGAAAAATTACTAAAACGTGGAGGTGTGTAATTATTTCCTAATATTCTCCTCAAATTTGATTTTAATACAATTTCCATTTTGGGAAAAAAATTTAAAAAGAACATTCTTACGAGATGCAGAGAGAAAGAACCAGCTAGATTATTATTTTTTTTAATAATTAATTTCACTAGTACAATTACCCTTTCCCCCTCTGCAGATTTGTTAATCAGTCATGGAATCCCAATTGGGGGAGGTCTAAAAGGTCAAATACCCCAGCTTTCAACTTCAAAGTAGGTATAATCACAAAGGCTTGGTGAGGAAGGACTAGTGGACAATCAGTGAATCCAGAACCTGAGCCTAAGGCTGCAGCAGAGAGTGCTCTGGCTGCTCTAGCTACCCCATTTACATTCAAAGCAGATGAACACACCCCAGGGAGACCTGAAAACCAAGTCTGTGCCAAACAAGCTTACAATCCTTAAATATGATCTAGAGTGAGTGTCTCACAAACTATAACACTCTCCTATAAATAGTATTTAGATAATTACAAACGTACTCATTTAATTCTGTCCCAGCTAAGCAGTACATTTGTTTCAATGAGTTTACATTCAATTTTAATAATTGCAATTTGTATTACAACTTAAAAAAAAACACCCACAACATTCATTAGAAACTTTTAAATTAACATTTAGCATAAAGTATTTCCTGAGCTTTATATTTTGCATTTTATCCACTCTGCTAATTTAATGCCTCATCTTCTACCAGAAAAAGGCCTAAAACCATAGAAAATACATATGGATTTTCAAAGCCAGTCAGAGTAGACAAGGTGCTAAATAAGGCTTCCTTTAAATAATTTAATTTGCAGAACCAACGTTCTGGAAGCAGAGGTTTCCCTACCCTCCCCACTTCCTTGTGGCTGGCTGCCTGGCTTAGGAGTATCAAAAAACTTTTGAAAAGCCAACCAATAAACAGAGAATGTTTTGAAGTTTGCAACAATTCCTAGAGTATTTGCCAGAATGTGATGGGCTTATGATATGCCTAATTAAACAGTGATTTGTTTATTCACTCACAAGAGAGTGACATAAGAAGTGCATTTTCACCAACTCATCTAAAAATGACAAATAACCTCAGCTTCTCAGTCAAGCTGTTGACAGCTACAACCAGAAAAACAGAAGCAAAGGCAAATGTAAAATAAATTAGAAGCACTAACTGAGATCCTGATCAGTTAATGCTTTGCACAATTTGAACTAAAGACAAATTTGAGTAAGAGCTTTCTGTTAAGTGTAAGAACAATGGAAGAGGAAAACAAACCCAAGATCCACACAAAAACAGAAGATAAATCTGAAATGGATCAAGGCAGTCAGAAGACCCTTTAGGCAGAATACAAGTAACAGACATTATGAACAGCAGGAGCATCACACAGACATTTCTTAGCTTGTACACTGAAACAGAAGTGTTGGTGTATATTACTGACCATGCTTCCTTCTGAAGAATAAATGGATTTACACAGAAGTTATTTTATGGCTTAATATAAACCTAGTCAATACATTTTATATCGATAAATACTTCTCAGATGCACACAGGATCTCAGAAGCGAGTGAGCACCGTTAGATGACAAATAGGCCTGAATTCCCATCTGTAGGAAGTTTATCACACAAGCTATCCTTAATTATTTGTAAAGGAAAGTTATCATCAGGAAACTTTGCTCATGCTATTTCTGATAAAAACATGTTTTTCATAATTGTGTTGTTTGATCAAGCCTTCAAGTCATGTTGCTGCTTAGGTATTTCTACTACTTCATCAAACACAAAAAGCTGAACTGGACTTTTGGCATTTAAATCAGTGCAAGGATCAATAATCATCTGGTAGACTTTTCTCCAGTTGAATATTTTCATTCCACAATATCTCTCAGGAACTCCCACTCTTGATAAGAGAACTGGGAGTAGAAGAACAAGGCAAAGCTGTAATTGTATCAGTCTCTGGATTTCTGAGAGTTCACCTGCCTCACATGAGCAGATATTGATGCAACACTTTTCTCCTTTTAATTCAGAATTATGGAAGTAGCTGGAGAGAGTGTATGTCTACCATATCTATAATAATGGAGACACAGATACAGCAGACAATTGTTATATTAAAGTGTTATTTGCCTCTGCGACTCCTGGACATTCAGGAGCTTCCAGGGTATGAAAAAAAGTCTCAGGAAGAGTAAGAAGAAAAAAATCAACCATGGTAAAGAAAAGTTACAGACACAAAACAGTACATTGTAGTGCAAATTCAGTAGTGAATTTAAAGGATTTTTTCCATTGTTATTTTTTGACGTTTTATCTTTCTCAAAATAAACAATGCAAATCCACTTAAGATGCACATTCATTTTCTCTGTAAGTATTTCCTCCTTGAGATTTTATCTCAGTAGAAATAAGCTTACTGGCTGAAAGAGTAAAAGATTAAGCAACATGCAAATCCAGGAGGAAAAAAAGAGAGCACCCAAGCCTATGCACAAAGTTACAAATAGATGTTACTAAAATAAAAACTAAGCAATGCTAGTGATAAAAAGAGTCAAAGCAGTTTTGTTTTACTGATTGCTGATTTAGGGAGAAAAATGCACACCCAGAGGGAAAATACTTCTCCAGTTATTATTAACCAAAGCACAGTAACATGCAGATACACACAAATATTTGAGTAGCCAATAACAACCACTTAAGAAACAAACTGAAGCAGCGTAGAAAGAAAATACAAATATCGAGGTAAGAGGCAGCTGGTGTTTACAGTTAAAAACTATAAACATTTAATGTTTCAAGAAGTCATACATTTCCTTCAGAAGCAAACCCACAACTTTCTTCACAAAGAATTGTTTCATACCCTACCCACTTTCCAATATAGAGGTGACCCACAAATATAAAATGAGATAGAAATGCAGGGTGAAGTACTTGTCCAAAGAATGACCAACTAAATAGGTAAGGAAACAGCAAAATTATTTTTTTAAGAGCTAAACTGCAGAGCAAGGACAATGGTGTTTTAGAAAATCCATTAAAGGGTACTGGGTGTACTAAAGATTGAACTTAGATTTCACCCCTTTCAAGTAGATAAAAAATATCCACATGGCAGCAAACACCAGTAGACACATTTGAAGAAAGAGATGGATAATTCCAGGATTAAGGTTAAAAAAGAACCCAAACAAAAACAAACCACACCACCTTTTTTTGTAGTGTATTTCACCAATAATTTCAATTTTTTTTTAATCAATATTGCTCTAATCCCTGAGAAGTGTCATTTTATGAAGACAAATATCCAAAAGTACAGAACTGGTCACAAATGAGAGGTAGCTCATTATGGACTCATGTTGCACGGGACTTTCCAAGTTTGAACTATGGCTCCTGACTAAATCATAATGTATTTAATTTGCATCTATGTGTCTCAAAATCTGACACACAAAAATACAGCAAATGAGAGCAAACAACACATTTGCAGACTATAATTTAAGTTATGAATAGTCTTTTTTGTGTCCAAGAGATTGGTTTCGTCTTTGCTTAGGTATTTCTGTATAGATCCCAGAACCTATATGGCTCTCTTTCATATGATGAGCTAGAAAAAGAAAATACAGGAGTAACCAAAAGATCCAATATACTTGTGCTTCAAAACATGCTAAAGCTTCAGTTGCACTGCAGTAAATGAAGAGGTCTTTACTGTTAGGCAGACTGAACTAGGAATGAAAGAGAAAGCAATAGAAGTTCTAGTATTTATTTATCTCCTCTTCAACATACCAAAAACATTGGCTTAATTTCTTGGAACTTGTGGGATGGATGAGTCTAATTACCAGCTTTATAAACAAATGCAACTTCTGGTATGAAAATAAAAACACTATCAGGAAAAAACACACATAACATTTCTCAGAAAATGGAAGAACACTGAAAGAAACTTGATCCAAAATAAGGATTTTTATGTCTGTTACAAATAAAAATCTTCTTGCTATTGTTCAGTAGACCAGTGCTGCTTTCTCCTGTCTCCCTCTTTGCTATATCTGAGTGCTTTGACTCTTGCCTGTACACATAAAGGCACAAGCAAATGCTCAGAAATCAGAAGACTTGTTTTTTTCACTCTTTTGTCACAACATTCAGAAAAGCTAGCACATACACAAAATCATTTTCACTGGTAGCACTGTCAGACACCTGACCAGACTGCCAAAAGACACTGAATACTTTCCTTGGAAGTTTTCTTGACATGATGGATCAAAGCCCTGGGCAACTCCATCTGAGTTCAGTGTTGGACATGTTTTCTGCAGGAATTTGTACCAGATGACCTTAGGAGGTCCTATCTGAATTACTCTATGAAAGTGCAGCCCTTGGCTCCTTCAGAAAGCCTCTCTACATACCTCCAGAGCAGTACAGCAGCAGTTGTCCTCGCTGCAACTCCTGGATGACAGCAACCAGTATTCTCCCCTAATTTCATTTTTCTTCCCCATTGCCTTTCTAGATCCACCTATTGTTTCTTAAGTTCTGTAAGACTGCAGTCCTGGATTTGTAGCTAAGGCTTACAGACATTACAATAGAAATAAAATAATAAAGTAAAAAAAAAAGAAAATGACTGAATATCAAGCTCCTGTTTAAGGACTAAAAGTAAAGATTCACTTGAATGACAACAACACTTCTTAGTTTCCTAGTAGTTCGGAAAAAAAAAATGGAAAGACAAAAACCTAATGCAATTCACCAAATAGATAAAGCATATATATAGTTCCCATATTATTGGAATATGCTCATGAATGAAATGATTGTAGGAGAATGTGGAATAAAGAAAATCCCAACAAAATAAAATCTAGTTTTTAAGAGACTAACTAGATTTATACTTTTGAGAGGAAGGAAAGGAATAATTTCAAATCACCAGTATTCAGATAGTGCAATTGACAAGAGAAACAGCAATTAGATTCTACTAGAGAGAGAGGAGAAAAGTCTTTTTGCTAAACTGGGTATCTATTTAATGCAGATATTCTCTTAGTTACTAGTTACTCTTTGCCAAGATAAACATAGGCATAACTCATCTACTAAACTCTCAGAGTAACTTGTGGCATATGCTTTAACTGACATACCAAGATGGAAAAAGCAGCCAGAGCTGCCTGCATCACACTTTCTAGTTACTTATTTCTCACTGGCACACTGTTCTTTTTACTGCTTTTCTCCTATGATAAAACCTGTCTGTAGTTCTGCAGGTGAACTGCGGACATCGCTGCGTTGTTGTAACAGAACTGCAGGAGCAGGAGTTGGGAGAGACAGGACAAACATGCAATCTGAATAATCTGAACAGTTCTCCCCCCTCCAATTGCCAGGCTGCTTACAAGGTCACTCCGAGGAGCTTCCTGGTAGTCTGCAGAGAGGCAGGACAGGGAGCTGCGGGTGCCGCTGCTGTCCGGGGCCTGCCGCGGGGGCTGCGCGTACTGCCGGTACGTGGCGCTCTTGGGAGTCCAGCGGAACAGGTTGATCGACTCGCGGACACAGCGCTCAATGTCAATCTCTGGAAGGGATTTAGAGAAAAAACAAAAATTGCAAGAGCAAAATATCAGAAAAAGCCAAGTAACCCTGCTATGATGTTGCTAAATATACATATATCCATCTATACCTTTGTCTGTCTCTCTGTCTCTTGCTCAAAGGAAATGTAGAGTTCAAAAGCAGATTTTCTCATTTCAAAACAAGATTTTCTCATTCAAAAAGAAAAGCACTCCGAGTTTTTTTATTAAAAACTAGTAAAGACATTTTAAGAATTCATCTGTCCCCAGTCATTTAGGAAAATGTGTTTAAGGGAAGCGTATCAGAAATTTAACCAATGCAAAGTCAGGACAATAATCGAAGTCTAGTCATTGTAAGGCATCTTAAAGTCTTTACAAGTCAGACTATTGACTGTTCAAGGTAAATTTGTGCAGTTCATTGAAAGCAGATGAACTGCACAAATATGTAGATTTCATGCAGTGTACAGACATCAGGATTTTTTGGATCGACTGTCTTTGTTTGTCAGTTAAACCTAAAGGGTGAGATTGAAAGCTTTCAGCTATTGAACTTTGTATGGCCAGCCATTTTGACAAACCTACATGGTATGTGTTTACTGGAAAACAGGAGTTTTCAACGTTAATTTGTGCTTGATGGGGAACATAATGGATTGTTTTAGAGATTTTAGAGAATTCTTTAAACAAACAAACAAACAAACAATACAGTCCCAAAACCAACCAGACATTCCCAATGAAACATCCTGGCTGAAAGAGTGAAGTGCCACTGTGATAATCTACTACTCAACTTGAAAGGAAAGCTGACACCTATCAAATGAGAAACATCCTAAAATAAGATGTGGTCAATTGAAAAGCAGGAAAGTACAATAAAAAACGTATGTAAAAGAAAAAAAAGTAAACCTATTGGAAATACATTTTTTGCAACACTAAGCATCCTGCATGTATCCATCTTCTAACAAAATGTAACATAAAAGCCATTTACTCTTTTACCACTATAAAAGGACTGGTTAGTTTTGCATCTCCTGTCTGTGGCTTCATGAAGAGAAAAACAATCCTAGCTTGCATTTTATGATAAAACTGGTGTAGTGTGACAGTCAAACAGCAGGGATATCAGCACTTCTTGTGTCTGTCCCATCTTGTATGATTCATTACAACAGTCAAAATTTAGATTAAAGCATTAGATTCTATGAATAAAATAGAGGCAGTGTAGCCAGGCTTTATCTGTATATCTCAAACAGATTTGATGCACTGCCATCAATCACTCATTGCCATCAGCAGATTTGATCCCTTGCCATCAATCTGGGAGCTACTCCAAAAACTTCAGTCATTAGCAGGGTGGTGAGCAGAAGAAGCTGAAATTGAAGCTTGAGGCAGAATAATCTAGTTGGATGAGATTACTGACTGTTTAAAATCTGGAAGATGTGATCTACTACTCTCCCATTCAAGAAGCTGTCCGTATTTAGGTAGGATAAATTCTGCAGCAGATGCTTTAATTCCATTGATGACAACATGCTTATGTGGTATCTTGCTTCTAAAATTCTGTAAAGTCTGAGAGTAAAGCTGTGGCTTACCCGATTTTTGTGGATGTGTGAAAATAAATCACAATTTTCCTTGACAATATCAGGCTCCCCAGCTGCTTGGGACAATAGGTGTCAAAGATAAATGGACTATGTGATGTCTCAACAGTAGATAACAATTTTTCATTTCAACTATACTGTAATAGAAGGCTGTTACTCAGCATCATTCCCAAGGAAAATCCACACAACTGGAGAATTTCACACAATTTCTAAATTCAGATAAAGAGAGGAGATGCCTTTCACTAGTTATTATTCCTCAAGCTCAGAAAACACCCAAAAGCACTGTCATTACAGCAGCTGCACTTTTTTCTACATTTCTGAAAACTCATTTTATTTACAAAAAGTTGACAATTTCAGCTCAAGGCTGTAGTAAATTTATAGGGGGGCTGTGGTGTTGTTGTTGCTGTGGTGTTTGTTTTTTTGTTTTGTTTTTTGTTTTTTTTTTGTAAAGAGACTACTGTAACTGAGTTATAAGCCCCATTTCCTGAGATTTTTAGGTAAGGAAACATTAGCAGTACTTCTATAATACAAGATATGTATGCAGAATTTAACTAGTAAAAAAAAAAATCTGAACGACAATAATTAATAGCATGAGAACCATTTGGCTGTGAGAGGGCATAATAGCCAACAAATATCTGAAATTGAAAACAGAGAACTGGGGGATGGAATAGAAACACTGTTTGCAGTAAAGCTATGACATAGCTGAAAGCAGAAATCGAGACTGACAGTGCTAAATGCTGAAACAGGTCAAAATATTTTTCCTAGAAACAAGCTCTGTAATTCTTAAAGAAATCCATTTCAGAGAACTGGAAAATAGGCTTGCACACTGGAACAGGCTTCCCAGGGGAGTGGACACAGCACCAAGGTTGATAGAGTTCAAGAAGCATTTGGACAATGGTCTCAGGCACATGGTGGGACTCTTGGGGTATCCTGTGCAGGGCCAGGAGATGGACTCAATGATCCTCGTGATCCCTTCCATGTGTACATTTCTAAAAAACATAACCAGCTCTCACATGTCAGGGTGTAAGTAAAAAATGCAGGAGCCCGCTGTTCTGTGATTCTGGAATGCTTGGTTGCTCATTTCTCCAAGCAGCATTTCAGGAGGACAGTGGGCATGGCTGAAAATGAAACTCCACAGAACTCTTCTCTCCACAGAAGAGATAATTTTTAATGGTTTGTGGGAGAAGCCATCAAAATCCTAAAACAAATCTACAGACTGTCAATTAAAAGCTAAAACAAATTTACAGTCTGTCGATTAATTGATCTGCTTCTCAATAATGCAAAACAGAAACCACTAGCAAGGCAATTGTGGTTTCCACAAGTAACAGTAAAAAAGCCACACAACCACAAAATGCCCCCCAACAATGTGCCAACCATAGGCACATACATGCACATAAAACGGGAACAGTCAACATCTAGCACCCACAAGGGAGACAAGACTATGAGCAGTGAAAGAATTTACTCACATTTTTTTCCAAAAAACCCAATTACTTTCAGGATATTGGAGTTTAAGACTACATTAGACTGGTATAAATATTTACAGAATATTTATTAGTCACATTGCATGAACAGGCTTCACACTTGAGTAACCTTCAAGCCCTTCATCATTTGTTTGCAATTTCAGTTTAAGAAAAATCACTTCCCGTCAGTAACTAAAATGCAGTGCAATCTCGTGCACCCTTGCTGGATAAGATCTTTTCTCCTCTTTTTGGCTAATAAGTAAGGGTCTGCTGCACTACTTCAATCCCAATTTCTTCCCATGCCCTTTCAAATATATGACAAATGAGTCAGTCTCTGGTGGAAAGTCCATTTTTTGTTATCTCCCCAAGACTGTGCATTCAGACAGCATTAATCCTGCCCGTATTCTTCCTGCTCCCAAGTCACTGCATCACAAGCCAGAAAACATTAGAGCTTCCACATTATTAGAAACATACCATTGCTATGTCAGAAGCATAAATATATCAAGTCAGAGCCTAGATTCTTGAACAGGACGATGAACAAATGAACAAATGCCTTCTGTTTTTATTAAGATAAATTATTTCATTGGAAAATCTGCAATGAAAACGTGCTGAATAACATAGCGTCATTGAATAGGAAGTGTGAAAAAATTTAAGCCTGACTTAAAACATTATAAAAATACTATAAAAATAAGTTATAATTTCAAAACTTAGTACATCTTCAAACTATTTTTGAAAAAATGAAGAGTGCCTGTATTTCAAAAAGTCAAAGCCGGAACCCAAGTATCTTAGGAACCAAAGTCACAATTTCATTTTCAAACATGATGTTTAGGAGTTCTGACTCAAATGAGCTTTAGTATTTCATAGTCAAGCAGCAATCAAGCCTTACAGGAAACAGCTCTCTAAGAGCAGCTAATTGCTCAGCATCAAAAGGCTTTCTCTGACATTTCTGAATATGCAAATAACAGAGCAATTGGTAAAGGCAGGAGTAGAGAAGGGAAATAAAAGTGATCTAACAGTATCATCTTGGTTTTGCCATGGCCCCATCCTATTGTTAAGCCTACTGAAATGTTTTGCTTCTTTTCTGAACTAAGCTTACTGTTTATTCTAAGATGGTTTTCACTGTGCTTTTTTCATGTTAAACTGTGGCTTCTTACCAAGCTGCTGTCTGCCTCTATCCACAGCCTCAACTGAAAAGGACAGCTCAGCCTGACATAGCTGCTTTTTAAGCTATGTAAGTTTAATGTTTATTATTATAGATGCAGGAGAGAAGCAGATTGCACTTGAAACAGATGTTGAAAAAAGCATCAGTTTAAATGCAATACACCTGAGACAAAAGTGCTTAGAATTTTTTATTTTTACAGCAAAACTGGGTGTGCATATATTGTTCACAGCAAGTGAAAGAAAGTAATGGAGAAAAATGTAAGATGAATGGCTCTCTCCTAATGAAAATCTACACAGACCAAGCCTTTGTGTGCAGTTAATCAATTCCAGAGCCTTTTCCTTGGGTAACAGGATACCAGTTAAGAAATTCAGCCAAAATAAACTGCTTCTGCATTTTGGGAATAGACTAGCATTATGAGCTTGGTTTGACATCTCCATCACAAATACTTTATTACTACCCTGCCAGGCAACATCAGCTTTCACCACACAGCCACATAAATAGGCCAGAAAATCTCAGTGCTATGAATGCTCTGGTACTGAATAGGTCAGTAAGCTCAACCTCCTTATTCCTGCTCTTAGAAGAAATAGAGGTGAAAGTCCATAAACTCTTTTTTCCCTGATGATATACAAAAAGACACAATGAGTGTGCCTATTTTAAAGGACAAATCTAGGAAGAGAAGTGACATTTCTATCCAACATCTCTGTATCTGTTACTTTAAGAAGGTTATTATAAATTAAAAGGTCAATGCAGAACTATTCTTTTTACATTATTTATTTAATACATTTCAGGATAGTTACGTGACTTCATTTTTTTTGTGGACAGCGGTAGAGTGAAGCAGCACTAAACACTATGAAGTATTCCCTAGACATTAGACTGCATAAAGGGCAAACACGGATTCTTTTCTTACTTGTGATTGTAAAAATTCCTTTGACTCAGCAGTTCACTAGAAAAGTTTACTAAAGAATGCCTTCCAGTATGGAAACGTGATGGTGTCAGGATTGACATGAGCGGGGAAGACACAGAATGCCAAGTGACTGTACAAAGTGTAAAGCCTTACTGTCAGTCAATCACCAAATGCTGCATGCTATGTCTTATTGAGAAAGAAGACAGAAAAAAATTACATAAAAACTGTATCTAAGCGCCAACAAGAAAGTGCTTTTAAAACATTTTTATAAGGTGTGCCAGTGCTGTTGAACAGCAGACATTTCTACAAACTAACAAAAAGTTAAAGACATCTGGAGCAGTCCTAACAGGGTAGGACACTGGCCAAAGACAGAAGCACAGGAATTCCCAATATATAATGGCAATAGTCAGAGGGAGGCTACTATGAAAAACTTGAGAAATACACAATGGGAAATAAAGCAGCTTAGCAGTAAAATGAACATTACTTCATAGGTAATCAGAAGAGGCATAAAAGGACAGGTTTACAAAATTGCAGGGGTCAGCTCAGAGGAGAAACTTGTGAGAAAGCCATGGATATGAGGAACTTGTGGAGCCATCAAGACAACGTCCAACAACAGTCAATTTTGAAGGAATAACTCTTTGTCAGTTTTCCTATGTTCTTTTTGTTATATTTGCTAAATATCTGTTAAGTCAGTTTTAGAATCTGAAATACTGGTGAATCTCACCTTATTTATCCTAAATCTGTGCTTCACGGAAATAATATGCAAATACTGAAACTCAGCATGCAAAAATAGAGATTGTTATAGGCTGCCATCTGGGTGGTAACTATGAGCTACTTCATGTATTTCCCATGTGCAATGGGTATGAGCCTGTAAAAAACTCTACAGTCAGAAACTCTGACCAGGCCAAATGCTTATAAAAGTGATGACTCTCTTAAGAGCTGTAAGTAGAAGACTTTTGCATTAGCTCTCCTGTTAGCCGTCAGGATATTCCTGAGGAAATAACACAATAACAGATTTTCTGCTTTTAAAATAAGATGAAAATTTAGGTAATCCTGAAAAGGAGTACCTGTTGCCATGAGAAAAAGTATGAAAGCCTATAATTAGACCTGTTCATTCCCATTCCAACGATAGAACAACTCAGGGTAAAGACAAATACTAATAGAGTATTTAGATCTGCCTAATGGGTATCCTGAACCATGTAACACTCTCAAGCTGCTAGTGCAAGCAACATCTTATTCAGGATTGAAATGTTATTTCCCACAAATACAGCAACTGTAAACAGGAAGGATAACCGTCTTGCTTATGTACCCATACTTAAAACTGCTTTCATTTCTAAAAAATTATCTAGCCATTTGGCACTGCAGTAGATAACTTACTGAGATCCGAAACTTCCATGTGTTTATCATGAGTCAAGTCTATGTTAGTGTTCCACATAGCAAAACTATTAGCTTTAAGTAACTAACTGCAGTCCAACCTTGTCAGTGTATATTTTCTAAGTTACTTAAAGCTTGCAGCATAATTAACCTACACATAAGCTATGGGAAAAAGCTCCCTTATTCTGTTGAAGAACTAAGTTAACACTTTCATTTGAATTTACACATGAAAGTATTAAAGTACATTCAAGACATAAAAGTTTGTCATTTCAGGGTAGCACTTCCAGCAGACAAGTTTGTGGTTTATCAGCTTACATGACTGCTTACATGATTTGTCTCCTTAGAATGGTGCTATGCTTTTTTTAGCATGAAGACTGAAGAACTAGCAAGAAACTGTCTAGCTCCTTGCCTTGCTCTAAAGCCAAATGCAATGTGTTCAGCCTATTCCCCCTATCCCCGACAGTTGTTTATCTAGCCCTCTTAAATTTTTGAAGTGACAGGTGTCACCTGTCTGGTTACTCAGACTATTTATCAGCATTTTCAGAATGCAGGCAACATTGTTCACATACAGTGTGAGCTCTTCCCAGTTGGGACACCTGCCTTGCCGAACAAATTTTGCCTTTCAACATTAACAATGCAGTCCTGAAATTTATTCCAAGCTTGCAGTATTTACAAAGTCTTACCTTTAGGTATAAACCCTGCTCTAGTTCTCCATGTTTAGTCTTGGTCTTCCTGTTGATTTCTACTAAACTCCAGTACACTCTTAAGATGTTAAGAATGAAGAAATTTGGACAGAGAGAATCAAATGCCTCACTGCAGCTTTATAAAGGCAAGAGTTTAAGTGAAATATTATGTGAAAGTAAATCAAAGGGAATTGACAGCTATCCCAAAGTATAAGAGCACTTAGAGTTCACTTAACCTAATTTCAAATCCTTATTTTGACAGAAAGATTTTTCTAGCTTTCAGCCTACACTGCCATTCCAATCTGTATTTAAGTAATGTGCATCTCTATTACAATGCTAGATATACACTTCCTAAATATATCTATAATCATATAGAAATGCGGTGATCATGTACATTTCAATCAAGAATTTTTAATACTGCATTATTTGTGCAGCCCATTTAGAAATTATCCTCAATTAACAGTTAGAGAACTAAAGATAATTGAGCAGAACGTTTATACCTGTACAGGCAAACAAACATATTCAGCATAACAAAATTATAAACAGATACCCTATGAGGCACTTTGCTCTGTCAGCAACGTTCTCTGCAATTGTAAGAGGAAAAAAGTCTACTACACAGTATTGCTTTCTAAGCATTAGTCTAATCCTGAATCAGTTGCTATGCTTGTAGTTTTAATGGGGAAAAAAAAGGGAAATATTTTCCCAAGACAACATTGTAATGAGGAAAAAAAATAAGACCAGCCTGAATTTTGTCAGTTTATGACAAGAATCCTAGAAATGCTAGTATGTTTGACACTCTATCTTGTACTTCCATTTTATTCCAGTGTAAAGGTGTACAAAATCCTATGTGACTAACAGATGGATTATTCTATTTTCTGAGGCGCCTTTTCACTATGGAGAGCACTATCAGGGTTCTTTCAAAAAACAGGGGGCATAAGCTGTGTGTCAGACTGTTTTTAAGACATGGACTAGGAAAGTTCTACTGAAGGACTCACTTTTCACCCTTTTTACAAAACACCATCTCTTGTGGCAGACAGCCCTTTGCTAAAGGATATATATTTGATTTTCTTCTGCCAGTGACAACTACAGACTACAGTAAAGGATTTCAGTATTTTTTTTCCTTAGTGTGTTGCCCATTCCAGCATTCCCTTTAGTCTCAAGAGGGTAGAATCTATAATCAAGAACTGTTTTATTTGCATCACAATGAATGGAAAAGGTGAATAATTAAAGAATTCACAGCTTCACGTAAAATAACTTCAATCTTACAGAGTCTGACATTACCAGACAGCCTTGGTAAGCAAGTGTGCCCTAACAAATCTCTCTGCTTCTGTCCTAAAGCCAGTAATCTTGTGGAATTGCATCATGAAATACACCTACATCTCCAAAAAGCCATCTAACACAGCAAAGATGAGCATCATGCTCAGAAAAAGATGCTTCCATAAATAACAGCCTGACCTACATATTTCAAGAAAAGAAAACTAGAAGTGACTTCCTTTTAAATTCTGATGTCTTTTGGTATTGCCAATCAATATTTTTGTCATAGTCACAACACCATTATCATGTGTATCATGTGAAAGAGACCAAAGTGCTGTTTTTCTTCAGCTATACTGTAACTTGAAAAAGGTAGTCAGCTTCACTAGCTCCACTACGGTGGTTTCTCCTTGGGGGCTGCTTTACCAGCTGTGCAGCAAACCCCAGACCAACCAAGACAGTTTGTGTGGGTTCCTCAGATGAGCTGGCTCAGCGTGGATAAGGCTTGGAATGAAGAGCGGGTTTCTTCCATGGCTTGGAAGGTGTTTATTGGTGCAGCTCCACGTCCAAAAGCACAGTTTGGCCTTTCCTTCTCCCATTTGTACCCCAGGACACAGCCTGAGGCAACCGGAGAATTCGGGCCAAGGGATGGGAAAAGAGGGAGGTTCTAGAGCGGGACACTTAACAGGACAATTGAAGGGGGCAAGTGTCTGAGCACCTGGTCAAATGGGAGATGATTTTCCTTCAAGTTACCAGGGTGATTGACAATGGGCTCCCCTCTGGGAGATACCAAGGGGGTCAGGGAATGGGTGAAGGGATTTAGGAAGCAACATACCAACATGAAATAAATAAAATACATATAAAACTCTGAAAGGCTTAATCATGCATTGCAACACTCCACAGCAAAATACTTTCCAGAGCCATCTTCCATGAACAACAGAGCAATATGTCAAAATTTTGTAGCTGAAGCTAAAAAAGTTTCCTTTTAGAAGTTACGGCTTCTGTTCCTCAGAGACTTAACCTAAGCAATAAGATATTTTCAAAAGTGCATGAAAAAAGTCAAACCCTAATCAAAACACTGTATGATTATTTTTTTTCATACTGCTCACTGGAATATGAAAAACCACTGTATCTCTGTAAGTCCCTTCAAAGGTGTTTTTTTAATCTCCTTATATTTTCCTTGGAGGAATGGTGAAACAAATGGGAACAGGCACTAAAAACCCACCATCTCAGTGTGGATTTGGTGGCCAGCTGTCATTTTTTCCTCTTATCAGATCTATATTAACTAAATGCTGAACCACAAGAAATTCCAGTACAATAAAAGCGTATGGATCACAGATGTGGGCAGACAAAGGATTTTTAGGAAGCAAAACAGCAGAAAGTAAAATGGTAGTTAACTAGGGTCAGAAACATATCTGAAGTAGAGCCTTCTGATATGTCTAATTTTGCTGCTGTCAAGAGAAATGCATCATTCAAAACTGCTTCATACAATCTTAGTCGAGAATTTCCACTATTTTTTAACCTTCAGTCCATTTATAAGTTGGATGCAATCCTTCTAAGCATTCATATGGCTTCCACCATCACAGGATTCGGCATTTTGGCACATTTCTAGAATGGCAATGGATATAATAATTTCTCCCTCTTTAGAGACAATCCGTTCCCTGGAGAATCATTTATGTCTGTGGTTTGACAACAGCCAGATCTTGCATCTTAAAGCTACATGCCTGTGTCTCACAATTTTACACTTTATCCATTTCACTGAAGCTCCTCATAGCACTGGATTGCTTTGCTTCAGTCAGTCTTTATGAACTTCCCATTTGAGGCCAAGGTTCTGCCTTTGGAAGCACTGACTAGTCTTGAGTCAGCAAAAAGACACCTTCCTTAAGGTGCACAGCAGTAAAAAAATGAACTCTCCTCTTGCTCCAAAATTACAGAAGATGAGCTTATTGAACTAACCTAAAAGGTTTGTTTGAGTATGTCTTATCTCATATTTAGGCTTGGCATTTCCCTATTTTCTAACAACATCGGTCTCCATCTTTTCATCAGTTCTCAAAAGTCCATAACTCATGTCTGTATGTCAGCTCTGACACTGGCAGTGACCACTGGAGGAAGAGCTGTTTGCCAGGCTCCATACTGCACCCATTCCAGATGGGAGTGGATTGGTCTAAGGATGCTTCAACTGTTTGCAAGGAGCTGTATGTGTCTGGATTCTTCCTAACAAAAGCTGCTGTTGACTTTGTGCTACTCGTACAGCAGGTAATGAACTTGGTAACCAAGTCAAATTACAATAACCATAATTTTTGAGTTGAATAGGGGACATTAGCACACAAACTTGCATCAAGATTCTAAAGACTAAGCTATAAGGAAAACCGCACATTTTCAAGTAAACTTACACAGCTGGTCCTCAGGCATGAAAAGCCTTCTGGGCTGTAAATCTGCTGATACATGATCAGGCTAAGGGATACCCAGACTGACTTAGTACAAATCAGCACTGGTCTGAAAGAAGAGTCCTGTCTCTGCTGTTGGTACATCAGGAATCTCATCATAAGAGCGTCACCATTACCATTTTCATTTTCCTGACACATTATGCTACACGTCAGACTTACAGGAAAAACAAAGGTAACGTGTAATATCTTTGCTCTCTCTGCATCACCTGAATAAGACAAAATTTACTAAGTCTCAAAACTACAGGTAAAAAATTTAGCAACAATTCCAGGGTAGGTTTTGCTTGTCTGTCTCAAATATTCTTAAATATTCTCTGGTATTTATATTGTTTGAATAAAGTTTGTACTTAACAGAGCTCCTTAAATGCAAGGAAAAAATATGAAAGAAAAAATTAAAGAGAATTTAAATTAAAAAATCCCAGCACTTTGGGGTAGTAATTTCCTAAACAATCTAAGTCTATTTGAGTTGCTTATATGCCCCCTTCATACAGTTCCATGAGGAATGAGCAAGGACATTTGATGCAAAAGGATTTTCCAGTATTCTTAATTAGCCAATTCTTTTGTCAAAATCTTCAAATAAATTTCCTAATCTGCTAGGACATTGTTTGAAAAACATAAAAATAAATTAAAATTTTCAACAGAGCTTCCAAAAATACCAAGTATTGCCCAACTGTATTGGTTTTATAGATAAAATATGGCCAAAGCTTTGAGACAAGTACTGGAAAGGGTTTTCAGAACCAAGTAATCAATGACGACACAATGCCCCTTTGTTTTCCTCACATCACTATTATTTTAAAACAATCATTCCAATTGTGTTATATACAGTGCACTGGAAATTAGGCAGGGGAGGTTTTGTTTTGCAGAAACAAGAAATCTTGAAAAGTGTTCAACAATATTTCAAGATTGCAGTAAAATACCTCTATCAGTCTGGAGAGGAAGCTGCTTCCACTAGCAGCCTGAAATAAGCCATCCCAGTGCACACAAAGCTTAAAAATCACAGGAGTTTCAGACTGTTGAGCAACAATTGATTTTAGTTTAAAATTATCATAGATGTGTTGAATAACATAATCTCTTCCTGGGAGTGATGTATTTTCAGGTGAAGGTTATTTGTAAATTACTTTCAGAAAACTCTCCGCCTTGACACACAATATCATAAGCAAAATAACAGAAGCCTTGTTTGGAACAGGCAGGTGACAAAATGCATAATGAGTCAATACTTTTTAAACAGAAATAAGACTCAGGTCACAAAGCAAAGGCACAAGGCTATGAGAATTATATGTTGAAAAAGTTACTAATTAAGCTAGACCAACAACGTTTAACTTTCAAGACACACTAGGACTGTCTTTTACCCTTATTCTTTATCCCTTAGTAGTTTTACTGGCAGTATTTTATGGTATACTTTAGATTTATCTCAAAATATTCAATTGTGCCATTGTTGACATCCTAAATATCACAGACATGACCAATTTAATAAAAAAAAAATCTTTTCAGAAACCTGTATTTCCTACCAGAGTATCAGCAAAGTTGTCATCAACTAAAACTAGCAGAATAGATGTTCATTATACCACTACAGACTTTAGTGATTTAATTTTATTATATGAACACATATGTATTACAAGAACTAATATGCTCTTATACATGACCTCAGCATAAAGTACTTCCATTGTCAGTAAATCAGCTGATTTAAGATAAATTGGAATCCATAATTTAGCACCCTTCAAGAAAAAGAAAAATATGGAGAAATGACCTTAGGCAAGAAAATAAGTTAAATATTAATGGATTTGTACTTAACTAGGACATACAGCTAACACATGGGGAGGAGAGAATGGGAAGAGTATCAATCTTTTAGTTTAGCACTCACATTTCAGCCATCTGTAGATATCCCATTAAATTAACCATGAGCATTTGAAATGATTAAACATACAGACTGAAAATTAAAATTCTACACTATAAGGAATGGCCTAATTAAAGTCCTTATAAATTGAAAAATACAGTAGCAAATGCATAGTACATACCAAACTAATAAGTAGGAGACAGATTTTGAAATCCAGACCCATATAGAAGGGTATACAGTGAGAGACAACTTGTGACAACAGTATTTAAAGAAATCACAGAGCTTCATTTACGGTAACTCACTGACTTATGCAACTGTGAACTTAGCCTCATCTGCTTGGTACCATATCCTAGACTACTGCTGACCTCTGTAAACTCTGCAGTTGTGGAGACTGCAACACTTAAGAAGATCTCTTAAATTCTCTTCCAAACTTCATTCTCTCCTTCAGTTCTTCTGAAGAACTACTTCTGTTTAAACGAACTATGAATTACTGAATTGCACAAATGGTGTTCAAATAGAGATCACTAAATCCATAATTAGCCCAGGAATTACCCCAAAGTTAGAGTTATCTAAAGAAAACTCACACATTTAAAACAGTACCAACCTCTTACCTAAGACCTAGAGTACATTAGTAAGATCCTGAGCAGGAGAGAGGGAATTAATACCAGAACATAAGCATGTTCTGAGTGCACCAACCCTTCCTACTTGTACTACTACAAACTAAAACACATCTTTCAGGTGACATGGCTTACTCAGTTCAAATGCATTCTGCTGTCTTACTAGGTAGTTGCTCAGAAGGAAGATCTAAACTTCATGGTTAACTGCAACGTAGTTTTGTAAGGTACCAGTTTGTATGGATAGGTTAATCACCTCTTACTGAGCAAAGACACAGAAAAACTGCACAATGATCATGCAGACTCTGATACAATTTGAAAGTTATTCTAAATTTTTTGATTTCAAATGGAAATATTTAACAGAGTAATTCCAATGGCTTCCTATACTGCTTTCCCTAATACTTTTACATTAATTACTTTGACAGTAAAACTTTAATTATGTTCGAAAGGAAAACAGGCCAATACCAGCACCAAAGAGGAAAAGAACTATTCAGAATTGTACCCAATTTATTAGGAAAAATAATTCACATCAACTGACTGTGTCTATATGTGGCAGGACTACAAACAGGTGCTTCTGAATAATGTTAAATTGTTCTAAATTCCACAACAAAATACTCCAATCTTCACCTGGAAATAACAACCCTACTGCATTCTTGCTGATGACAGCAAAAAGACTTCAACTAACTACAGTAAGTTGTGGTTAAGATCCAGACACTCTGGCAGTGAGTTTGCCTAAATCTACCATGATTTCAAAACATATATTTAGAAACACACTGGGGAAGACAGAGAAAAAAGGAAGAAACAGTATTTTCTGTACCTGGCAAGTCTGAAAAAAGGAGAATGCACTCATTGAATCCATTAGCCAGAAGACGATCCCTCAGCTGTTGAAGTATGGCAACTCCAATACAGAATGGGAAGGAGGAATTTCCAAGCAGTAACGTATCCCACAAGTGAAAAATTTTGTGCAGAGGAAAGACATCTGCATAATGAATAAGCACAATAAATAGAACTCTATAAGCATATACACACAATAACAGGGTTAATGAGTTGCCTATGTACTTCTTTCCTCTACCATCTTGAGTGATTTCTTTATTATTTGGGAGGAAAGAGGACTCAACCTTTTTAGGATCATGTTTGTCTTCATAAGCAGTCTGATTATTCTGGAAATCACAGTCTTCTTTTCTTAATACTTGGAAGCACATGGTTTTTCACACTTCAAGTATGTCAGGAATTAGGCAACTTATTTTTCTTTCGGTACAGTACAATTATGTATTAAGGCATGCATATCAGTTTTTCGCAATAAGATGACATTAATGAGTTAATCAATAAGATCAGCTACTTACAATTAGACAAAAAATGACCAGAATAGAGGAAAAATTGGCAGAATAAAAGAAAGATAAGAAAAAAGGCCTATTAAAACCAGCAAGATTTTATATATAAAGCTGAAGGTGAGACTCTCTTAAAATATGCTATCTTCCAACTTAATAATTCTAAGACTTCATTGCACTTGATTGCTTAAGGAAACCATCTCCTTGGTTTTCCAAATGTGGTGATTCTTATGAAGGGTATACAAAAAGGGACAACTTCAAGAACCAGTGCTTTACAGTCAAAATCTTTAGGAAATGCAATCAAGAATCTCACATTAAGTTCTTTGATATTTCATCAGAGAAATAATCTATTAGCTCTTTTCATTCTGCCACTTTTTTAAAAATTTAAATTCAGCATCTGCCAATGTTGATATGACATGAAAAGAATCAAAGATTTTTGAGAAAAGAAGTTTTTAAATTGCTTTCCAGACTTGATCTATTAACTTTGCTCTCTTTAATTAAAAGTCACCAAATTAGAAAGCTCTTTTCTTTTCCTAATATACATGCACAAAACCAGTAAACTAGTGCTACCAGAATAACAGTGTGTCAACAAAAATATTATTATCTTCAAAAACAAAGTCACTCTCTTTCTTACATTATTTGAGTGATGGCAGGGGTTGGTGGTGTGGTTTAATTTTGCTTTTTCACTATTATTACCTCTTTTCCAGTAGATAACAGCTTCCTCTGAATACACCCTAAATACTGCACGTGTAAAATTATCCAGATACTAATAACAATGACAACATAATAACTATATAAATAAACTAACAACAACAACAACTCAAAAAAGCAGGACAAATACTAATTATTGCCAAATCAGGGCAAAACGTATGTGACAGGCACTGCAGAGTTTTCCACTGTTGGAGTTTTCCACAACACATCCTTGCAAATTATAAGCACCCTACTAAATGACCTATCATACCAATTAAGAAAGGCTTTAACTAGAAAAGTGAGAAAAGTTAAGCTTAAGAAATATAAGAACATTTAATCAGAGGGAAAAAAAGCATACTCACGTGTAAACATTGTAAGAAACCAAGGAATCGCATAAAGCTGCCAAAGGTGGTGATGGGGGGAAGAAGACAAAAAAAAGTTTTGAGAACTCAAGTTGTGTATGACAATCATCAACTATATTAAAAACTGCCTATTTTGCAGGAATTCATGTAGAAAGGAAAGTAACTGCAGCAGCAGATCTTCTATCTCACAACTCTTAGCCCCTCAGAAAATTTTTTCATCCCTAAATTTTTCAAATTATTAGTTTCCGACACTGTAGTGAAAACAATAAAAAAAAGCCCAAAACAACAAAACGCCAACCAATCACTACCCTTACTAGGCTGATTTGCAAAATATAACCTCCAAAGTCTTAAAGAACTCAAAAACCTGCTCTACTAAACGGCTGCAATTCTCAACAACCTAAACAAAAATTAGCCAAGCATGCCTGAAAAAGCATATTTTTTTTTTTTTTACTCGATTCACTTTATCTTTTTGACTATGGAAGAAAATGGTTTCATAGAAATAACTAAAAGTTCAAATGATCTTTCAAGAGGAAAATAACCACCTCTGCCACCTTCTGCTATGCTGGTATTTATTAAAATGCCTACTTGTCGGTGAAGAAATTAAGCAGTTTCATTCTCAGTAAAAGTTTACTAACACCCAAGCTTTTATGTAGTGCTACTGTGACCATTTTAGGGCAGTGTCATCCAAAGGTATCCTGCTTTAGCACTTAACACCTCTACGAGACTTGTGCTGCTGCAACAGCTACAGAAAACCTTTAATGTCTGCAAACCTTCACACTCATGACATCATACAAAGAAAGAAGAGCTAAGAATTTATGACACTTTAAAAATTTCTAATTTTTCAATGAAGTATTTAGCAAGACAAAGGCAAGATAATCTATTATTTTGAAACATCAAACTGCGCAGAAAGTTTCCATAAATTACAAATGCAAGAGTGAGACCATCATTGTTAAATTTTACTCAGCTGCATAGCTCATGTGCTATGAAGATTTACAGTTAAATATAAAGCTTAATATATTACTTTTTAACTCATAAAAAGCACAAATTAATCCTCTTATTGAGCTTTTCCTGGAAGTAAACAAATGAGGAGCAGAAAACATAATTGATATTATGTTAATAAATTACTTCTTATTCCATAAACTCTGAACTGGGTTATGGCACTGACTAAATGATGTACACATGCGCTGAAAACCTTCTTAGTATAGCTCTCTTTAAATTCTATTCCTATGCCTCCATCTGAGCATCTGAGATCTGAACCATACTGTCCCTAAACTAAGGAAGGTTCAATGATCTGGTCACCACTTTTAATATTCAGCAGGCTTATATGAAGCTTGACTTCCAGCCCACCAGTTGATTTTAAGAGCTCAAAATCCAAACCAAATCAATTTCTATCACCATTTTAATCTTATAATACAATCATACTATTTCCCTGAGTATATCTATGTCATATTTTAAATAGATGGCATCCAGGAATAATAACATATCCCGTTCCCTGAAATACTCCCTGCAGTGGTTGTGATCAGCTAATACCTGTTTATCTGCTTGTTTGTATGCAATAGTGTGCTTCCCATGGAAAACAAGCCCAGTGTCCTGAGGCTCCTCTTCGCTTGGAGGCACATATTAGGTAAACCACATTATTTCTTTGGTATTTAAAAGCAATTATTTCCTCCGTTTCATATATATGATTAAGATGTTTTACCAAAGCAGATCCTCATTTTCTCGTAATTTCACAAACACCTCTACCATGCATGCATTTACACAGAAACATACAAGGTAATCACAAGAAAAATCACTGCTTTGCTCTAACCCATCCTCACCAAACCTATCAGCAGTGACATGAAAAGTAGGTCAAACAATTTCAGTGGAAGGTGTCAGGCGAGCTTTAATTGAAGGGAGTTTTTCCTCTGACTTGAACAAAAATAATGCTTTAAGACAAGGAGGTGTTGGCAAGCCTGAAGTGGTTATGGATGCTATTAGCAAGCAAGGAAAGGAAAGGCACAACACGAGCGGCATCACTCCCCGGCGCCAGTGAAAGGGAAGGAGGAGCCGCTCTGACTCCAGGACAGAACTGGGGATGCGCTTGGGACCAGGACTGCACCCAGCGCTAGTGAATGGTGCCCTCCAGCGGCCGCCGCCCGGAACGGCAACGCGCCTCTGGATTAACAAGCTCCAGGAAACGAGGATTTCAACCCTCCAGGGCTGAACCCTGAAACCTAAGGGCGTTGTGGCTTTACTTGACACTTAACTCTCCGGAGCTGGGAAGTAAACCTAATGAGTAATCAAAGTAGCATCTGAACTGCTGGAACAGCCTGAGAATATGCCACAATAAAAAAAGAGCCTGTAAAACCAACACATCATTTTTTTACAGAGACCTTGAGAGGAGCAGTGCCATAATTATAATTTTGCTTTGCATCAGGGAGTAATGCCATCCATGTTCTGCCTTTCCTTTCCTTGCTTACTAATAGCATGCATAACCTCTTCAGGCTTACAAACACCTCATTGTCTTAAAGCATTATATTTTTTAAAATCAGAGGAAAAACTCCTGTATAAGTTATACAGAAAAGGTATAACTTCTGTTCTGTATATACTTTAGCATATATTGCAGTTTATATTAGGTGCCAAATCCAAACATAAAGAGGTTTGGGTTTTTTCCCCCCCTTGTCTATTAAATGCCGGCTTCTTTTTTTTTCCCCTGTTTGATGTGTGTCAAACAATGTTGACAACAGTAAGTGGAACTTTATTTTGCTGAGTTGTTCTAACAACTGTCCCAACTGCTGCTTTTTGCTTTAATCTTCAGTTGTTAATAAAAACTATTTTTATGCTTTCTACAGCTTCTTGAGCGGGGTGGTGGAGAGGGAAATGCTGAGCTCTTCTCCCTGGATCCAGTGACAGGATGTGCTGAAATAGTTCAAAGCTGCACCAGGGGAGAATTTGATTGGACATCAGGAAGCTTTTCTTTACCAAGAAGGTGGCCAAACACTGGAATAAACTTCCTAGAAGGATGGTTGATGCCCCAAGGCTGTCAGTGTTTAGGAGGCATTTGGAGAATGTCCTTAACAGCACAGTTTAAGTCAGAGGTGATCAGGCAGTTGGACAACATGAGTCTTGTAGGTCTCTTCCAAAGGAAATTGTCTATTCTACAAACTCCTGATCTTTCACCTTCTTGTTCCACATTTGAAATACACACACATATACTTAGGTCCAATCCTATATGGTGCCTAGACAATCATATATTTAAAAGGCTACAGAAAGGTGCAAAAGAAAAAGCAAATTGAGTCCCACTTTTAATATTAGATTATACCTGCCCATATGTACCTACACAAACAAAATTTGAAGAGTGATCACTTTCTTCACAAGATAAAAATATCAGCAAGAAGCTCCTGATTCATCTTCAGGTAATTGTGTAACAGGACAAACAGAGAAAGCACTTCAAGGGCAGGATTTTTAAGATGAAGACCTATCACTGACACCTTGTGCACATCACCAAAACCAAGCTAAAGTATCTACCTGTGCCAGCAGCTTCAGCACAATGATATTAAGAACTCCAATCAGTTTGCTTCTATGTTAGTGGACAGAGGACAACTGTGTCTACCTTCCATAATTCACAGCTGGAAGTGCTTTAGAGTAATTTATGGCAATTGCTGAGCTCTTAGCAACATTGTACACTCTTTTGTTTTTCTTCAGTTTAACATGGTCTGCTGTTCAGGGTCAGAATTAGTCAGTAAATAAGGAATATGTTATAAAGCATTATACAGGGTGAGGAAGATTATAAACTTGGGGAGAGTGAGCAAATAAGAATTGTAAGATTCACTGTATATATCATCCCTCTGTTTATATGTAAATCACATAGCCACAGCAATGTACCTAATCCAGGCACCACATCAGCTAATAATATTCACAACAACTCAAGCTTCAGCAGTGTTCAATATTTCGAGAGCTACGTGACCAGAAGCAAATGAGAGGGGTGCCAGGAACACAATCTTCCCTGCAGCAGAGCCTGTGTTTCAATGATGAAAGATTAATCAGGGTTTATTTTGATAGGATTAGTACTCAAGCACGAAACTCTGGTTCAGATCTCATTATTACAGTACATATCCTTCACCTTGATGGATCCTGTGCTGCCTTATTACAGTTACAAAAAATCACCTCTCTGACTAATATAAAAGGCAGAACAACTTTTACTTACTAAAAAAACCCCTGAACCCTGACAGATAATTCAGAAAGGACAACCTCTCTTCAGAGGTTAGTGTTAACTTTAGAAGTTGCATTTTTATTCAATGCAAGAGTTTAAAAAAAATTAATCTTTTGCAACTGTTTACTATATTACCTAATCATCTATAGACTGTCAGATTTGGAGACAAGGCTCATGTATGACAATGTACTCTCCAATGACTAGCACAACAAAAACTAAAATATAGCAAAACGTGATTTCAAACTATTCCATCTAACTTGTACCTTGGAAGTCTTCAATGAAGAATTTTAACTGTATAAGCAGACACAAGGAGCTGCTGAAATATCAGATAGGACCCAAGATGGGTTGCTACAGAGGTCTGGCATAGATTAGTAGCCCACATAAAGACCTGTAAGGTGGCCAGGGAATTTATATCTCTAACTCTTTACTGGGAACTAGCATCCTGGGCGAAATACACAGAATAATTGTTTTGGTCATCTGTAGCCTTTAAAAAATATGCATTGAATGCATTTATATAGCGATGCTGCAAAATTGATTCTCCCTCAGGAACTTAAATGTTGCTCTTAACCCTTGCACTTCATCTACCCAAATATTTAGGCTTTCTACAGATAAATATTCCTCC
Source organism: Trochalopteron elliotii (assembly GCA_024734555.1). Lineage (NCBI taxonomy): Eukaryota > Metazoa > Chordata > Aves > Passeriformes > Leiothrichidae > Trochalopteron > Trochalopteron elliotii. The sequence continues at coordinate 1,681,547 of JANPWX010000100.1, read as the reverse complement.
TTCTCCTCACTTTCCTTATATCTCCCTCCCACCTATCCTCTTCAAACGTGCATCATCTGAAATACATGTGGCTTTCTCAAACTCCTCTTTATAAGGCAATATGCTGGCTTTCTTTTCTGCTCATTTTAACACCAACTGTATCTCCTAAATCTGTATCAGTCAAATATTATCACATTAAAAACACCCTCTACAAATGAAAGGATATACTTTTTTTTCTATTACAATATTTGTAAACAGTGATAATGAGTATCTGCCAGTCCCAAACACAAATTCTTTCAGGAATGGTGTAAAACAAATGACGTTCAGAGGCTTGGTCTTGCTGCTCCAACTTAAAATATTTTCTAATAAGCACAAGGCTCTTCTGATATAATAAACTTTGTATTGCTTATAGAAGCAATGCATATAAATTTCTTGCTTATGAAATTTGTATTTCTACATCAACATCCCCTGAGATCAGTTATCTTCTTCCATTTTGACCTCTCAGTCATCATCTGTTCTTACAACCAACTTGTAATTACCAAACTCCTAAATGCCAAATACAGAATGATATAGACCATATCAATTAACACTGTCTCTACGGCCTTGCCTAAATCTACTTTTCAGAAATATCAGTATTTGTAGGCAGACAAACATTTTTATTTTGGCTTTCTTGACTATACACACCTCTCTAAAAAAAGTAGGAAAGCTTTACTATTTACAATGATAGCTAAAAGTAAGGCTCTAAAGAAGGCCTTATTTTGCTTTTTCTAACAAAGACCATCCTCTCTACTATGGTTTGGCTGTGTTCTCAATTTTCATTTTCCTCTATCTTTTTTTTCAATGGAAGCATAAAACTTGAATCCATGTTATGCACTTGTCCCATATTTGAGACACAGTCCAGCAAATGACTGCTTAGCATCTTCCAAAGTCCAACATACCTACATGATTGACAATCACATACTTCTTCTGTTACTTGCAAAATAATGTGTAATTTGTGTTAATCAACTGCATTCAATTAGCTGCAGTAATTTTCCCAGTAGCACTTTTATGGGTACACTACTTTTTGTATATTAACCCACATTTCAAAAAAAACCTAAACCGTATATATACCCTTTAAGATTAATCTAAGTTATAATAACTGGCTAGTAGTATTTTATTGTATTTACCATCCCAGCAGAACAGGAAGGACTGAAACACATAAAACAAGGATCAAACAATTTTATCAGCATATTCAGGAAGGTCTATTAATATGGAAGTTTCACTTCTGTCAAAGTGCTACTGAAGCAGTTTGGAAAGGCTTCTCATCCCAGTTTCCCTCATTTTCCATTTTTTAAATTCCTTTGGATAATACTTATAAGGACCCTTAGCACTTACATCTGGAATAAACCCAATTTCATTGAGGTGGTTACTCAGCTCTGGATCATGGAATGCAATCATCTGGGAAAACACTGTCAGGTACTCTGAAATGACAAATCCAAGACTGTTGTCAAAACCACAAACTATCACATGGTGCTAGCTCAAAACAGAGCTGTAGGAAAGCCACTCATTTTAAACCTACAACAAAACAGCAAGTGAGTATCACCACTGTACTCTTGTTACCATTACCTTCAATATAGAGGAAGAAACATTTAGTTTTTCTTCTTTAGTACTTCTCAATTTGGATTTTTAACAATGGTTTAACTTGGCACACACTTAAGTTGTGACGTATGCTTGACGTGCAAAGTTAAAGCTTTAGTAACCAGCAAGGAGGAATACCCACTATAAAAGATAAAATTTATTACATCTTCAGCCTGGCCTATTAGGTTGATGGGTACACTTTCATTAAGTTGCCTAAATAACACTTTCTTTTAATTGGAAGAGAAGCAGAACACAGCACAACATGTGACAGATCTCTTTCTCTCTGTTCTGCCCCTCTCCCAGTTTTGTCTACAATGTCACGTACTGTGTCAGAAGAAAGCTGAAGAGGCAATAACATTGCACTTTTGTAACATACGGTAATTCCTTTTCCTCCACCTTCCCAAGAACAGAGTAATTAGGGTGTGGCCAGCTAGTCCTGGGGAGCAACCAACAGAATGCAAACTGTTTCCACAGTTGGGCACCTCAATGCTCCACACAGTTTATATTTACACAGAAGATACAAAGCAGCTAAAATTCCAGTGGGTAGTTAAATGACACATTCTTAACCACTTCCTCTACCTTAAAAAGGCAGGGAAATGACACAGCAAGTTCCATTAAACCTTTATTTATACACTGCTTTTTGACTTAGAAGCCCAGAAAGGACTAACTAGAATACTAAAGGGTCCAATCTCCCTGAGTCCTTGATGATGCCAGATGTAGAACAGGAACTCAGGAATGCCTACACTATTTTGGTTCACAGAATCCTACTGACCTGTATTTCTAACTTTGGCTGATACATATTTTTGCAAATCTCCTGAGAAATAACATCAGGTAACCCTAGAGCGCAGAAGGATTATTTTATGGAATAGTATAACCTCTTGAGAAAACTCTTTAACAGACTATTAATCTTGAAGTCTAAAGTGGTTGTCTCCAGAGGAACATGTTTATTCTTTTCATCCTTAGACCTTTACTGCAAGCAGTCTTTCTTTACAGACAGAAGGATACAAACATGTTCTCTAGAATAGTTTTCCATATTATTTTATTCAGTTCATAACACCTCTTACCCATTGTCTTCTATACATAAACTCTCCTAACCTTGGCATTCTCTCCTTATATTAGCTCTCTCTCAACTAATATGTAAATGCTTTTACATCTAACTAGTTTTGTTGATCAGTTCTTAATTACCTTCCTTGAAGACAAAAAATGACAGACACTTTAAAGCTGATGAGTTTCACAAGAAATATACAAAAGAATTTCTTTAAAAGAAATACAAAGAGAGCAAGTGACGCTGATACTCAGTATTCAATAAACATCCATAACTGCTTGCAATTAAAAACATAAATTACCATCTGTTTCTTTTAATTACTAATGGCTTTTGAAATAGCTTCTTTTGTTTTTAAAGACAGTCTGGAAGACAAATTATCTTCCCAACACACGCTGTGCCAAGGTGACTTTCTAGGTGGAGACAATTCCTTTTTCATGTTTCCATGAAATTTAAAGTTACTCTTCAATTAGAACAGATATACCTAGCTATTGTTTTAATTTCTCTAAGTTACCTATATATGTGTTGAAGGGTGAACTATGGAACATTATTCCTCTGGGTTTTCTAACTCCTGTGCTGTATTGAATAACATTATCTTCTGAATTAGAACTTCCCCTTGAATCCCTATTTTCCTGAATACCATAACTTTCATTTTCTGAGGAACCCTAGTTTGTACTGTTCATTCTCCCTTATTGTCCAAACAGCTCCTCTAACACAATGACTTTCATCACCTGAAGGGTAAGCCTTTACAACATAACACTAGAAAGACTATTTACTGCTTTCACTACTTTGCAGAACAGTCTGACTCTTACCTTGGATATTATATAGAACACTTTTGTGTTTGTGCACATCTGGATTTTTTTTCCCCCGTCTGAATCCTTAAACACTTATTTTCTTCCAAATTTTCCTGCACAGGTACATGATTTTAACTACATCCCCTTTTTGCAACCCCTTGAAAAAGCGTATTTATACATCCAGAAACAATTCTACTTCTCTTAGAACTACACCAAATAAATGGACAAACTTACCTTGAATAACATGAGAATTATCCTTCAGAAAGAAGTTATACAAATACTTTGGAATAAAAGCAGACATACAGGCATATGCTAGAGCTGAAAGAATTAGAAAAACAGATGCAATGACAGAGGCAGAACTGAATTACACCTAAAAAAGTTCATTATTAACGAGATAATAAGGATAAACACTTAAATCAATCTACATACAAAAGTTATTGCATGCACAGTAGGTATAATAGGAGTCATTGTCCTATAGAGACCTTATATAAAGAAAGCCAAGTATAAAACAATAAAAGCTTGGACTACACCTGTTATGAACAAATCACATTCTAAGAAGATAAAGGTCATATATCTAAAGTAGATGTGAAACTTTCAGGCATTTAAAACTGCCATCAACCTTTCTGAACACAGCTGGTCTGACAGTTTAACACTTAGGTTACCAAATAATACATTCACCTTAAGCAAGGCTGAACTACAGCTTCACTGAAAAATACAAGTGCTACAGCAGCATTTCTTCATTTTTCTATTTAAGATTATTTGTGCCTTTTAGTATATACCATTATTGTACTTTGCAATAAACAGTACTTGAACTCCTGCTTGAAGAGCAGTACGTCACATGCAGTTTTCAAAACCCCAACCATTTCTTTTGACCTGTGGCAACAAGAGCTTAAAAATTCCTTTGTAGGTACAGAAATTTCCATCTCTAAGTGGATTCACACATCTGTCTGCACATAGATACAGATCAGAGACTGTGCTTTTCTTCACTCACTGCAGAAAAAGGTGCTCACCTTCATTGTTAAAATTCAAGTACAGAAACGGTGCACAAAGAGAGTCAAGACCTAAAAAGAGAAGAGCCATGAGGAAAAAGTACAAAGAGCTCATTTATTTTAATGCACAAGATAAAGACATTAAATTATAATGAAAATTTGCACACTAGATACTGGTTCTGCATTATCAGGCCTTCACAAGTAATGGTGAGAACAACTGTGAAATCTATGCATGAAAACAGCAAGGATTTCAAAATATTCAGCTATAATGCCAAATTGATTATTCCGCCAAGGCATCCAAGAAATGTCAATTACTGTCCCAAGAATTCAGTAACTTTTGCAATATTATCTGGGAGCTTAATAGCAAGCAACAGACTTTTCTTTTTAAAATAAAGTGACTGAAACTTATGAAGACTGAATATATAACAAAGAGTGGAGCAATTTTTATTACAAATTAAATATAAGTTATTAGGATTTAAATTTCCAGTAACCTATAGATTCATTCTTCAAAGGAAACAGAAAGGAAAGCACCCAAAAAAAGGCTTATATTGTGGGGGTGAAAAGCAGGAGGTACTTTTAAGTCAATCAAAGCTTTCCATTCAATGATCTGCCCTTGCCAACTAGTCAAACTCACCTTGCCAGTACACCAAATTAGGATGGGAAACAACCCAGGCCTTCAACACACGTCTGAACTTTGCATGACCCTCTGGTGATGACAGCAGTTCATCATACTGATGGCAACGAGGAATATCAACTTCAATCTGCACCACAGCCAAGCACACAAAGAAAAATTGGGGTAAGTGGGGCAGCACTACAGCAATCTTGCAACACTAGAGGTGGAAGTCAGCCAAAATATGTAGGTCAGACCACCATCATACATGATCTGCTTCCTCCCCATCACTCTCACAATGAAAACTGACAGGGAACCTAACAAACCTGTCAAAGTTTAAAAATAGAGATCTTTTTTTTTTCTCCTCTTCTGCACTCATATCTTTTAAAGGGTTGTAGCCCTTGAAAAAGGCAGAAAACAGATGACACATACAGTTTTTTATTTCTGGATGCCTTTTTGGTGGTAATATTGCTTTGCTCTAAAAAGTAACCAAATCAGAGTTCTCAATGTTGCAACCAATTTGATGGAAAATATTTCTTCAGCCAGCTGAAAGGAACAGCTGTTGTTTGTAATGTATATTTATGTCTGGTAAGAGAACATATGAGAACATTCTCTTCTTGGAGAACCAAATTGCTCAAACTCCCACTTCTGTGAAATATAGATCACATTACAGGACCTCAAGGTACTCAGCATTGTCTGCTACAAGGTCCAACAGGCACAACCAGCATTTGGTAAACCCAGGATTTTTAAAAACAAATCATTAATATTGTTCACTACAGTAGTGCTGCTACAGAAACAGCGACTATAAAGTAAAGAAGGATTTCAGCTTTCCCATGTTGTAAGTTGAGTTGAAGTACTTGTGTCCATCTGTTTTGCAAGATTCTTGCTACAGTATAAGGCTAGAGGGCAAGGGGGACCATATTGTTGTTGTCTATGATGTGCTGTAACAGGCAAGTGATGGGTGGGAAAGATCTTCAAGTGACAATATTTGGTAACACCATAAGTCTTACTTGTCTGTCTGTAGGAATTGGTGTGTCTTTATCAATGGCATCATATTTTGCTTCTATGGCACCCTAAAAGTGGAAGAAGAATATTTGAATTTAGAAAGCCCTCGCCAACGCAAGTGCATGGTGATATGCAGAAGTTGTCTCTTTTTGTTAAGAACTTCAGTTAGCAGAAGAACAGAGATTCTGACAGCTTAATTTTAACAAAACCATCTTTATTCTGTTACTAACTCAAGACATACAGACCTTTCCATAGATCTTCTCAGCATGATCTTCAGTGATTTTCAGTTGTTTACGCAGAAAGCTATGTGCTTTGTATTTTCCCATTTTCAAGTTGAGAGATGCTTTCAGTTTAAATACAGTGCTTACCTCAGCCCCTGGCAAGTGGCTTTCAGCACCATCTTTAAAAGCACTGAATCCAGCTGCCTGTTAATTGATACTGCCAATATAGATGATTTAAGTAGCCTGTCCTTGCATAAATCCCAAGGCAAGAATATTAACAAGTCTATTTTGATGTTACGGGACAGGAAAACACCCATATTGTACAGATGGCAAGTTGCTGAAGCATGAGAACTGACCCATTCTTTAAGACTCAGGCTACAAGCCTGACCAGCAGTTTTTCTTCACCTTTACAGCTCTTTTGTTGATTTTATTATAGTACTCAGAAGATCACATCCTAAGCTACATCTAATGAATAACTCAGGATGTGTTATCTCCAAGAATCTTCATGATCCCCTGCTGCAGGATAGCAAGTAAGGTAAATCCAAAAGCTGGGTAGCCCAGCAACTCTGTGAGGAGCCCTCGTTTCTGGGACATTCCTTTGTCCAAAAGGACTGTATTTAATTGATTTATTCTCCATTCTATCTGGAAGAATAGATCACCTATTGATTGGTAGGTGAGAAGAATACATTTCATGTGTTGTGTCCAACTGCTGCTAACTGGAGCAGAAGGATTGTCAACTGCATTTGTCAAAATATTATAAATGAAAACAAAAAGCCCCTGTTAACTACCAAATGCTGGGGTAGTATTTTCCACTGAAAATAATAATCAAAATTAAAGGCAGTCAAGTTTACATATACTTTCTGAAATCAAATAACCTCACAGAAAAGAAGTACGTTTGTCAGAACATTGTCTTTATTTGCACAATTTCATGACTCCCCCAGTCAGTACTGGAAGTTCTTGCCCTTACCTCAACACCCAACAAGGCAGCCCAGGTTATGCCTCTCAGAAGGGGAGGGATGTCAATCCTGGCTTCTTTCCAAATCTGGTTTTTCTTGTATGGGTAGGCCTTCAAAGAGAAGAGATTAACTGCAAAAATGTTATCATGTAACTGAAACAATCCAAATCCCAAACCTGAGACAGTCTTTCCCCAAATGAAAAAGCCTGAATAGTGAATACAAGTTTCACAAAAAGTGAATTTAATTCCTAACTGGAAGGCCTGGATGAAGGACTGCTGCTTGATGTTAAAATATCTGCTCTTTCTCATAAATGCATTCATGTGCTTTGGTATATACTGGATAGATCTACTAATCCAAATTTGTACTAAGAATTTTTTCTTCATTATATGTTTCTTTTCATACTGTGCATCCGTCTTGTTTTTATTAAATATTTCTAGTTCATCCTTGATAACATGCATCAGCTCTCATTCTTAAACAGGAATCTATCTCTCTGCATGTATGTAAATTAGGGGCTGCTATTCCTTTACCCAGTATAAATCTAAAATTTATAACATGGCACTGCCATGTTTTCAAATACTTTACTGCTTGGAAATGCAGAAATGTTACAGGCATATCTATACCTCCAATAGCTTAGTCTGTTATGAAATAAAGTATGTAAAATTATTTTCATCAGTAAACAACCAGTATTAGCAGCAGCTCTATTTCCATGTGTATACTTTAAAATCTACTTCTGTATTCACCAGTGCTGAGAATAATTTGTTCTATTTTTATTTTCAATCTTCTTATACCTCTGAAGGGTTTTTATCTTCCCCCTTTCCTACTGTGGTCTCTTGTATCTCTGCTTCCTTTTGCAGTTACTTGGTCTTTCAAAATCTTCCAATTAACAGACCAAATCCAATTATCCAGCATCCCAAGGACTCCATACCTTCAACAGCCTGTCAAACAGGACAATTCTATTTAGCTGGTACTCTGTGTCCCTCTCCCGGATGATCAGAGGAAGAGTAGCAGCTGCAGAGAGCTCATTGCTACTGTTGGAATGAGGTAAAGCTGGCTGGCTGGAAAAAAAAGGATAGTAATTGTGAACAGCAAGAAAAAACAAATCACTGAAAATAATTAATACCACATAAAGCATTTCTAAGTCAGAAACAAGAATAGATGGACAATTTTGAATATTTGGCACAAACAACTGATTCCAGGACAGAGGTCCTCAAGTTTGGTATCAGGGCCTTAAGTGCAGCTTGCTTATCAGCTCTTGACTTTCAGAACCAAAGACATGTTAGTTTTGCTTTTGGGAGGCAGTTGTGTCTAGCTGTGCAGTGTGCCACTCAAAACTAGTAACTCAAAGTTCAGTCCATTACAGATGTACAGATCTACACACATACTCATCTTCAAGCAATGGATAAAATGCTTCTCCACCAACATCCTTCAGTCTCTGAAAGGAGGAAGAAAAATAATTTGTTATCAGAATGCTGCCCAGAATTCAAGTGGAAATCTTAGTGGAATACAGAAACTATTAAATAGCAATTCATTTGCCAAATTCAGTGACTTGCCTTGAGACCTAAGCACTAGCTCAGTCCTTCACCAGCAATGAAGCATACGGCCTTCAACACTAAAACCTTTTGCTAATACAGGCTTTTGGAGTTGATGGAAGTTCTCCTGCCTAAAGATATCCATAAACCTATTTCCACACAAAAAATAGTTTATATGCACTGTGAATTAATAGATCAATAGTATATAGTTCTTTGTTTCCTCATTTTTTTACAGGGACTTCCTATCCAAGTAGCTGCAAAGCAACTGCACAACTTGCTTTTATGGTTCTAATCAGTTCAAGAGCTATGCAAACTTGAATTCCTTTTAGGAAATACACTCAGCAAAGGTGACAGACAAACATAGCTGGATTTTTCACTGAAGTTCTCAGACATCTTACGGTGCATGATTAATGTTTAATGCCATGCTCCCTGCAGTGCCCTGTTTTGCAGTTCAGCCCTTAACTTGCAGGCACACAGCCTGTTCCTCTTGGGGCTGACAGAAGAGTTCATTCTCAGTTCACTAAGTACTGCTCCTCTTTTGATTATAAGCATCATGCTCTGCTCTACAAAAGGTGTTTGAAAAATTGTGCAAGTTCAAAAACTAATTTCAACTAATGCTGCAAGGTTCAGTCTTGCATCTTCCACAAAATGAAACTTTAGTACATAATTATTTCCTGCTGTATTTATAGAAGTAGGTAGCAATATCCAAAATTACAGATCAAAATATTTTAAAAAAGCCTTAAAAAACTGCCCTCTAATGAGAACAGTAGAGGCTGCAGTGTATATTATGTTTCAAATAGATATTGCATATTTTTAACCTCCCTCCTGCCTTGCAAGCCCCACTGATCAACTGAAAATAATAAGTTCTTTGTCAGCCTTGATGCATTTGTGTGAAGCAGTGCAAACTTCTACGGAAGAAATGTGTTTACAGTGTTTGACACACTACCTCCAGTATTAAGGTGGCAGAGTCAGGAGTCACCTTCTTTTTTGTACTAACCCCTGTAATCATATGGAAAGGATTTTTTTAAAAAAACTGATAGAATTGCATTTGCCTCTACAAAAGGCATGCTGCAACCAGTGCAGCACAGCTACCCAATTTAACAGCAATAAAGCTTTACATAAGCAAAGACATGTAAACAATTAAAACATTTCAGTGATATATGCAGTAAACCTTGTAACTGAGCATTACTTCAAGGCAAATCACGAGTTATCATATGTTGATCTTCCCAATGAAGATGGAAGAAAACTGCATTACAGCATTTTTGCAAAATGCTTTGAAGGGATCTTTTGAACTAGACGTTTCATGATATACATTCCAAAAATTAGTAATCAACTATTGGAAAATTGGTATCCAATGTTAAGTATAAAGCTTTTGAGGAGCTGAAACTGAAATGAATTGATTTTTCTTTTGGATAATGTGAGCCATTGACAGACAGTAATTAAAGCGTACAGAAGACATTCCCTAACCAAACAGTTGTAGCAATCGTGGAGAGTACCAGGTGGTACAGAACTATTTGCACTACACTGGAACAAAACAGGTAACAGAAAATGGAAAGGGAGGGACAGAAGACAAATCAAATTTATTAAGCTTTTGCAGGCAAAGCAATTTAATAGCACAAACCAGAATCTGACTAAGAAATGCTCTCTTGGAATCAGTGACACTTCTGTTGGTAGAAACAGCAGTAGGAACTGCTGTTACATATTCCCTTTAAACAAATGTTTCTGCAGAGAAGAATATAAGAAATGCACAGTATCACTCTTACATTTCGGAGCTGGCACAGAGACAAAGTCACAGTTGTGTCATCTAGGAGGGAACTTCTATCTCGTCCTTGCCCAAAGCTCTCACCATCTTCTAATAAAAAGCTTCAAAAGCGAGAACAAAAAAAGAATCAGGTCATTTTACAACACAGGACTTGAGCTAGGAAAAAAAATTCTTACATCAAGAAGTTTCCTCTCTTAAAACAAAGTATTAGGTCTTAGAAGTACACTGTATTGACTGCATGGCATGAAACCTGCTGTCAAGAGGATATACAATCACCCTAAGTTATTCAGACAGCTTTTTCTGTAAAATGGCACATTTCAGGTTTTCTATAACTTTGCTTTGCACATAAAGAAAGAGTTATGAGATATGGGATTAATATCCCCTTTTATTCCTTGATCTCTCACAGACCAGGCCTGTCATTTATTGTGAAAAGCAAAAATAAAATATTATTATCATATGAAAGACAGTTCCCATCATGACAAAAGACCCCAAGAGAAAAACTGACCTTTTCTGTTGCTGTCCATCTAAGGACACAAACGTACCCAAGACACAGTGTACACAAATTTTCCATTATTATATTTTTAAAGTAAGCCACATGAAACTGATTTTCAGAATTAAACCTAGTATTTTCAGTGCCACTTAGAGTAAGATTCCATTTTTGAAATTAACTCCTCATCTTCAAAATAGATAGTATAGTGGAAAATATTTGTCTCTCATAATTGAAAAGCATCTGCCTTCACCTATGGGCAAAGAAATAAACAACCCCTCAAAAATCTCACACTAATTTTGATATCAAAATAACACTTAAAATCTATTTCCACCATTTTTCTTTTAAAAGATACTGCATTTTGGCTGTACACATACTTCATCATTTTTCAAACAGAGAAACAGTAAATTGATATATATATATGGGCACATAATCATGGTATTAAGATCAGATCGTAGGATTAAAACATCAACGTTCTATATAAAATTACAACATGTGCAGCAGTAAGATAAAAGCAGCAATCACTAAAATGCTGTTACAGAGTTCTAAGTCACAAAACAAAGCATTCTGAGAAAAAGTAATTAGCTGATCTGAATAACTGCTGCTGCATTCAGTACTGCTGCTCTGTGAAAGGGAATTCAGAATTATGAGAATTCCCTACATAACATATGAAATTAAATTACAAATATCCCTCTGAAGCACAGTGAGAAATTATTACTAAAACTTAATTCTATTGGAAAGCGTGCAAAATTTAGGGACTCCCATTTCAGTATTTTCCACTTCACCAGCATCTTTGCAATTTCAGAAAGCAATAGGTAGGTGACAGATACAAGGCATTCAGATAATGCCTTAAACTGGGTAAGAGGGGAAGGGACAATTTCCTTCTGTTCAAGAATACCATTTTCAGTGTTTTTCACAAATACAGGTCTTTAAAGTAAGTATGTTCTCTTGCAATCACTAGTGTTCTCCATGCACCCATCCATCCATCCATCCATCCATCCATCCATCCTTTTCCTTAAAGTGCTTCTCCATCCTTACTTGGGAAGTGTGCAGACAGGTGGCTTGGATCGAATGATTTCCTTGTTGACAAGTTCTTTCTCCAAGTCTCCTCCAGCCAAACACCACAGATAATAAACCTCTTCAACTGATCTTTCTGCTAGGTAATCATTATCTTCATCTGTTGGGAGAAATGACACAAAAAATAAATTACTGCCTTTTAGGTAGTTTGTATTTCTTTCTACAACTCTAAACACATGCTGTTGAAAAAAAAAATTATTCTGCTTGAAAGTTCATAACCTTAATGTGAAGTTAGAGGAAAAGTGATCTTTCCTTTGCAAGTGCTCTTTAGGGAGATCTAAGGAAAGAAGTCATTAAAAAAGCAGATATTTCTGCAATTTGCCATGAACCCCTCACATGAATACACCGAGTGTGGACTTTTGATTCCTGTGTGTTTTTAAACAAAACAAAACAGTGTTTTGTACATAGCACTAAGGTTTAAAATAAGAAGCAAGTGATTCCCACTGAGTGTTTATAATCTCTCTTCCCGTCACATACTATACTCATCCTAACGAGGCAAAAAATCTTCATCTAGATGATATTTTCTAAACATTTCCATAAGACAAAAATAATCAGGATTTAAGAGCAACAACATTTTCAACACACCATAGTTTAAAACTTAGAAGTTTAATCTTTTAGTCCAGAATGTGACCTCTTTCACACTTTGTTTTCCAGTACTTCCAAAAATCATCTTATGCTATGATCTAGCAGAATTCAATTACCAATAAGTGGAAAAAAATTACCTCATACATGCACATGTCCTACTTTTGCATCATGGACTTGAATATTAATGTTATTTTTTCCCTGAGGTTGAACCATAAAATTAAGATTTGACTCCTTTGGCACGCACACATCCCTCAAAACATGTTTGCCCATGTCTCCCTCCATTAAACATCTTATTACATTAATCTGGTGTGGTAATATTTAACAGTCTCTGAATAATTTGTTGGAGAGAAAATGCAATAACACTTTATTTTTCTTCCCCCTCCAATGACATTTATCCCACTACCTGCTTTTACCTTTACATAACTGACTTATGTCTTCAGGTAGCGTTAAATTGGCACACCTGGGCGAAGATGAGAACAGACCAGCAGGTTTGTGGAAGGGAGGATATAGTGAGGATACTTCACTGAACAAACTGTCATGTAGCAATTCCTCCGGAGTTGGTCTTAAATTAAGAGAAGAAGATAAAACAATTAGAGCAAAGTGCTCTCAAAAATGTTGCATTTTGGCAAGAAAAGGCCCCCAGTAATGAATATTAGCAAGTTATTTTAAATTATATTGGATTTCAGAAATTTTAATAGCAAAAAGAGTCTACCAACATTTTTCAATTCATGCAGCGCAACAGACTAGTCTGTCTACAGCCTAAATTCAGACCTCCAATTCTTCTCTTTTAAACACTGAAAAGTACAAAACTGAGAATTTCTTACAGGTAGCCCAAATGTCAGTATTCCAAAAAAAGGCTCAGCAACAGTTGTTCTAATTTCATAGTAACCCACAGAGTTTACCAGGCCCTTGGACTCAGTACGTGCCTCTTAGAAGGCTGGAACGTAAGGCATTTCTTCAGTAGAGCTATGACATTTTCAGAAAGCTCCTGGAACATAAGAAAAATATGGAGGAGGTCTGTTTATTGATGTCTTAATTCAGCAAGTCACTTTGATGCTCATACTTAACTTTTAACATACAGGCTATTCCTTTAAGGGCAATAAAATTTCACACCTACACACGAGGTTGGCTGTGTGAGACCAAAATTCTGGGGAAGCAATTCTTCTCATTTCCCAGTCCTACATTTGATTTAGGGGAAAAATAAATCTGCAAATTTCGCAATGTATGCAGCCTTTTACTTATTTTCTAATTTAGATATTCTGTACCCTGCTGGAAACAATGGCAACTTCCTTCTGCTAACAATCAGAACTCTTTCATATAGTGTCCCAAAATATACAGACACTTAAATTCAGTGATCATTATTGTGGGTAAGAAAAAGTTGAACTATATAAAACTACACTATCAGAACGTGTGAAGTGGACCAGATAGAAAATTTAATTTCTGGAAGAAAAATACGGAATCACCAAAATTTTACAGAAAATTTACAGCTTATTAAATCACTCAGAGAGCATTAACATTTACTGAAACTGACAGCAATTTTAACAAAGAATATTACCAGTGCTGGCTATTTGAAAGGATCTTAGATATGTAGTTTGGACTTCAAAATTTTTCATCATACTGCAATGAAGTGACCAAATTAATTTAAAAAATAAATATGCAAAATACTATGCAGCAATAATAAAATATTCTGGGTACGACAGCAGGGAAGAGCAAATGAGTTTCACAAACCTTAATAATATCAAGGCAACCATGTTCTTCAGCCAATACAGTTACAATATCATCCACACAGCCTTTAAAAAACAAACAAAACAATAAAAAGTAAATGATTATTAATGAAGTGATACCAATTAAACAGGAGATCAGATAAATGTCCACTGAAACAAAAAGCACTTAATTTTGGTTTTTTACTGACACTGCCACATCACTTGAAAATGAATTATCATAATCACAGATGAAAATTATTATTACCTATGCAGACAGAAGCCTAGGAAAGGTAAGTAGCACATCTCAGGTAACAGTGAGTATCTATTTACAGCCCTAGTCCAGAGTTTCAGTCTCTGTCAAATAAAGTAAAACAGTCTTTCAACTTATAAATTAAAAAATCAAACCAAAAAATCCTTGGAAGAACTTAAGGGTACCTACATGAATCTTGAAGTCATTTTTGCCTCTTGCTCCTAGCAGATAATACTAGCAGCATTTTAGAATTTCTTGTCACTCCTTTAATGAACAAATAATTCTCAAGTCAGGACATGAACGCTTTTCAGTGGATAAACCAACAACTTGAATTCAGACTGAAGTGTATGGAGATGCTTCAGGAAGCCTTGCTACCAAATCCCCAAGACAGTCAGAATTTCAGCACTCAAGCACTAGCTGCTGAATGAAAACGTCATTTCTCCTGACAGCAATTAATTTTACAGTATTGCTGTTTGCTCTGGATAATAATAACTTACTGTTAAGGCTTCAAATTGCAAACGCATGCCTTTCCCCTTCCCATGGTTTATACATAAACACTACCAGAAATCCAGTTTCAAAAGCAGCAAGGATAGTCCCACTTCCTGACTCATCTACATTAAGCCAAAATTCAGCTTGGGCAGTGATGCTTTATAGTTTGAAGGTGAAACCAGAGACAAAAGCCTGAGTACACTAAAACACTTCTCATCTCTCTTTATTACTGTCTTCCTATTTGAGTCCTACTTCTCCCTGCTTGGCCATTACTACACAGGCACTGTAGGGACAGTTTTCTTCAGAGTCATCAATTCCTATCTCATTTCAGAAACCTCCTGCAACACAAACCAACAAATAACCATGAAAACTATCATCATTCTTGAGGATGTTTTCTTATCTTTTATTTTTTTTTAATAGTTTCCCCTTACTCTAATATACTGCCAGCTCTTCCCAAGTTTTTTCCCTGGCATCCAGTTCCATACTTTCCCTAGAGAAGAAGCATGCTACTAATACCTATTTAAATCTGTAGATGAAAGATGACAAAGGTAAAGTGCTTTAGGTCTGAGCATCATAAGCTGATTACCCTGTAAAGCTCTAATCATAGAGCTGCTTGGAAATTTGAAAAATTGATTTTGTGCTACTTACCTAACATAAGTATAAATTTCAATCTTTCTGCTATCTCCAAACTCTGAAATAGTTTTCTCCCCTAAAAAATAACAAAGTCAAATTACACTTGAATTTGAAAGAAACAGCGACTAAATGAAAATATTTAGATAACATTGTGTCCCATCTTTATACAAAACCAGCGAAATAAGCTTTTACATGTGAATTTTGGACATATCAAAACCATCTGTAAGAACCAAAAACCTTATTTAGCCTAAATATGGCAGAAACAGTTTCACATCACGATACAGCAAAAATGTATCATTGATAACTTCTCTTAAATGGAACTGCCTTGTAGTCAAATTCTTGTGGCTCCACAGGTAACTATCCTTCATGGTTAACACATATACCAAGCATCCTACATATCGAAATGCATCCAATTGCCTGAACAATCAGTACTGTCCAGGTAGGAATGCTAACATATTCTGATATCTGGGCTTGGATGATGGGCAGGGCATCATTAACCCCACATTCAAGAGCAATCAAGTTAATGAAACTATTCCCCCAGAGTCAAAATCAAGAGAATTACTCTTTTACATACCATGCAAAGCTCAAATAATATTATACCCAGAGACCACAGATCTGATTTAGGGCCAGAAGGCAGAGGCTTCTCACACTGAGTGTGATCACTCGGTTTGCCTATTCCCTGTGCAATTACTTCAGGTGCCAGATATGATGGGTACCTAGAAAGATGGAGCAACATTAGATAATATCCATCTGTCCAAAAAGTGCGACTTCCCATTACATAATCAGCATAATTTGGCATTCTGAGAAACCAGAATACTGCCTATTTTATTCAGTCAAAATCTACACATCGCAAAGTTTCACTCCAGCGTAGTGTTTACTACATAAAAGGTCTAATCCCAGTCACTGGGTCTGTCGTTTTGTGAAAGGAAACCTCAGGTTTCATAGTGGCACATTTACATATCTTAGGAAAAACACAGATTGAGTTTCAGCATTAGGATATTAAATAAGTGTATCCTAGACTCATATTTTGGGATAGTGGCAGTAATCTTTTCACTGATAGTGTATTCCCATCAAATAACTTTTGAATTTGGAAACAAAAAGTGTTAAGGACATATATTACCTTCTACTAGATGATTAAAAATGATATTATCACTTTACTTTTTGTCAACACTTCACTATAATACCTAAAAAAATATGCAATCACATTTTGAAAGGAAACATCAGTTCCTTTTGGCCATGTCTTTAAGAATCAGTTCAGTATTTAATTTGAAAACAACATGACACTACAAAAAAATCAAAAAGTTACAAAAATCCCACTGTAACAAAGCAGTGGTTTGTAATACAGTATGATCACTTGAAAATAGATAATAAAATTATAAAGACACAAAAACCTTACATTGGTGGGCAACAGTGAAGCACTGGTTGTGCATTTTCCTAAATTTGAAATTAGGAATCCAAGTCATAGGGAACTATTAGTACCTGAAGGCAAATCTAGGGAACAAAGACTGACATCACAGAGTTAGACTAACATGCTGGCACGATACCCATTCCCTATTTTTCACTTATCTCACCTAGTCGATGACAACCTCTTTAGTGACACTATCAGAAGCTTCTGTATAAGGAGTGCTCTAAACATAATTTTTTTCCTGAAAAAATAAGTTTCTGATATATTTGTATTGTGTAGCTGCATCCTTACCCTATAGGAAAGTCAACATCAACACCTTGAGCAGTCATATGGTAGAGCCCAAATTTAGCCAACTTTATGTGTCCCTGCAAAGGGAAAAATAAATGATCACGAACAGCAGAATCCAACATTGGAAAAATCAGTGTTTAACTTAAAAAAATAATAATAAAAAAATTATTTCAAATTGCCTTAGCTGTCAGAGGACAGAAACTTCTAAAAAGCACCCTCTCACATTTCTGTCTCATCTATTATGCAGAAGTGCACTGCAAGTTAAAGAGGTGCTTATTTCTAATGCTTTTACATCTCAAGAGCATTAAGTAAATCACTTTGTTTGGAACACACTAGAAATTGTTAAGTTACAGTGTATTTTCTGTAAATTGAAAAGGCTTAACTACTCCACTTCAAACATTTTTCCTGTTTGAAAACTGTTCAAAATCCTGTTTGACTCCTAGAACTCCCAAAACATTAATACTATTCCCTCAGCTCTTCCACTTACCCAGCCTTGCTTCTGCAGACCTTCCATCAACTCATTACTATCTTGCTCTTCTTATCAGTATCAACACATATTTCAAATAAACAGTTTTTCCAGATACTTGTTTTTATATGTGAAGACAGAAAGTTCACACCAAAACAACAAAAAATTAGGCACAGAAGTTAAACTGAGGCCTGCTTTCTGCTGGATTTTGAATTACACTCAGCCAGCCTCCAGATGGTGCAACAGAGAAGGCTACATCAGGAAGCTTTCAAAGGGCAGGGGAGAGCTTCGTTTATTGTCTCATGGCCCTCTTCTAGTTTTTTATTGATTTTAGGAGTAACTTAAAATCCTAGAGTACTTTTGCATGTTAGAGCATTGTGATGATTTTCATTTGCTTACAAGCATATAAAAATACACGTGTTCCTTATCTTTGTCCTCTCCTTTCTCTTTGCCTTCCAAGGGGAGGATCTAGTTATTCCACCTAAACTGAGTGAAAAAATGATAGAGGAATTATGCAGACAGGTTGGTTCTGATGAAGAAACTGCTCTGAGGACACCAGTAGCAATCAATTTCTCTCAACTTTTATGAGCAGAAATTGTATTCCACTCTGCCAACTCAATACTGTGGTAACAAAATTGACAGATACTTAAAATTGAATAATTTAATATGAACAAAAAAATACCTTGATATCTTAAAAGGCAAGTATCATATCACCATGGAACACAAGAAATATTAGCGACAGCTAAGTAGCCATAAGAAGCATTCTTTTATTCAAAGAGCTAGGAAGGTCTTGTGACTAATTACAATGATCACAAGTAGACTTAGAATACCACTTGGAGAAGGGAGGAAGTGTGATTTGGGACAGAATAGAACAATAAATTCAGCATTACTTTTGAAACTTAGAAAATGAGGAAAAATTGTAGCTTAAAAAAGAATAAACAAAACAAACAGCTTTCCAGATCTGCAATCTTTTTCCCTGTCAAAAGGACTGTGATTGTTCAGTCTCCATCTATGACACAGCACTTTTTAGCAGCAAACAAACCCATGGGTTTATTCCTGTAGCTGTACCTTTCGATCCAGAAGAATATTGCAAGGGGAGAGTGCTCGGTGGACCATTCCATGCTGATTCATATACTGTAAACCTTGCAAAACCTCATATGCTATGCATAAGATCCTTGAAGAACTGAAAAAAAACCCAAACAAACCAACAACATGTTACAGTGAATGTTTTCCTTTATAATCTGTAAAAATGTAGTGTTCCACAGCTGTTCCAAACAAAAGTGTGACATTTACAATTTCAGAACAGGAATTTGTACAAATTGCCATAACAGGCTTCTAAAGTGCACTCTAAATAAGAACAAAAGGCACAGATCTCATGTCACCCAGAGAGATCGCATTTAACTTTCTACCCTTCCTCATTCTATCCACTCCCCCTCAGCTATTTCAGGTCTTTTTGGTAACTTTTCTTCTGCAGGCACTGGTTTACACAATGCCAAAAAATCAAAGCATATCTACTTATAAAGACCTAACTTTACATCCCAATTTTTTTTTTTTTTTGTATTTCATTGTTAAAAAATAACATACAATAGCATTCTGGAGGATATTCACTGCCTTCTCTTGCTTATTAAAAATTTGTGCAACAGCGAAATGAAGAGGAGTATTTCAGACTGATGACAGTGACAAGCCAACTATCTGACTAAATACCAAAATTAATTTCTTTCTTCAACTTCATTAGCTGCTATTCATACCTGATGGAATGACAAAACTTTGTCACAAGAGTAAATAGCTAGATTTTGACAAAAGCCACACTTACAAAAAATTCTGAGACTAGTGCAACACAGAAATACTGAAAAAAGCCATGACTAAGTTACCCTGCATGGAGCTATCCTCTAGATCCTCACCTTTTTCCTAGAAGACCTCTGTACTTATTCACAATAGTTGTGAATATATACTTTTATTGATATATTTTAAGCACAAAGGGAATCCATTCTAACATACATCCATAGTGCTGTATCTTAGGTCATTTGAAAGTGATTCTCAAGATCTTAGCAATTTGACCAGAACCTCATGGCTAATAACCACAAAACCAAAACAAAACCCCACAATCATCTAGCTCCTCCCTCCCTAGCACCTCCTACCCACAAGTTAAATACTATTTATTACCTCAGTATCAGACACTATTAGTTGTATACGTTTCCTCTCAGTCATTCTTGGACAGAAATATGAATGTAGTGAAAAAAATTACCTTACAAGTCTTCAGCTTTCTTGTATATTTTTTTGCCTGCAATGCAAATACTTGTGATAATAGTGGCAAACAGAATCCCCTCTGTCATTTTCTGCTCAGTTTTGCAAAACAAGGCATGAAAATTAAATGATGGAGTATTCATGCTTCCAGTAAGGAAACAACTACATGTGAACAATTAGTATATCATGAGGTATTCTAGCCTAAACATTGTTTTTCTGTGTTAAAAAATAAAAGTAAATATGGCATATTAAAAAAACAAAAGTAACTATTAATAAAAGTTGAAGTTTGCTGGAGGCAGCAGTGTGTTCTGCTGGCACCAGGGGGCCTCAGCCACCCATTTATTCTCCACATTCTCTTGCAATTTATTAAAAAAAAACACTCCAGAACTCAGGCAAATACAAGAAAATACTGCTTCGGGATTCTTTGCCGATTAAGATAAAGACCGTTGTTACAAAGATCAGGATCACACGAGTGGTAACTGTTTTTCAATGTGCATCCCATGCTCACTGCCCTTAAACTCTTGCTGCCACCCTGCTGGGCAGCAGCCTTGAGCCAAGGACCTCAGGCAGGACCTTCAGCAGAGAGGGAACTCTGTATAACAAACTCTGTATGGTGCTGCTGCACCTTGTGTAGCTCTTCTTTATTAGGGAAAATACACTGTGTGGTTACAACCCATATGATTTGCATTTAATTCCAAAGGGCCCGACAACTACACTTACTGCTGTTATCAAGCCCAAGAGATTTCTCTCCTTTAAACTCCCAGAGACCAAATTCAGCAGGTGTTCCCAGCCCCACTGGGGATCTCTACCAAGGCTGTCCCCTTGCTTCACTGGGTCTCAGCTCTCTCCCAGTTGGTACAGCCACTGCCAATGCTGCAAGCATTGCATCAGCCTTTGGCAAGTGCAGAAGGTACACTCATAAAGCTGCTTCCAGTCTCCAGGTTAGTTTTGACTGTTAAAACCCCCCACACAAACAGAAAAAGAAAACATTGTTCTAAACGAGGAGGACACAAAAATCCAGTGTTGGTGGCAAAATATGAGCAGACTCAGAAACTTTTTCCCCACTTAGCTGGAAGCCTGTTTTTCAATAGACCAGCTAGTGTTGAATTATGATAGATTTAGCCCTGTTTAACTACTGGGCCTCTTGAACTGCTGAGGCACCAGCACCATCCTTTAAAAGAAGGTGGAGGGAAAGAAAACAACAGCAAAAGCACTAGAAGCAACATGGGAGACAAGGTGGCCCCTCTCCACCAGCAGGAAAAGGAACAGAAATTTCTTTGCAAAAGGAGCATACATTCAAGAAGCTGTCTGCATTTTAATCCTCAATCTGGATACCAAAAAAATCTATCCAGCTGTAGCCTAGTCAGCTGGCCTCTGAACAAGGGCTCTCTTCAAGAGGAAAGACTGCACATGGGTATAAAATCAAACTGGTTAAATTTAATGATTGTCCTGGTTTGGAGAAGAAACACAGTCATGAAAAGAGATAATTTTGTGTTTCTTCATACTAGAAATCATGAATTAAAAGACTGTAAGGATTAAAACCAATACCAGGTTTGGGGCTATAACTTGAATGCATAGAAAAGGAAGCACTAAGGAAAACTGTATTCCTACCTCAGATCCATCCTGTAAGAAGAAAAAGAAAAAAAAAAAATCTCTACAAGTTGATACGAGCAAGTTCAGCCAAAAGTACAAAACCCAGCATGGTTAAGAGGCATGTGGATGGCATTTGTGGGTGGAGATAGAAGGGAAGTCGACTTAAAACCCACAAAAAGGAGAACTGTTTTATTACCTCCAGAACTTGTCAGACCAAAAGCTATACCAGACAAATGACTAATTTCCACACTGTAATAGTACACAGGTGGCTGCATTGTGCCTTCACAAAAAACATTAACTTTTCCACTTAGCAGCCAGCCTGATCTCCAGTCTGCTGAATTCTTACTGTTGAGGACACAAAAACATTTTCTGGAAGTTTACTTCAGGAATAATAAACCTAACCTGTCAGGAAACAGATGTTTTAGCAGAGTTTCAATCTCTTGTGATTCTGCAAACCCATTGATGAAATAATCTGATTGCTTAGGAGACTGTTGTCACTTTTTGGATTCAGATGGAAGGGGTGGGGAAGAAAAGCTTCTTACTGCACCCACTACACTCTCTCATCCAAATGAGAACAGCCTCTGGGCCAGCGTGAAAGGGAAAGCACTAGAAGAAGTTGGCATATCCAGTGTCTTACCTTTTTCAAAAGGATCAGATTTCAGCAGAGAGAGTGAGAAAGATGGATTTCCAGGAACCAAGTAAAGACAATAAGCCCTGAAAACAGTCAGGGGATTGGAGAGCTAAGAGTGAGCATACTCACCCAGTAGTGACTGAGCAGTATCTGGGAAGAAACAGCTAAGAAGAACTGCCCGAGCCATAGGTCAACATAAACACAACAGCAAACAAAAAAATGCCTTATTTAGAAACAAAAACTTTATGACAAAAATGTGGTATGCTGAATTCCTGCTAAAATAACCCAAACAATATTACTTATATATGGTTCAATTTAAATGGCTATTTATTAACTCATTATTTGTGATTAATGGGAATGATAACACAGCTGCTTGTAGATGTGAGAACTGGACTCCAAGATAGGATGCTCTAGGAACAAACAATTTCTCGTAACTAATTATTTCCATTTTAGAAAAAATTACTGGTCTTCCAAATCCTAAAAGTAGTCACATTAGCCCAGACCAAAAATTTTTTCACACCACTATCCTTTTATCCTTTTTCCAAAAAAAAAAAAAAAAAAAAAAAAAGGCAGGCAGATGCCCAGGAGAAAGGGAATACAGAGCAAGCATATATGAAATTTTCTTTGATATTTTCTTGGCTTCCAACTTCCTCTAATCCAAGGTTTCTTCTGGGTGAAACAAAAGTTTGCCTCCTAAGCATCGTCATATCAGATAATATCACCTACTAGTTCCTGTGGCATTCCACAGCCATCAAGAATTCTGTTGGTAAAATCTCCTTGCTATTTTATCATTGCTCAACTCTGGAGCAGGAAGAGCATTTGTGGAAAAATGCATTTCCCAGCCAGCAGCATGGTAGCTGCTACATACACCTCAGATTGCTTAAGGGAAAATAAAAACTACTTAATGCACGACATATCGAATATGAAAGAATAAGAGGACTGCAGATCACACAGTAGGAAATTGGGCATGGGTGGGATCAGGAGGCTTGACTTATTAAACTGTCTGATCAAAAAAATTCCAACGTGAGGAAAGAGACAATGAAGGGATGAATTTTCAGCATTCATGTCAATATCATGGAAGTTACAGGTTCACACAAGTTTCTTTCTCTCCAGTTTAAAGGAAACTCAATGCCAGTCCACACACAAATTCACTCCATTATCTTTAAGAGAAGTACATTCATGGCATTAACTGGGAATACATCTTCTCCATCTTTTTTCAGTGCCACAATAAAATAGTCTAACATGAAAGAGTAATTGGGTATCTCAAAAGATCTTCCTGTCTTCTTACTGTGTCCAGTACTACCTTCTAGATTATGTCATCTCCCCTTTTGATGCAGGGGCAGCTATTACAGTGTAGGTAATCAGTACATAGTGATTGTGCTGGTTTTGCAAGAATTAATTTTTGGTGAAGAATGTGGGCATCAGTCCTACTACCACTCATAGCTGCACTGGCATCTGGTCCGTGTCAACCCATCACATTTTTGTACCTGTACAGCAGGACAGGAGCAAAACAACAGGCTGGAAGCAAAGTGAAGGCAGGAGCAAAATCTTGGGGAAGGAGAAATATTTCTGGCTGTTACAAATGCTTTTGTGGTGTTTTTAACTGCTTGTGGGCAGTTGTAAATTTAATTTCCTTTTATGCTCTTGTATCAGTCAATACAGAGCTCCGAATCCAGTTTTTAGAAGGAAGAAAGCTGTGCCTGCAAAGCACTGACAATGCATTCAGTACTTAACAGACTATTTTGAATAAGAGTGTTTCATCAAGTAAAGTGAACAGAGGCCCTACTAGAATCTGAAAACAAAACAAGACTGCTGTCAGAAAGCAAGCCTCCTTGTCATCTACTTAACTGCACCGAGTCTTGTAATTTTGTAGGTAGAGATGTATATGTGGGTTAGTACTAAGTCATGTTTCTTCAGTGCAGTGGCAATTTAAGGACAGATGAAATCGATAAAAACTGGAACCAGAATAATTTTGACTTCTCATAGGAAGGCAGAGCCAAGACCCAACAGGGTAAGATGATGCTAATGATACGATGTTTCTGACTTTCTTTTTCCTCGGACTTACAGTTCACGGGTACATACACTGCAATGCATGCTCAAGTAAGTTCCTTTATTAAATCTGTGCATCTTGTTCTAACATTGTAACATTCCTGTATAAAGTAAACTCTAAAGGAAGAGAACCTCAACAAGCAAGAGTCTTAAGAAGCTTATAGCACTGATACACAGGAGCAAAAACATGGGTTCCTCTTCCAAAGCAGAGTGTCAGACAGGGTCTGCCCTGAGGAAGCACACCAGAGCAACACAAACCAGCAACGTCATCAATCACTATCCCTGAATGTGTAAAACTAATACACATTTGGAATCCAGGAAGGAGATTCATCACAAAAAATTGTGTCTGTTCAAAGTGAAAGGGAACCAGGTTGTGAACAGATGTAATGTTTCTGAACTCATAAAAGTGACAATACTTCAATACAAGCAAAACTATAAAACAAAGAAAATGACATTTGCAGTTAGTTCCATTACTGCCAACCATGTGGATAGACTGGTTAGAAGTGGTGTGGCTAAGTGGTTCAGCAAAGGATACAGTTTGGGTATAATCCCAGCTGAGACAATCACTACGCTGACCTCAAGAAAGCCATCTGACCTCCTTATTCCTCAATCAAGCAGCTGGAAAACTGGATAAAAAGCAGAACTGGGTTGAAAACCAGATGTGCAGATAAATTGGGTCTTCCTGGGTAAATAAATTACAAAATACCCAATACAGAACATAAAGAGTTTGATGCAGGTGGGAATGGTTTATTTAGCACTTTATTACGTGTTTGATTAAAAAATGGCACTGGGGACCAAGATTGTAAACACTGCCAATTTACTTGGAAACGCATTCACATTACCAGAATGAAATGAACTGGAAAGGAATGCAACAAACACAGAATAAGGCACACACACAAAAAAAGAATTTTATAGACAGAGTCCTCAGAAGTCTCTAACTCATGCACAAGGTCATTTCACACAGGATATCTTCAACAAGTTCATCGCTCACCTGAGGAAACTCAGAAAGTCCTTTCATTCCTTTTTTAAAGTCCTAAGCTGCAAGCATGACTTTAAAAGCAATGCAGATAATGTTACACTTTTATGAAGGTCTCAACTTGTAATGTAAGATGTAAGTCCATAAAAAATAGATGAAAGCACAGATAAAGAAAAACATTATATATAGAGCAGATTGAATACAACACTTTTTATCAGACAACTGATTTTACAGATCATTATCACTTTGAATGATTTAAGTCATAAACCAAAAATTTTCAAACTTAATTGCACCTTAATTCCTTTTGTACATCCAGCATTCATCCTAAAAAATGGGAGAGCAAATGAAAAAAGTAGTTTTGAAAAGTAAGTGCACCTTATAAAGTGCTATTTTAATGAAACTTCTAGTGCCATCCTGTTTAATAAACAGAACGGGAAAGACAATCCAGATTCTAAGCTTTTGATCTTGCCCCTGATTAACTTCTAAAAAGCTTTTTTCTTTTGCATCTTAGCCTCAGCTGGGTCATATGTAAAACATGTAATAGTGATACTTTACACTGGACCAAAAAGTGCAATGAAGTAAATTATTTCAATCACTAGATACAAAAATTAGGTAAAGCAGCTCTGATTTAAAACCTGATCAGAGACTCAGCATTCTTACCACTGACTATACACTCTGAGTAACATAACAGACCTAGATGCACAGGTGACAATGAAGGAACAAGACCTAATGGGGAACAAACAAGACAATGACCTCAAAATATACAATGAAGAAGCAGCTTCAACAGCATTATATACGTGTACCATATGTCACAGGGCAAAATTTCATTGAAGGAAACAACACATCTCACAATCTTCTCTTCTTCTCCAAAAGGACTGATCTCATAAAAAGTAGCAGAATTAAGATGAATTGAAGTCAGATCTCCAAAAATCTTTTACTTTCTTTTGGACTCCTCTGAACAAAGGCATGCACCTCTAAAAGGCCATACATTGTAACTGATACTCCATCAACTCTCCCTCCTGCAACTGAGGGCAAGGTACTTATCTGACATTTTATGATCATAGGAGTGCTTTCTCCCATAGGAGTGCTTTCTCCCATTTGTGGTTATAATGTACAACTGCATATTTTATTTTATTTTTAAGGAAGACCTGTATCTGTGGCATGAGAATAGAGCTTCACTTAACATCAGCCATACTGACTTTCTCCTCCACACTGCAAGAGAAGTGATGGGTCCCTAACCTGATCATACAAGGAGATAAGATTCCCTCATTCTTACTGTGGTACCTTGGGTGAATCAGAAAAACCTGATCAATGAAAATTTAAAAAAAAATAAAGCTGAAAATGAAGGGTAATTTTTGATGCAGTTAACGTTGTTGCAGCTGTGTGGCAGTATAAACTCAACTGACAGCTCTAGAAATCATGAATAGTTATCAATAAATAATGCTGTCCTTGCAGTCAGACAAGATTTTTTTAAAATTAATTTCTGCAGGTATTTCTATGAGAGGATTAAGCATTATTAACAAGTCACTTTCCTAACTAAACCTCTTCCCCCCATCTTAAAAATTTTCAACTGAACTTTTAAAGCTATGAACAAATCTTGCAACACTGCACAGATCTTCCAAAGCCAGGCACTCTATGTAAATTACATGTTGCAAGTGTGTTAATTTAACAAATGACTTGGCCATAACATTTTTTTAAAAATTATCTAAATATCTAAGGTGAAAAGCCTGCCTAGGTATGTTTTGGTGTTTAGCTCAAAAAATCTGGATCCCTATATCAATGGTACAGACACTGCTAAAAAGTGAAACAGAACGGGAAGTTTCAAGAGAAGAACAGCCTGCAAATTCAAGTGATCAAAGGGACTTTACAACTAGGCCAATAAGCAGTGGTGCTGCTAGGAATTTCATAGCTAACAACTAATCTTGCAAAAGCTGCTAGGAAGTACATCACTTTGATCTATAAACCAGTACACATCATAACAGGCAGGAAACACCTATCTGGAGAGTTAATCATAAACTTACGCATAGACAAAGCAGATGCTTGTGACTATAAACTAGGAATTTATCAATCACCATACAATTAATATTAAATTTTCTTGAAAATGACAAGAGAAATGTGATCACCAAAGGGGGAAACAGAGAAGGCTGCAGTTGCACGTAGGAGAAATCCATACAGATTAAAGGCCAGATTAAAGGGCAAGAGAAGCAGAACCAACTCTAAATATGCACGGCATACTCCCAAATACATAGGACACTCCCAAAAACATAAAATGAGCACTACTGGAAGTACAGGAAATCACACTTTGCAGGGGCTGGACAAAAATATCAGGCATTAGGTAATAGTAGAAGAAAGACCAGATCATGCTTCACTTGAAGAGCTCTCAAGCTTTACCACCTTGACTTCTAAGAACCACCAAGGGCCATAGCTGCCACTGTTGACTGTACAGCACCAGGTCTGTGGTATTGTATTGGGTACCCACAGCTAATTTACAGTAAATATCAGTTCGGTGTACAGAGTGATGGGTAACAATGTGCACGAGCTAACCTTTAACATGATGTATACTGCTAATGAACGAATGAAACCTTAAAACCAGCCTGATCTGCCAGCCTTCTAAACACTCACATCACAACAACGTCCAATGCCCTGGTACCTATTTAGTTATGCACACAAAAAGAGAATATCTACATGCACAGAAGAAACAAACCTCAAACCACAATGACGTTAGAAATGCTTGCAAGCATATCAATGCACCTAAATAAACCAGCTGTCTGATCCCTAATTAGTAACAAATGCTCCCCTGAAGACATTGTTCACTAGTCCAAAAGCAAGAACTTGCACAAGAAAATAGAATCCCTTTCTAGAAGGATGCACTATAAAGCAAGTCTAACAAGTGTTCACTCTTCCTTTTCGTTTTCTTCCTTTCTAGAAGCAGGATGAACTGTCAAACACTGCATTTTGTTAGAATAACCATATACTAACCACATCTTGTTCTCACAGCCTACAGCAATTTTTATGCTAAACACAACTATCATAAATCAACATTAGGATTAATAATGTGCTTTAAATCCCCTAAGATTTGCACAGTGCAAATTTGACATTTGGGTTTTCAGCCATTAGCTCATTAGTAGTAATTTGCTCATTAATGCAGAATGGAATTTTAACATGATCCTTACACAATTCCTTGCAGAAATATCTTTGCAGGATGAAGCTGCCTGCCTGCTGAGGATGGTGTTTTGCCTGTCTGAAACTCAACATCCTCTTTCACTAGAAGCTCTCCAGTACTTTTGCTCTCAATTAACTCAGCATAACGCATCTTCTGTTCAAGTTCTTTAATACTTATTTTAGCACGGAAATCTGTATGAAGTGTCTACAAAGAACTACAGAAAAAGAACAGTTGAACAAAAGGTTGAAATAATCATATACTTCTTCCCCAGTCACAGACTTTATATTGTCATGGTCTAAGCCCAGCTGGAAATTAAGCACCATGCAGCCACTCACTCAACCTCCCTCTCTCCCCACCACCTCAGTGGATTGGGAAAAAGAATCCAAGTAGAACTTGTAGGTTGAGATAAGATTAGTGTCATAACTGACAATAAAGAAAAATACCTTAATAATGGTAAATGATAATAATATTGGCAATGAAATGGGAAAAAACAGTGATGCACAACGCAATTGCTCAGCACCCACCGACCAATTCCAGACTCCCTTCCCAGACCCAGGCTGGCTGCCCTTCCAGGGAACTGCCCCCAGCTGATGCTGGGAATGACGTGGTGTGGAATACCCCACTGGTCACTTTGGGTCACCTGTCCCAGCTCTGCTCCCTCCCTGTTTCTTTTGTGTACCTCCTCACTGGTAGAGCATGAGCCAAGGAAAAATGTCCTTGACTCAGGATAAACGTGACTAAGCAAAACCCCAAAACATCAGCATGTTATCAACACCATTTTCATGCTGAATCCAAAACACGGCACTATAACAGCTACTTAAAGGAAATTAACTCTACCCTAGCTGAAACCACAGCAATTATATACAGCCATCATATCCACATTTTAATAGCAAGAGGCAGATACTATCATAATCTTAAAGAGTTGTACTATTCTCTTTTTTTTGTTGTTGTTTTTCCTAGAAGAGAAAATAAGAAATAAGCATGCACTCACTGTTATGTTTCCCATGCAAGGAAGAAACACGTAAGTGTTCTGAAATGTCTTTGTGCTGCCATTAAACAGCGCAACCAACTATGCAAGCAAAGAATTTGGTTCCATACCTAAAAAGATCACTCAAACATCTCGAGCAACAATGTTCACCTCTAATGCCTTATGCAAGCTGCAACCCTTTTCCATTCCAAATAACTGTTTTCTTGCGAGAGTAAAGACAAT
The DNA here is from genome assembly GCA_024734555.1 of Trochalopteron elliotii. NCBI lineage: Eukaryota > Metazoa > Chordata > Aves > Passeriformes > Leiothrichidae > Trochalopteron > Trochalopteron elliotii. The sequence goes on along the minus strand of JANPWX010000100.1, from coordinate 1,651,794 downwards.
CACAGGAGATAACCTATGCTAAAAGGAATGCTACAGGAAGATTTGCAATCAGGCTAAAAAGTACTTACAGAAATAAACCAGTACTTCTGTATGAAGAAAAGCATAATTGGACAATGTATAAACAAGTTCAGACCAACAATCTTTTATCGTATCTTTGCAAGTAAAGCATTATGAAGAAAGTAAAGAAAGTCTATAGACACTAAATGCCCACACTACAGTACTTCACACATGGCTAGGGAAAAAAACCCTTTAAGTTTGTTTATTAATGCTACTTCATTTTACTATTAGATAATTTATCCTTGCCAAACTCAGCCTTATTGTGATATATGGATTTCTCATGTGAAATTCCAATACAGACTTGATTCAAAGCAGAATACACTCAGCCCATGAAGCTCTGCTCATATGCAGCTCTTCAAGTAAAATCATGTAAAACCTTTGGCCTTTTGATGACTTGCACCTGTTTTACAAATATTTTTGAAGAATGCCTGGTCACTCAGAAATTGTTTTGCTCCCCATCTAATAACTTCTGTACCACAGTCTCACTTCAAGTTTGCCAAAGGCACACCAACAGCAACGATGGCAAGAGGAACTCTGGTCCAATCAGTGAACAGAGAACTGTTTAATGTAGCCAAATAAAATGTACTCATCCGAATCCATCAGATCATGTTTTCTCCAAACTAGTAAACAGCTGCAGACACAGTCTGCTTCCCATCAAATGTTCCATGTATAACAAACTATACCTTGTATCTGATGGTTCACTAGTAATTTTTCAATACCACGACTTTCAAAACATATGACAACTGTATTTTATTGAAGAAAGGAATGGACTTAGACTGTCCAAGCCACAAATTGAAGACCAATCTAGAAACTGTACTGTAGGTGCCAAAAGTCTGCTGAATGTCAGCATTTGCTGGCATTTTTATTGTTATGAATACAAGTGCAGACCAACTTCTTCAAAGAAGAAACACACTTGAAGCGTGACAGAAAAGGAAATGCTCACAACTCCTTTTACAACAGCACAGGAGCAGAGAAAATAATTCCTTTAACACTGTCTGGAAAAGGTATCTCAAAGGAATAGTCGAAAATGTGTTTAAAAGATGGAGAACCTTAAAGATAAATGTACATTCTACATTCTGGTCTTTGGTAGCAACACTTACAACTAACAACTTGGAAAAACTAAAATTCCAACTGCCACTTTACCGAGACTGCTAAAGCATAAAACGTCTACCCACCATAATTTTTTGTGACATATTTTCAATTCATTCATAGGAAAAAAATCCTTGTATGCACAGGAAGACAGAGGAAGCCAGCTAGACAGACATTTTCAACTCTCTGAACAGCAGTAAACCATTGTGAGCTTAAATCAGGTATTTACAATTTTTGTGCAACTGTACATAAATTCCCACCCTTTAAGCACCTGACTCCTGAACACACTTCAGAGTTGATTTTGTACTAGTGTGACCATTATAAACTGAAATTAAGTGCATCCTTTCAGTGAGCATAACAACAAACGGGACACCAAACTGAGAATATGCAAACAGGAAACAATGACCCGGAGTACAGTCTCACAGAGAAGACAGTGGACAGCAGTCCAGTGAAAAATGGGATATCTATGCCTAAAATTCTTATCCTATATCAATGAGTAAAATTCTTATCCTACCCTTATCATACTCCCTTATCCATGGCTGCAGCTTGAATTTCCTGTGGCACACAACTCCAAGAGAGCTCTCATGCTGTTACTGTGATGCCCAATGGAAGCACAGTAAAGAAAATTTGGATTAACATCACTTTTAGAAGCATAGTAACCGCAGTTACTATGTACATATGGGTATCCTCTGAAAAAAAAAACCAACAAAACAGTAGAGAGCTGTAATAAATTCCTTTTCAGTACCTGCTTACCTGTGGTAAGAATTGTGAAAAGCTGACACTCATTTCCTCCCTTTGAGAGTTCTTGAAGTTCACCTGATAACAGTTTTTACAGCAGAAGGTACTTATTCCAGGATCCCAAATATGCCACACTCAAAGCAAAAAATAATCTGGCCATAAATTACCAAACACTTACTTGTATTAATCTTTGAAAATGAAGTTGAGCATGTTAACTTGTTAAATGACAATCCCTGCAATTCCTAGGGACGGCTGACACAGTATTGTTAGGTAATGAATGAATGAATTCTTGAATATGTCACAACTCCAATTTCTAGCAAATGTTCGGTGGTATGCTCAGTAAAATGACTTTCTGCAGTGTGACAGAACTCAGCAGATAAACATTTGAAGCTCTAATTTCCAGTATTTGGCCTCTACATGCAACTGATTTATTAGAATTAGAAAACCTGGGGAAAATCTGAAGTTAATTGAAGAAAGAACACTGCTACATTTCTTTTTTTTAAAATATCATTCATATATTAAGGAATTTATGCTACAGCTGATGCATTGCTTCAGCAAAGATTAACTCCAAATAACTACCAAACAGCTGTATGGCCTGTTTTCCAAAATGTATAGAAAGATAGACTGTCCATAATGTAATGTCTTGAATTTCAACACTAACATAATAGAAGATTTCCTGCAGATATTACATCAGCTTGTGGTACAGGTGCAAAGGACTTAAGTTACTGGCAGGCATAAGGAAAATTAATCTAGAAACCAGAAGAGCAGTTTCTCACATTCCATAAACAGTTTAAAAAATCAATTGCAATAGCACACACATCAGCTCTGGATGTGTAGCCAGCTATGTTATCACTGATCAATGCAATCAGAATTCATAAAAAAGATAAATATTTCCTACAAAGGTAATTGATATAGACAGATCACATAACCAATAACTGGGAATTGGTCTACCCAATTTATTTCTGGAAGTTTCTGGGTCTCCACAGGAATAAAAAATTCTATCTTCATAAAAAAAAGTGAAAGGAAAAGGAAGAGGTCAGTCTTGCAAGAAACTTCATTTGAAGTGAACATAACTTATCCTTTAGCGACTACTGCAAAAGCTGTAATTTACAGTAGATGAATCACTAATGTCTCTTAAAACTATGGATATACATACAGGCTATATTTTAGCCCTTATCCTCAAATGCTAAAACTTCCAGAAGAAATCCCAACTGACTCATTAAAAGATCATAGAGTAGAAAAATTTACAACAGTAAAAACTCTCTGAAGACAAGAGGAAAAAAATAAAGCCAGGTCTTGTGCAACTACTTTTAACAGAGCCACAGCCCAAAGAGCTGAGCTAATATCACAAATTAAGTCACTTCTTTCAGCATGCCAACACCCAAAGTTGCATACCTTACCAGCCTATCTAGAAAGATCTAAAAAATCCTTCTGGAGGCCACAAAAGACATGCTAGTATAAAAGGGCATAATGGATGTGCATATAGACCACATCTTCTATCTGAGGAAGTTTTGTCAGAGAATCTACATAAACATACTGCATCAAGACATTCAAAGCAAATTAAAATAGCTACATGCAAGCTTTTTCCAAAACAGTCTAGAGGGAAGCAGTCTGGGCTGCTTCTCATCTGACACCAAGACACACATGCTCAAAGAACAGCGTGAGAACTGAATTAAAGAGGAACCAAAAGAGCTTCTGATGCTTTAACTGTTTCTGGAACTTTGCACAATAGGAACCTGATGCAAAACAGTGTGAAGAACTATAACATATCACACATGAAAACCCTTTACACCTAATATTTCTTTATCTTAAAAAAAATGGAAGCTGTATTTCCCAAACATTCCTCAAGCTACACCCCTCCGCAACACACACAGTCATAAAAGTTCAAGTTCACAAAAATGCTAACACAAACACAGGGCATATTATTTAACATCTTGTCCACTGTCTAGATGATAAATTAATAGATTTCTACAAATAAAAAACACACAACAAATTCTGTCTGTTCTAGTGAAAGCTGTATTTCATCACCTAGCAGACTTAACCTTCACATTAATTCTTAGAAAGTTCCATATCCTGTCATAGGTCTGATTTTTTTTTTAAAAGGAAACCCAAAACGACAGTATTTTATGAGTTACAAAGTATTTCAATTGTAAGCCAGTTCTCCATAACAAAATTTCACAGAAATGAGTACTCCCTCTTTAGGTGCATATCTTTATCCGCTAAACAATGTCTTTTAAGGTTTAACTTTAACAGAGTAAAATTTAGATAAGCCAGTAAAGTTAAAAGATGGTCCAGGATTTTGCCACAGATGATACGTGAAACAATGAGTGGATTTGAGTTAGCTTGATACCTCACCTGACAGGCTTTCTTTCTCGTAACAAATCTTCCAGACTCTTCTCACAGTGTTCAGCTGCTACAACCAGTCTCTCTAATTAAAAAAAAAAACAAAAAAAACAAAGAACTATAAGAGGACTGGAATACAAATGAAACTCAGAGTACAGACTTCTCATTTTACCTATTTGGCAGATGTTGAAGTATTTTGATATACACTGTACAGAAAACTACACATAATTAAATGTTACAAGATTTACAACTTACGGATAACACCACTATTTTTTGTTTGTGAGATACAGAAAATTATCTCCCCAGTTTCCTCATGCAAAGCACTGTCAATCCAACCATCCATGCATACAGTAATCTCCTAACAAATACTGAAGCCCTCAGCCAATGTCAGTCAGATTCGACTGAAGAACAGAGGTCTCAAAGATAAGTATACATAAATTTGCAGAAATGTGTGGCTGGGTTGATGGAAGAGACTCAAAGTAAGCCCAGCTTTGAAAAAATGGACTCAGGGTGAGCACAGGAGCTTCAGTCCTGCCAGGCCAATGAGCACATTGCTTGTACCTCCTGCCCAACAGGGAGCTGCAGGGATCCCACATGTTCTGAAGATGGATGGGCTGGCTCTGAATATGGAGGGAAAACCAAAACTATTGTTACACTGAAGATAACAGCCATGTGGCAGGTAAAGACAAAGGTGTAAGATGTTACAGGGGCATGTGAGGAAACTCCCAAAGCAGCTTTGCTGCTTCCAGTAACCTAGCAGTCAATGTTCACATTCAAAATCAAATCAAAACTAAACTATTACAAATATTTTTGTAACATGACTGTTACAGTAAGATAAAGATGGAAAACTGAGGAATGCAAGTCATCACACTATAGCTGTAATGCCTGTTACTCAACTCTGTTTCTCCTTTTTCCACTCAAAAGACCATTTAAGCTTGCTTTGGAAGAAAAAATTTTGAGATTGCCTTCTACAATGCTAGCATAGATTTTTAAAAAGTTTAATTTTACAAAAAAAAATCTATTCAAACGTTTTCCCTTTATTTTTATATTCCCCCTTTGACAGTCTTTTGTGGGGGAATTTATACACCTAATTCATTTTTGCATTGTTTTCCTAGTCTGCTCTCACATTTCCCTGCAAGAGTAGAAACTGACATTTGCAAACAGAACTCCACAAACATTAAATCACTAGGCATAGAACTGACACATGGAAAGTTCTGCCAGTATCAAAATGATAAAATTCGCTGCCAAATTTCCCATATTATATCAAAATTATTAGCTGCCATTCTAACCATTGTTGAAACAGAACACTCTCCTGACTTCATGATTAGACATTTTATTTACTATCCTTCAAGTTCCTCCAAGAAAGTATTTTTTCTTCATTTTTATACACACACATAAGTCTTCATGTAATTTACTCTTAGTAATCAAAAAGGCCATGTATTATTATTTATTTTTTATTTATTAAATGTTATGTTAGTTAATACTTCCTAACCATTCATCCCAAACAATATCATAAGAAAATCCCAGGTTTTGTTTCAAGTAGTACTAGTAAATACAAATGAAAATCACTACATTTTGTAGACCTACTGACTGTGCAAGTGAAAAATTATGTTTGAGGGCAAAGGAAAACACATAAAGAACTCCCTGACACACTGAATACTTCAGTATCTGGAGTTGGCAATATCCTAATTTTGTAAGAATCTGAAACATTCCATCATATTGCACTCTAAAGGGGAAAGAAATGACTTGCCCTACTTTATGAGACCCTGTGGCTAATCAAATACATACAATGCACTTTTGCATGAGAACACTGTTGATTTAGAAGTTAAAGGTGGCAATGACTTAAATTGTCACAGGTGTTGCAGTCTTTTCGTGGAAATTAAGTGCTGTAGTCCTGCTGAGCTTGCAACAGAATATCTAGAGCAGAAAGAAATAACTGAAGTTTTAGTTGAGCTAACAGTAAGTGTAATAACGGGTACTGAAAAAAACCTCCAAACCTGTACTAGAATAAAGTAACCACTAGTGGGAGAAATCTTAAAGAAGTCAAAAGATAATAATACAGGAAGCTTGCAGCCAGGACACGAGATGACACCACCAGCTGCAAATCAAGTACAAGAAACCTAACCATCACATGAAAATGTTCACAATATTGGAACATGGGTGTAGGAGTTCACCATCAAAAATACACATATTTCCATATTCCACACAAAGACACAGCAGAGCCATTGAGTTCAGGAAGTTTAGTGAGGTATAAAAAGAAGGAAGTTCTTAGCTTTTATGTGTTAGTTTAACACAACAAGACAGGACAGAGAACTGATCTCTGCCTTGAGTCTCCAGAGAAGAAACAAAAGAGCCAATACCGCCGGTCATAGCAAAGGTATTCAGGAATTTTGAGACTGAAAACTGGCCACTTTCTGGTGCTATGAAGGCAGTATTCTGCTCAGTCACCTTAAAATATATTGTCATCAAAAATCCCTCCAGACCCAAAACCGTAACCATACCAAAAATTTGCTTATTAAACAGATACTCACCATGTTTACCTCTGGTAATGTCAACGTACTGGCAAAGTCTGGGATGGGTGATTGTTTTAAGGATTTGAAATCTCCCCAGAATTTTTATGGAGTTAGGTGTTAGAGGGAGGCCATTACTTCCACAGACATCATGTGGCAGAGCCGAGGCAAAGAAGGTGGAGGCACCCATCACAGTGTCTTTTAAAGGAAACATCTTTTTCACGCAATCTTAAGCCCTTCAGAGCAATTTGTGTTCCTTAAACAGAGAACACAGAGTAAAAATTTATCAGCAAAAGATACAGACTCAGGTTACTAGTTGTTTTCTAAATAATGCAATTAAGATTTCTTTTTCCTCAGTCACACAGGAGAAACTGAAGAGTTCACAATTTGGTGCCTCAAAATTATTCTTTCTCTAAGGGAACAATCTTGTTCAAAGCACAAAATTCCCAGTAAAAAACTACTAAATTTGTGAATCCCAACTGAGAGCAACTCCATATAGGTTGCACAAGGATCCTTATGTACTAAACATATTTACTAAGTCTATACAAATAGATATTATGAAAGATACCTTCTGTTTCAACTTATACAGTCCAACTTAGGATACAAAGCAAATAAAACCAACTGATCTTATTTGCACTTTTTTCCCCAAAGAAACAAAGACATGAGATATGTACTTTAACATTTTAATAAATATAATCATATTGAATATGAATGTATAGTGGTAAGGAATCAAACTTTAAACAGGAAGAAAAATCTGAAACAGCTTTGAACATTGGAATATTTATATTAGTATTTGTATTAAAAGTCTTTTTTTTTAAAGATACAATACTTTCATATCTCATGAATATTTCATACTTTTTTTCAGATGATTTATTTTGGGATGTGAACAATGCACATTACAGTTAGAATTTTCCACTGGAAAGCCATCAATTGGACAGAGTGCAAGCACAAAGATTTACTGGCACGCAGCAGGTTCCAATTGGAAACCTTTAACTGTGCATTTATGAGAGCCCCCATTCCTGTAAAAACATCAAGTCTGTCCAACAAACTACTCAACATCAGAAAGCAAATATATATTAAACATTTAGAAAAATAGTTTCGTCTACAGATTCAATTATAATCTTGCTTGGCACAATGATCCTCTAATGCTGGCTCTAAAATAAAAGAAAACCATTATTATGAACAGCGTGGAGGGGAGGGAGAGTAAGATTATGCCTAGCAGCAAGAGGCATTATGTCTCTAAGAAAGTAAATATGTATTGTACAATATATTTACTAAGGTAAAATGTTCTCATATTTACTGCAGAAAAATATTGTTAGATAATACTTCTGTAATACATTGTATCTGCATTCAGCTAACACTTAGAAAGGAAGTTTAATAAAAAGAATTGTTAAATACCATCAACTCAATAAACATTTTAATTGATTAAACTCTCCTTCCAGTCTAGATCACTTGGCTTCCAAGGAGGAATTACAGCACCTGCAGTGTGTTCAAATAGGCAATTGCACACTTACCACTTGCCTCCTTTGCCTGGAAACCAGATGGGCAATAAGCAAGACACAAGATAAGCAAACAACTTTTCCTGCCACCCACCTAAAGGAACCAATGAAGAATTTTAAAAGCTTTAAAACACTTTCTCTTACTACACAACTAATTACGGGGAAACCATGAAAGCAATGGAAAAAGTTTTCTCTGATGACAGAAAGCAGCCAGTTCTGTCAATTGCACCCTCACAGTAAAACTGATCTCTCATTAATTCTCAATTTACATAAATTCCAGAGACTGAGTTGAAAAATAAAACAAATAACCCCAAACTTAAGTCTTCCACCATCTTTAGAAAGGGATACATATTACATCTTAAATGAAAGGGGAGTTTTTTATAAGTTTTTTTCAGTCTCAACATTTCTCTAGTAACTTACTGACACTTCTAAATTCAAAAAAATGGTTATAGATATTTTAAAACTTCACCTGAAAAAAAGCTCTTTTCTGACTATTTTTAAATTGAGGGGGTTTATTTGTTTGTCTAGCAGAACTATAAACACAGGAGAGTGCTACACATTGTCCTTACTTCAATACACACAATTTTATACCTCAAACTCACTTTTACTATATAGAAAAGACACACACTGCATTAATTTTATGATTTGAAGGCAGCAATTATATCCTGCAGAACTTCCCTGTCACTTTGAAATAAAAACAGGAAGAGAAGAAAGGTTTGTTATTTTAAACTAACACCAGAACCAGTTAACACAAATTCAATTCCAATAATCCAAAACAGCAAGGATGAAAGAGGAAGCAAAGACTAAAATTATTGAGTCACTGTTTCCAAAGCATCATTTATTGCATTTATGAGAGACAGTCTATCACATTTGTGAAACATGCCTGGCATAAAGAAGTCCAGAAGCGGATTTGTTGCATCCCACCTCTGAACGACCTTCCCTAGCTTCCCACCTTTCTCCAAATCCCCCTTAGAAACTTTTATAGTACACAAAAGCACTCACCAACATTCTCAGCAAAATCAGAAAAAAAAGAAGACCTTTAGAAATTCCTACTCAATATTCAGATTAGCACTATTTTGAAAATCTTGCACTAGGCAGCTTTGATGTCCAAAAATGAGAAATAAAAGACAAAGTGGAACTCCACCTATTGAGAAATTTATTTGCTCCTCCAAATATCTACTGCTCTCAGAGAACAAATGGTTTTTACCCAGAAGTCAGCATTTTCTATAACCACCATTTACAACTTCTTCACTTCAGCACTGCTAAGGTGATTGAGTTAAGGGACACCTAAAAATTTGTCCTTAGGGGAAAAAAAAAGTCAGAACATAATAAATCTGATTCTCAGAAGCAAACACTGCATGTACATGGAGACCAACCTGAATGGATTCATCCAGTGAAACACATCTATAAATTCCTAAAGCATCTCCATGCAAAAATAATGGCAAGTAGTTGCATTAGTAACTTGAAGTGGCTACTTAGTTAAATGCCTCCTGAGTGCTCAGGTGTAAATATCTCTTACCTAAAGAAGGCAGCTTTTCTGAATTAAAACGTAATTATACTGCTATTAAATTATTTTTAAAGAAATTGAGAGCAATTTCAGGAAAGCAGATAGCCTAAACAGCTTATACTTACACTTTTTCATTAAATCATGGTATGTTAAACAAAGTGGGCCATTCCACAGGAAGAAACTCTTTCACAAAATAACTTTGCTCTTAAGTCTTAAAATATTCCTGCTACAACTACAGTAATTATTAATTTGATAAAATAACTGAAATAGAATATACAATTCTAACTAGTGTCATTACTTCACAAAAAACCCTGAAACTGAGTGATTTCACAAAGTTTATTAAAATGCAGAATAGGCATTGAAAGAAAGCTGAATTCTGCTAAATCAGTGTTTTAATAAAGACCTAAAATGGGGTTTGTCATCATTTGATTTATCCAAACTTGGCACAAGAGAAATTACTTTTACCCGGTTCTCTAAATGACTCATAGAAATGCTGGGGACCCTGATCACCCCTGGGCTGCTACGGTCTCACTGCCTGGAGACCCCCTGGGGAAAGGGAGGGGCACGGGGAAGGAGGTGGGAATGGGCAAGGGCATGGGGAATGAGTAAGGAGATGGGGAAGGGGATGGGGAAGGAGTAAGGAGATGGGGAAGAGGGAATAGGGATGAGGAAGAGGAGAGGGATGGGAATAGGGATGAGAACACGGATGGGGACACGGCTGGGGAAGAGGGCAAGAGGATAAGGATGGACAGGAATGAGACAGGCAGAGGAACAGGAGTGAGGAAAGGCGAATGGTCCAGCGGTACCTGCGCGAGCGCCGCCGCCCCCGCCGCGCACGGCCCCACCCCGCCCCCAGTGACGCCACTCATCCCCGCCAGCCGCGCGCTGTAGGGCCATAGGGGCGACCTGCACAGTGCCTGAGTTTCCCTTCTTTTCGGGTTATTAAAAAAAACAACACCCAAAGCCCAACATAAACAAGCAAATTAAAATAAAGAAGAGAGAGAGAGTTTAAAACCCTTCCCTCCGTGTGTGTGCCTGCTCTGCCAGTGCTCCGGGAACGACGCACTGGGCGCCTAAGCCCTGCGCTTGCTGTGGGGAGCGAGGCTTTCCCGGGCGCCTGCCTGCAAACGTCAGGCCCTCGCTGGACCAGCCCCGGGAGCGGGTCCTTCTTCCCCGGGCGGGCAGCGGCGGCGGCTCCTCGGTTCATGTGAGTGTCCTGGTGGGGCCGCGGGCTCGGCCGGGCGGGCTCTGCTCTCTCCGCGCTCCGGCGGCCCCGCCATGCCTCTTTTCGCTGCTCCCTCGCCAGCCGCGGGGGAGCGGCGCCATGGGTGTTCCTGCCCCGCGGGCCGGGCGGGGCCGGGCCGGGCCGAGCTCCCTGGGGTGGGTGGGAGCCAGGCGGGGCGCCGCTGATTCGCCCGCGCTGGTCGGGTGGAGCGGGGATGCCCCGTGGCGGTGGTCGTAGGGGGACCGCCCTTGCGAGGGAGCACCCCGGGCGGAGGGGCAGGATCAGAGCCCCGAGCCGCAGGCAGCAGCGTTACGGTCACGGTTCAGTTCATAGCAGAGATTTTATCGCAGCGCTCGGCGTGCGCTCCAGCTGTAGGGCGGCATTGCAAATTCACATCCCGCGCTTTGCGTGGAGTTCGCGGCCGCACGTGAAGTGGTTCATCTCAAAGCGGGTGTGGTCCTTTATTCAGTGACTGGAATGAGGGTTTGGAAGTGGCGTAGGGGGGTGGGCTGTGCAAGAAGATGTTGTATTAGCCTGGAAATTAGCACGGAGTATCCACTGACATTTGCTATTACTAAAGGAAACGTAGATGCTGCCTCACTTTTGGTTAATTGTGTAATGTTTGTTATACTTTTGCATAGTCTTGAGCGAAGAACAGAGTATAACCCAGTATTTGGTCCATCCTCAGTCGAGACACAAGGTTTAACATACAGCACGTGTTCTGTTCAGGAATGTGTGCGTTAGTTCAACAGGGAAGAGCTTATGGTTGTGTTGCCAGTCCACAGCCCCCCAGCATATGGCAACGTTCCTGAAGCACTGTATGTACTGGCTATCTATCAGTATTAAGTCAATATATATCAGTACTGTATATATCAGATAATGCTGTACCTGAGGCTCATCAGTAAGTGGCTTTGAGTTGGGTTTAGCAACTGGCAAAATAAAGGCAATACTACTGCAAACTGAGTAATGCTTGCATTTCTTGCTCTTTCTGTTTCTTTAACTCAGAGATTTTTATTTTCATTTTAGCAAAATTGTTGCTTTTCACAAATAGTTCAGGGATTCAGGATGCATGAAATTTGCAGTAAGGTGAGGCCATAGGGATTAAATACAGCTTCCCAGTTTGGTATGTCCTTACCATTCACTTGTTATAGTATCCTCTAGTTATGTTTAAATTTTATTTCACCCTTTGGCAGACCTCTTGAAAAGGAAACCCAAATTCTATAGAATTAAGCAAAACCAAAGTCTGAAACCTGAGCTTTTAATACTGGATGTTGCTAAAAGATATAAGGCCTTAGAAATTACTAACAGAAACTACTTTGACAAATGGTTGGTAAAGTGGGGGTTTTAGTTTTGGAGTCTTTTGACTTTATTTTTGCAAGGTGACAGTGTTGTATATTTTTGGGTAGCCTCAAGGGTCATTGCTTATCAATACAGCTTTATCATAATACATTCTCTCCACCCTGTCACTCGTTAGCAATATATTCCTGTTGCAGTGATTTTGACTTATGAAAACTTTAAACAATATATTTGTGAGTTGCTTTGATGTTTTAGCAGCACTGAATCCTGAAGGTGCAAGATTTTGAACGCAAAAATTATCCTTAAAACTACTTTCAGCAAATTTGTGCTCTAGAATGTCCCTTTCCTTTTGTAACTGTATGCATATTTTCCATACATTGCATTAGGTATCTTTGTTTCTTTTACACCTTTAAATGTAAAGAGAGAAGGGAACAACTTCTCGTTTTCCAGACTGAAGGCAGTGACTTGTGTGAGGAAAATGGTATTGAATGAAAAAGGATATTTGCTAAAAAAATATTTGTGCATATCTTAAAATAGTCCATCAGATTGGAAAAATAGGACTGGAGTTGCCTAGAGCCTTGAAGACTTGCTGCTTCTGATAATGAAGCATATTTGAGTGGGAAAACAATCTGAAAAATAAGTTTAATGCAGAAAGGTATGATGATATCGCTTTGATGTTGATGTAACTTTAATTTAGTATGGATTTAATAGCGGCAAGTTAACCTAGGGCCTCTTTATCGCAGGAAGGCTGAACAGTCTATAGATTTTTCTTAATCCTGTCAGTTTCTCAGCTTCCCTGTCCTTTCCCCATTAATGCAGAATAAATAATTTTATGGATGTCATGTTACTCTGAAAAAGCTTGACATCAGACTGAAGGGTGGATCTTGAATTGATAAGAAAAAACACATATTGAAAGGCAAAATAGGAGAGAAATGTTATTCCAGACCTGTCTAGACCAAGAATGAAGAGAAAAATGGAGTTCTTGTGTGCCTACAAATCCCACACACTTTTCAAGTCCCCATGAATGTACTTGGGAAATACCTATATAATAAAAATAATGTAAAAAAGTTGTCATCAGAAGGATTGGTCCGGTGTGCAGAAAGACAAATCTGGTATTGACCATAATATTTTTTAACTTTTCTGATTATGATCTGAGTGTTTTATGTCACAGCTATTAATCCATGTTTGTCTCTTCTAAGGGAGTGTTACCTAAAACCTAAAGAAGGTCAAATGCCTGCCAACATAGACAGAAGTGAGGAGTCAGCACAGAGGGCAGCTGGTAGGAACATCAGATGTGAGCAAAGCAAACAGCTCCTCTTCCATCTCATAGTGGTATGAGGTAGATGGTCAGTCCAGCAGAGACCCCCAGAAACCTGTGGTGTGTTCCTCTGAACAGTTACCTGTGTGGTTCTTACCTTTAGCAAGAAACATTTCCGCTGGTAGATTTCCTGTCATGCTGGGGGTGAGGGGAAATCAATGTTTATTTTTCATTTCCGTGGTTACATTAGTATTAAACAGCAGGGGGAGGAAAAAGGTCTCCGATGGCTTCTTTTCCTCCAGTGTGATGCAAGCCATTCTTACTCATAATTTAATGTAGTTTAAAAAAGGTTTGGCTACTTCTTAAAGCAGCCTTCTTCTGTCTTTTTTCTATTAATATTTGTAATATTTGATTTTATATTTCTTTATGCTTGCGGAAAAGTGCTTTCTTTAAAAAAAAATCCTTTAAGGAACATCTTAAAGTGACTGTAGATCAGTAAGTCATCACTTGAACAACTTTTTCTCTTAGAGGACAAAAAGATGCAATGCTGTCTGCGTTATGATGTTAGAGGTCAATTTATTCAGAGTGAGTGTAAATTTAATACATTGTTATTTTACTTCACAGGTGGTTTCTTTATCCTGCTTTCACCCTTAACATATCTTTGATGTCTGTTATGTTGTCCCAAATAAACACACTTGAATATGTGGAAATATCACAGAAGGGCAGGCTTTACTGCATGGTTTTTAAAGTTAAATAAAACACAGGCACGTAAAAGACAGAAATGTGATTGGATTTGTAACACTGGGTGTTGCAAAAGGCCTTAGCAGAAGAGGAGTAAAAGATCTTCTTGTCTACTGTAACTTAATCACTTCTGACAGATGTTTGCCTAGCCTGTTTTTAAAACCTTCCAGTGATGGATATTCCACAGCCTCCAAAGGCAGCCTGTTCAGTCTATTACTCTTACTTGAAAGTTTTCCAAAACTTAAATCTCACTTTCTTTTTCATGTCTGCATCAGACCTGGTGAACAGTTTAGTCCCGTTCTCGTACCAACTTGCTCTGTCTTTGAAGAACAAGACCTGGTCTCCCATTTATCTTCTCTTCTGTAGACTAAACAACTGCACTTCTTTCAAGCTTTTTGATCTTCTTTGAAGTGTCTTGAAAAAGTTGAGAGACAGGAAAGGGGAATTTGAACAAAGGCAAATCTCTGTGCCAGTTGTAGGGGGTCTTGAGTATGTATGAGTTCAACATGAGTACTACTTGGGCAGCCTCTCGAGCAGCTGAGGCAGTTTACCTATAATAAAATGTGCCTGGTCAGGCCTTTCCTGTCTTGCTTCTCCCTTATTTCATCCTGTGTCCCTCACACTTGCTTTCTAGAGAAGTTAGGATTTGGAACATTTTTTTTCTTTAAACTGGAGCAGACAGGTGGGGCAGAGTAATAGACTCCCAGGTGAGAAGTCATTCTCTGTAGTTTTTGTGGTGTAGTGTTGTGTTCATCAATGGAGTCGTTAGTTGCCTTTATGCTTTTTGAGCCATAAAGTTTTCTAATGGTGAAGTTTGTAACAAGCATGAAACATGTTGCAAGAATGAATTATCCTCCTGAAAATACAGCCCTTGCGGTTCTAGTCAGTGGAATAGATTTGACAGATGAAACAAGAGAAAGTGGTTTTCTGAGCATAATGACAATGTGCTAGTTGGCTTGGGTAGCATGATGGCTCCAGATATTTTGAGATTGTCACCATGTCCATTTGAGTATTCCTAAGTTTTTCCAAACATCCATGTTTACATTTAAATAGGAGAAGTTCCTTGCCTGAGCATGCTCTGTGCTTTTGGCCAATGCTTTTAAGTTCAGTATTGTTAGAAATTTCTAGGCAGTTGTAACTGGTTTTAGGCATGGCAATTGCTGTCAGTTTTGATTACAAAGTTCAGTGTGCCAGATTCCTGTTCTTCCTAGGGAACAGTTGCTTATGAAGCAAATCTCTGGGCAGCCTCAACCAGTGCCTCACCACTCTCAAATCTTAAGTTCTTGTGCTACTTTATATAAATTAACAGCCTAGAAACTCTTTGACTTCCTGAACTGTAGAGAGTGAAGATCAAACTAGCATTCATATTAGAAAGCAACATGTATTTAATCATCATCTGCTAAGCACAATTCATGTAGAACTCATCATTTCCTCAGAATTCTGAAATGCTGACTGAGATTCTATTCTAGATTAGGGGAAAATTGAATTCCTGGCAGCTGGTAATGCATTAAACATCATCAAAAATTGCCTCAAGTTAGCACATGTCTTCTTGAGGTCGTTTGCTTCAATCTTTTGGCATAAAACTGCCTATTATGGAAGACTTCTATTTCCATTTCCTTCTCATCAGGAGCTTTCCCAACATAGCTGAGTATGAATTAATAGTGTAAAGCTTGGTCTGTGACTTCAGGACCCTCTCTCAGAAACTATCCATGGCTCTTGGATCTGATTTCTATCCCTGAGTGTTTCTCAGTTACAGTTCAATATACAGCTTTGTAGTGGCATTTTGTTTCAGTCTCTCAAGATAAGTGGACAGATCATTTCAGCAGCTCATTTGTCCAGGGCAGCTGGGGACTGCTGTTCCCCCAGGAGTGCAGGGGCTGGTGCATGGCATGCGAGAGGCATTGCATTTGGCTTGCTGGCAGCTGCTCTGGAGGCAAGGCCCTAAGTTCACATCTGTGCTAGTCCTACTGTAAGGTTTGAAACCTTCTGTTTCAAGGTCTCTAATAATTGGTAACAGTCGCACACTAAGGAAGTCACTGTTGCCAACTAGGATATGACTCTGTATTGTACCTCAGGGAAATTAATCTTTTCTTAGGGGTTCAGTTACCCTTGCTGCATCACCATGGATAAGTAATTTCATGTCCAAATGACCCTCTATAGAGTAATGCTCATGATAAGAACTAGGCACACACAGATCTTTTCCTTTGCATTTCACTGAAAACTTACCTTCAAATTAGCACTTTTTAAGATGTTAAATCAACATATGTCAGTTGAAAATAATTGTTTAAAAATGATTGCATTTTTAATAGAAGAATTTGGAACACAGTAAAATTAGAATTTAGCTAACTCGTCTTAAAACTTCTTTCGTTGAAATGAATAAATGAAAAATGGCTATTCCCCAAAAGCTGCTTGGAGGATTCTTCTGTCAGAGACTATCAGTCTTAATAGCTGACATCCCCTCTCAACATCCAAGATGAGTGCACTGAGAGTTGGTTTGCTTTTGTGATTTTTTTTTTTTTCCCTCTGCACAGATCAGCATTAAAAGAGGGGAAATAATTTTCATCCTAGAAGTTTTAAAAGCTGTTAACCCCAGGTGCTTCTCTCTGCATACAACTACAAAGAAGTGGCAGATACTGCTGGCACGTGGTTTTGAAGAAACATGAAACTGCTTCCGGCTGCTGAGGATTAGTTGTCAGCCCACTTTAGATACAAAAGTTCATTTAGACTTTTCATTCCACAGCTGAATAAATAATAATTCTCTGTGCAGGTTAATTAGTATCTTTATAGATTTTCATCAAAATATCATCCTGAGTAAATTCAGCATTGGAAAGTACAATTATTTGTGATGTGTGGGGGACGGGTTTTTTTGCTGTGTAAATAAGGTGCTGCAGCTGCAGTCTTAAAGTTCATCGAGGACTGCTCTTACCCTGAAAATTTGGTTTGACAGCTTTGTTGCTCCCCATTAAAAGATATTTGCCTTTATTCTTGCATTGATTACACACAGATGTACACAAAAGCATGCACGTTTTGAGTTTTTTCTTCAGGTTTTATTTGGCCCACATAAAGAATGCCCAAAGTTTCTGCCTCAGTAAATACCAGCGGCTGCTAATGTGTCTGAAGTTAGACGACACTGATTCTTTCGAAATACATCTGCATGAGGTCTGCTCAGTGCTTTTTGTGAGTAAATAATGGTTATTTTTAACCTGAGCACTTGTTTTAATTGAATGGTTAAATCCTGTTTTCCTTTAGCTGTGCTACATGAAACTACTTTTACAAATAGAAAAGCTGATATTAATGTAAAAGTAGTAAATTTCAAGATTCTTGTTTAATACACTTGGACTGTGTAAGATAACTAGCAGACAGGTTTCAGATAGTAAGAGCATTAGAAACTGAAATGGAACAGGGGGATGAATGTTCCTGTGAACTACCTAACCAATACCATTATTTTGCAGACTATTGTAGTCATAAAATACATTGTTTAATGATATTCTTATTACCAAACTTCAAATTCCTAAGGAAAAGATTTTTGAAGTGTCTTCTTAGCATCTAGGGGTTTTGACAAGGATTTTTGTCCTTATTGCTGTGGCAGATGCAAAAGAAAAACATCATATTTTGAGAGATATTTTAAAATATATATCTTTGTTCTCAACTGAGACTTCTCTTAGGTAGAGAGTGTAAACAGCTCTTTCTTTCTTTTCCTTTCTGTAGCTGCTGTACTTGCTCTAAATTAAGGAAGTAGTGTTAATGTTCACTTTTTTTTAGGATAAAGTTACAGAAATCAATAAAATGCCTAAGAAACTGTTTTGCTTGGCATCAACAGGTAGATTTCAGTTCAGTTCTGATTCTTCTCTCTGATTTATGAGGAGTTTACTCTGTAGTTACAACAGTAATCTAAAGCTTTCACTTTACTTTCCCGGTAAAACCCTAGAGGGTGAACCACAGTACAGATTCTTTGAGTTCCTGTGGCATGTGCTGACCTTGCAGACTTGTCCAGATGCAGCTGAGTTCTCTTAAATTTCTGAATTTATAGGCATATGTGTGTGTCTGTAATTGTAAAGTTCATCACCTGTCAGGGAAGTTTTATGAGGATACTTTGAGACTTGAATAGCAAATACTTTTTAATATATATATTTTTTATGTGTATGTGCATACACATCTACGTGTAACCACAAAAATCCTAACAAAATGAAGGAAAAATAAAATAAACAAAAAAACTTGTCAGTTTTTGATGTAAGCTTTCTGTTCCAAAGACTTGGATGTATTTTGGGTTTGGAAATCGGTGATTAGAGTCAAAGAAATGAGGCAGCGTGTTGTGGGTGTTGCATCTTTTCCATCGTGGGATTTATTGTGGGGATTTCTTGTGCACGTGGTGATCATTTGCTGAAAGATTTTGATAGTATTATTAAAATATTAATGGAGTGGGATCCAAAAGATAAACATTGTTGAAAAATACATAAGGCTGTCCAACTGTTTTGGCATATGAGCTGCTACTTAAACTGCAGCCTGTAGTACAAAGCACAGCCAGGTGAATCTCTACGGCTCTTGCAGGCACCTGGCAGATGCAGTGGGTGTGGAACCTGGTGAGACTTCAGTCGAGCAGCGCAAAGAAATTGCTTTCCTTGAGCTGTGTTGTGAGCCATCCTCGGGTGTTCAATTACTGGGCAGAGTGCTCAGATTAATGAATTAAGGTGTAAATTTTGTTACAGACCGCATCCAAATGCTTGACTGCCATCTTAACCTGGCAGAACTCCTTAAGGGTGATCATGTCTCCGCTTTGTTTAGTCCTCGGAGTGTTGGCTCAGAGGTGGGAAAGAATACAAAGTTGATTCAGAATTGGACTGAGGCAAGCATTAGCATTAGCAACTTCTTCCTGAATAGATATTTAGCACAAGTTTACATCAGGGGTGTGAATGAAGCTGCAAGTACTCTTTAACATTTTGAGTGTTGCAGCTGTAGCGTGTTAAGGTATGCTGCGGTTAATTAATACAATGTGGCATCAACTAAAGTCTTGAAATGCAAATTGAACAAAATACTAAAATGATTTTTACTTCTGACTGTTGAGTTTCTAATGATCTCTACCATATCAATCCAAGACATCCATTTGAATGCCAATTAGGCCAGTCAATTTCATGCTTCTACCTTATATGTTGTAATGTATGCCTTACTTCCTCATTCATTGCTTCTTATAGATTTGATTTTTGCCTGTCTCATTAATGCTACGATTTGCTTGTAACTTTGATACATCATTCCCTTTCAAGGCAGACTTGTCTTCACATTTAAAAATAGTCATTACTAAGTAACTTCTGTTGCCTCAAAATTGCTACCAGTGGATGGGCCTTTTGTTTTGTGATGTTCCGTCACACGTTTAAAAAATCTCTTTCATGCTGCAGCATTTTTCAATATGAAAAAGTTCAATTTTCTGTGTTGTTAGTATTTACAGCCCTTTAAAATAGGGAGGGGTAGGCTCTTAGGACTACTTAAAGAACCTGTCTGCAGCTGGGATTGAGCCTGATTTATCTGGCAGCCAGAAGGGTTGGACTGTAGTCTCCAGAGCTAGCAAATCATTCCACAGAGCTGACATTCCTACTTGGATGGACTGTGTTAGACATTTGGGGTGTTTGGAAATCTGCAAAGCAGTTATTCTGACTTTCTCAGTGCCAAAGATGAAAAGTGAGTTGAAATAACATACAGCAAAAATGTGCAACTTTGTCTGCTAATTTGGTGCTTAGGAAATTCCTTTCAATAGTGACAACACAGAAGCTTATAGATAGGGAATACATAATAAATTGTATTTAAGAGCTAAAAGGAAAAAAAACAAATGGGTTGTTTGACTGTTTAAAGCCCCAGTTACAGCAATTACAGTTTGGAGAAAAAGGAAGACGAGATCTGATGTCTTTCTGCAGTTATGAATCTCTGAAGCTTATGCTGCCATACTTCGTAGCACTCTCTTAACATTTTAGGCTGTAATTACATTTTGTTCATTTTAAAAAGACCATTCTTTTTTTAGAAAAATACCAGGGTAGTAGTTAAAATTTCATTTGATCTTTTGTAGTGCCCAAATCTGTAGTACCTGGCAGTGATTCACTGGTCCAGTACTGAGTCAAAAATCAGGTTCCATGATGATGTATTTGATAATTTCTAAGTTTTCACTTTTTATACTACAGTCTACCAATATTGCTCATATTTTGAAAAAAAAAACCCCAACCAATTGTGGTTTGGGGATTTAAGAGTTGTTCTGTTTTGTTTTGGTGATTTTTTTTTAACCTTTTCAAATTTTTTGTGGATTGTTTTAGTTTCTTTTGGGAGTGATTTTTGTTTGTATGTTTTCTGGGGGTTGTTTTGTTTTGTGGGTTTTTTGTTTGGCTGGGTTTGGTTTTTTTATTTTAATTTTGCTGTTGCTTTTCAAGTGTTTGCCATTGTTCTGCCAAAAATGTCGTGATAGGTATCCTTTGCTGTATGTGGAAAAGGACGTGGGTGAGTATCTACATTTTGAAAACTTGCACGTATTTGCTTAAGGCCTTGGATTGTATTTTAAGATGTGTGAACTTTGTGCTATTCAGGAAACATGCATTCTTCCCTTACAGAGCCAACAATAAACTTAATTCTGAAAGAGAAATGAGCTGGTAGTTAAATCTTCACTGATATATGCATGCCTCAAGAGTGCTTGAAATGGTATTTAAGTGTAAGTGCACAATGTCTTTTTTTGCTCCATTATAGCAACAGGAAACAATGAGTTTGATAGTAATGCAATGCAGAAGTACCTAATATTTAAAATTCTTCTGTTTTCTTAGCATTATATTATTTATTATTGATACCTTTGCCTGTTTGTATGTGGGTTTAAAAGGCACATTTTTTGAAACTGTTTGTGAACAGCTCCATACTTTTTTTTAATGGAAGATTTTTTTTTAATTGAGGATTTTTTTCTATTGAGGAATTATATTTTTACACACATAAAACTGTGGAAAACCTGCATTTCCAATAAATAAATCTGATTATTTTCTGTCTGTTAAAGCCTAGAATCACATTATCTTTTGGAACTTCAATTCCTGAGAAGGAATATATGGATATAAAAGCTATGATTGTGTGTTACAACATATAACATTTATAAAGCCAGTGAAATACCCAACCTTTTGTGGTGGTGGTTAGTGTAAGTGCATGAGACTTACTAAATATACCTGAATTTCCAAAATGTCCTAGCAACAGAACTGTTTAATTGAAAATCTGTAACAAAGTGTTTTAGGCCATTGCTTCCCTAAGACAGATGGGGAACTGCTGCTGATTTTCTTTGCATTACTTGGAGTGAAGTGTGGGGATGATAAAGTCAAAACTAAGATTTGATCTCGAAACTAATTAGTTGTAGCTCTCCTGTGTTTTGGCTTGAATTTTTTTATAGAGCTTAAATTTTCAGAGGTTTGAAAATCAGACCTTAAGTTTTTGTACCAAAAAAGTGAAATGATCAAATCAGGTATTCTAAATCCTAGCCAGAGATGCTGACAGCATCAGGCCTTGAACATTTTATCAGAAAATAGGAGAAACCTTTAAGAAAAAAATTGATTTTTAAAGCATGGATCTCAATTCTCCAAGATGAAAAAGGTGAGATGAGTTACAACAGTTGCCCAGTTGCAGTGATACTTTGGTTCAGCCAAAGAAAACAAACTTCTGGTCTGCTTTCTTCTGTTTTGGTCCGTGTTATTCCTTACGTTGCAGAATAAAAAGGTGTGATGTGAGATTCTCAAATCTGGTTCACTGTATCCTCACAGTTCATGGAAGTGCAAAGCACAGGAAAGCAGAATCTGGCAAACAGCTGGCATGTTCTGTTATATTTATGGGTTTTTGTAAGATTGTCTGCCAGAAAGGACCATACTCAGAAAAGATGCTCAGATAGAAGGCTTTGCACACACTTCTTGCAGAAACAAAATGATTGTTGATACTTGGTCTTCTACAAATGTAGAATACTTTGCTATACAAGTTGGCCACAATCCTGCAAAGCAAGAAAAAGAGTTTAATTTGAAATCTGCTTAGGATTTAGGACCAAAAGCTTAGGAAGAGGAATTAACATTTAAGTACTTTTATATAGTTTAAATTATTGAACTTTAGTTAGCATTGGAGGTATTACCTTTGTGGTGTTTATAACTTTTAGAATAAGCCACTGGTTCTGTTTAGCTTGAAGGGATCACCTCATTCAAGCCAGTATGTCTTTTTGCAGATCTTTTTTTTTTTTCCTCTAGTGAGAAAAGGAAATCTTAGGTCTCGGTTGGCAGCCACTTATTAACATACCATAAACATATGCCTCACAGAGAATGCAACCTATGGTTGTTACTGCTCTTTGTTAAAGATTAATAGAATTAGCTTTGCTGTAGGAATACTTGATTCCTCCATGGCAAACAGAGCAAAGAGCAGCAATGGGTGAGAGCAAAGCTCCATGCAAAGGAGAATGCTGTCCGGGTGTGGTGGGCTGTCAAAGTTTACTCTCTTACTATAAAGGAATTAATGTATATGTGGGAGAGGAAGAGAGGAGAAGGAGGCACGTGTGGTTAAATCTTCTGCAGTTGTAATCTTACTTCATGTGTTGATATTAGCCAAGCATTGCAAGAAAAAGATGAGAGCTTCAAAGTACTGAGCTTTCTAAAACTTCCAGCTGGAAAAAGGAATGCTCAGAGCTAATTGTTTTAGGCTTTAGCAGTCAGTTGTTTTCCAGTTTCAGGTGTTGCTTTCTATTGTGCTTGTTTGTTTCTGGTTTTCTTTTGTTTTTTTCTGTTTAATGGTTGCTTTTCCAATAGTGGAAAGTAATTGCTTCCATGTTCAGACTATGGATAGATTCCAAAACTAATTTTTAGAGTTTTATATTTTAAATTTTGTCATTAATTTTATGGGGATTTTGGCTTTTTCTTGCTTTTAACAATGGACAATATTGAAGAGTAAGCTACAACCAGGTTTACGTTTTTAGTGTCTTTTGTCTGTTCAGTTTTTGACTTGGATATATTCTACGGTTGAGGACAATTTTGATAAAGTATTTGTAAAAGATGTTAAAATTTGGGGGTAATTTGTACTATATGAGAAGTCTTGATTTAGTATAGAGAGATTGCCACTTTGGGGACTTCTACTTCAACACTACTTGTTTTTGAGCAACAAAATAGGATAGTGCCTGTTTTATCCTGTGAGGGTACTGCAGCTACTTAGAAGACAGCAGCAGGCTGTGCTTTCAATTTAAAAAAAGATGGGCAGCTCTCTCAATCAGCAGGTAGAATGATGAGAAATTGAACAGCTCTCATGTGTTGATCTGTAATCTAACAAATAACTGTATGGCTTGGGTCTTTCATTTCAAGATTGAGTTCCACTGAGTAGAGCAGATGGGTTTTGGAGCGGTTCTGATGTCTTGCAAATAACACAGCAGTCCCCAGTGGTCTGAGATAAAACAGTTTCCTTTAGCTAAGCAAGCAGGTAACTTCAGGAGGACTTTTCCAGAATGTCTGAATGTAACTATGCCATACTGGTTTTTCAAAACTAGGGGAAGGAGCACATTAGGCACGATTGGATGAAGTGACTTTACTTTCAGTTGCTCTTTGGGACATTTTCTCCTAAACAGCTCAGAATGTATCTGCCATGAGCTATGATCTGGTTTTTAAGCTATATTATTTCTGGTTTTCTTTCCAATTTTTAGTTTGTGTATCACCAATAAGAATGGCTTGTTTTAGAATTTTTTGTGTTAGGGTGACGGGATAGTAGAAGGCAAAGAAAATAGGGTAAAGGTCAAAAAATAAAATAAGAAAATTGACTGTAACCTTTGATTGTTGTAGTTCTCATATTTTTAATGCATTTTGTATTCTATAATACAGGGTGAATCTTACTTTTTTCCTTAATGTGCCCTTTTTAGGTACAGTTTTATCACTCTGCTCTATGGGTTCCTGAACTTCTTCCTGCAGCAATTCACTGCAGCCTGTTGCCTTTTTATATTAGCATCGGAAATACCTTTTCCTTTGTGTTATTGTTGCAATACTAGCTTTACAGAAATTTATTTGACAAGTGGGAAAATTTTAATCATGTAACTTCATTTCCAGATCTTCAGTTCATTAGCCAACTTGGCTAAAAACCTATAAAATGTACCAATTCTATTCACTTTGAAGTTTTAGTAGCATTTCTGTTTTTGTTGGCAAAGTTTCCACTGTTAGTGTTGTGTTCCCCTGAGAGAATTTGTAGCTTGCAAGAAATCTTACTGGTATGCAGACAGTAATATCCCAGGCTTTGTATTATGCTGTGTTGTGCCATAATACTTTTATGTCTGTTTCCATTTGACATCTCAATTAGTAACTTATTGGAATCACTGTTTTCCTTTTTGAAACTCTCTGTTTTCAGTTTACCCATGAAAATGAAATTATTTTCTTGTTAGCAAACATTAATTTGAATATAAAAATTAATTTAGTTTTCCTGGAGAGATTTTTCTGTTCTTTGCTCCAAGAGAGTTTCTTCCTTTTAAAAGAAAAATCTAGTGTGGATGAGTGGAAATTGTGGTGGCCATAATACTCTCACATCTTGAAGTGAAACACTGTGTGTAAAATAGACTTTGATTGTATTGCATTGCAAAGAAGGCAAGATGTTGGTTCATGCATCACATTTGCAAGGTACCCCATGCATCATCTGACTATTATGCCTCTCTCTGGCTTTGTGAATTTTACTTTGGGAACTTTTGAATATACAATTCCTGAATAATCATAGTTAATTTTCTGGGGTTTTTTACTATTAATTTATTTAAATATATTCCTGTGGAGATTT
Organism: Trochalopteron elliotii; assembly: GCA_024734555.1. NCBI lineage: Eukaryota > Metazoa > Chordata > Aves > Passeriformes > Leiothrichidae > Trochalopteron > Trochalopteron elliotii. The sequence continues at coordinate 1,626,761 of JANPWX010000100.1, read as the reverse complement.
GAGTTATGTGTAGTATAAGATCAGGTAGAAAATGTGTGTTGATTTTTAGAGTGCAGTAGAGGCAAGTATGTTAACCCTGGCATGAGTAGGATTGTAGCTGTTCACCTTTCAGTTATTTCTAATCTCTTTTGTCTTTAGCATGACTTTTGTTGCATATCCTGACAGGGAATACTTGTATATTAAAGTCAGATTTAGATCATAGTGTTACAATAGTTTTGGAATAAAATAAGAAGTTTTCTGCCAGTTTGATATGAGAAAAGGCATTTTTGGATTTTGATAAAGTTGAGGAGCCAATACCTGTGCCTGGATTGCCATTTTCTTACCAATTCTTTCATTTGTTGCAGTTCATGGACAAATCCACAGGAATTAAATCACCTCACAGGAATTAAATCACTATTGCTTGTAAAGATCTTTTCTTCCCACCTGTTTTCTTGATTTACAGATGAGGCAGCTGTTAGTACAGATTCTTTCCTCATTTAGACAGTGAGTGGGAGGGAAAAAGCACTGTCTGCTGCAGATATGAGTGATTGTAACTGTTTTTCATCATTCTCTTGCCACTATTTGAGCTCTTGTGTTTAGACACAAATGTTGCTGAGAAGGAAGGTAGGCCAGATTTGGTTGCTTTCAAAAAATAAAGGCTGTACACAAGGCACAGCTAATTTCTGGAACATTAGTGAAACATTAGTTAATGGTGAATACCATAAAAGAAGGTTAGACAGCATTTATTTGTGCTCTATGCTGGTTTTTTGTGTTCCCTGCTTCTTTATCTGTGTCCTGGTCCTTCCATTTCAGTGGATGGAGAGTTGAACAATCAAAATCGGTGCTGAAATAACTCTGAAGGTGTTAACCTGTAATAAAAGTTGTTTTTATCTGAGATAAGTGAAAATATTCATGAATTATGAGTGTTAAATGTAAAACAACAGTAAATTCTTAATATATGCAGAAGCACAATGGATGAAGTATTCAGTATATCCTGAATAAATTTATTAGAAAAGTTTGGAAATTTTTGTGGATGATTCCATTTTCTTAGTCTCAATAAAATTCGATATACACTTAATATATTTTTATTTTAGTTAAGCCTGGGATACAGTGTTTTCCTGTCCAATCTTTTCCCTTTTATTTCCTTCCTCTTCCCCCCCATGTATTCATACCTTTCTTTCTGAGAAGGTAGATTTTTTTTTTTCTGTTTCATGAAGGAAGAACACATTTTCTGCAGCTGGGAAGAAAAAGAGCTTTTCTTCCAAAATACTTGAAAGCAGCTGTCAGACATCAGATTCTGTTTAACGTTGCTTTTTGTTTGGGCTTTGTGTTGGGCTTTGTGTTGGGAGCCCAGCTTTTCACTTAGCAAATTTTCTTATTCAGCAACTGATTTGAGAACTGCTTGCTGTGGTAAGAGATAATAGTGTTATTGCATTAAGAAGTCATTGATTTTAGGCTGTTTTTTGTCTAGGTTTTTATCCCGTTTTTTGGTAAAGATGGCAGCCAACAATGCAGTGCTGAACAGACTGGAGCAGAAGGGTGCAGAGGCAGATCAAGTTATTGAGTACCTCAAGCAACAAGTTGCCCTGCTCAAGGAAAAAGCCAGTAAGAATCTACCTATCTTGTGTTAAACCTATTAACCAGATGGTTAACAGTAAATGCACATAGGAGAAAACAAGAATATTTGGTTCTGTCAGCCAAAGTGTGTTTCAAGTTCTCTAAGATAAACATTGTAATAGTAGCACCACTTCACTGGCCTGTGGTTTTGTTGGGGTTTTATTTTGTTGGTGTTTTTTTATTTTATTTTTTTGAAGCTGCTTATTCTGAAATGGAAGAGGTATGGATGAGGAAGAATTAATGCACAAATTACGGAAATTTGATAGGACATTATTCTATTTGAAGAGAGTAAGGGAGTTGGAAAGAATGCGAGACTATGCCTCATCCTGAATTTATTATTGATTTTTCACAACCATGGCATTCCCCTGAGAGTTTCATACCTTCAGCTTTGATATTTTGCACTTAACTGTATTAATGCATAAAGGGGCTCTGTATTACAAACATTGTCAAGGTTTTTCTGTAGGTTTCTTGGAGTTTTTTCTTGTGATTCTGTTTAGGTGACTGAGGACAGTATATTGAGAGGCAACTTGATTATATAAGTATTCTAATACTGGCTATTTCAACAATAAAGGAAATAATTCACAAGTATTTCTGATTAAATGCTCCTTGAAAGTTTTCACTTTTGTGCTGTTTGGCTCACCATGTTTCACTTTCCTTTAAAAACAAACCTCTGTATCCAAAATGATGAATTTTGAATGTGTCAACTCCAGTCTTGCAGGCATCTCTCCGAGAAGAGAAGAAGCTCCGTGTAGAAAACGCTAAACTGAAGAAAGAAATTGAAGGGCTGAAACAGGAGCTGATTCAGGCTGAAATTCGAAATGGAGGTAGGGAAAAAATATGCTGTTCACATACAGCATAGATGTAGTTAGCACAAAACTATCTTAATTCTTCTTGATTTTTATTGTTCTGTATGTGACTCTATGGTATTTCTTACAAATTCTGGATTTTCCCTGATTCCATGGCTATGACAAGTTACTTGATTCCAGCATTTTAATAATAAGCTGCAAGCCTGGCATATCCATATACTAAACTTAATCAGATAGGGAACTAGTTCTTTGTATTTTTTTGTTCAGTGGCTTTCGTAGTAAGCTATGAACCTCACTGATGACAATGACTCCTTGTAATGCTGTAGAAATTCCTGCATGTCTAACTCTTCTTGCTACTTTCAGTATTTAATCTAGCACGACTGAAAAATCACTGTGGAAAAAGCAAGCCATGGTGCAAAGTACAGATGATCAGGGAGTTACTAGGGAAGGTGTGGTAATATAAATTTAGAAACAATGTGTTCTGAATTTGTGATGCTTTAGTTCCATTGGACTTCTTTCTTTGCTCTCCTCTATGTAGTTCTATTCAGCTTGTACCATCCTTTTATACTTCATATTAAAAAAGAAAAGAGGAAAAAAAAACCCCAAAACTGAAGTGTTTCAGATACACTGTGTTGTCTTTTAAAATTATTTCCAAAAAATTTTCTTCTGCCCTCAACAGTTATTGCTATTAACCTATGCTGTTGGTATTGTAAATTGTTTAAGATAGTACCCAGTGTTTCTGGATTCTAGCATTTAACTGTACTGAATATTTTACATGTATAAAAGCACATTCTGTCTTCAAAAAGATTAACATGTTGTGAATACAGAGAATTCTTTTTCTCCTTTGGACACCAATAAAGCCTTTTCATGTACTAACCCAAACCATTAGTTGTCTTCTCTGTTGTCTTAGTCTGCAGCAGTTCTTGACAGGTGTAGAATATTTCACAGAATCTGCTGTGCTTGAGAGAGGTCTCAAGGTAGATTGGTCCAAGATGGCAAAGGAAATGCTTGATGTGCATCTTTAGTTAGCTAGCTCATCTAAGGGGTAGTAGGACTAAATTATTATAATTTTATTTTGAAGAAAGTAGATGTTTGTTAGCTTTGAAAGGATTAAGTAGTTGAGCACAGAAATTAGATGGACACGGAAGATCAAAAATACCTAGATATTCTTTCAAAATATTTTCAAAACAAGATATTTTTTCAAAAACCTGAGAAAGAAAGACTTTCCTCAACTAGCAAGCAAGTGGTTGTTGGTACAACAAATCTCATATTCAAATGATCTTAGAAAGTTGTTTTTAAGAATATAATCTGTGCAAATCACTTCCGTGTTGAAGAGGATAGGCATCAACTAACAAAGTGCAGTTCTTCAGGAAAGTTAGTAAATATCTGAAATGCAAAATAAAACATGTATGCAGAATGGAGAATTCTATAATGGTGACACCAGAAGGATTTATCAGTCATTAATGATAAAACAGCCTGGATTGAAAAGAACTTCAAAAGACCATCTCATCTATCCTTTCTTGGGGAAGGGAGCCTTGATGATACTGTCTGGTGCACTGATGATGCTTACCCAGTACAATTATTGAGTATAAAGCCTTGATGAGATTCTCGAAGAGCAGTATGTAGAAGAGAGGGGATTCTTACACTTTTATCTAGTAAGATTGATAGTGCAGTGTCCAGAATTCTATATCAGCAGATTAAAAACTGGTGTTGAAGGTAATATGCAGAATTTAGGGAAGTAAGAAATCAGCAGATCATGTTAGGACTGCAGATAATTTTGTTTTATTCAGGCTCGGTTTCCTAAATTTTCCTAATTGTAAGAGTTGAGTTGAATATCTAATTATACTATAAAAATGATTTTGTGCATAACTCATTTATGGAATAGTCTTCAGTATGAGAAGAGCTAGTAGCTATAAACTGAAACTAAACAAATGGGAAGTAGAGAATTGGTAGAAAAAATAACTAGATGTTGAAATCAACTACAAAAAAAGATGTTGTTTGCTTATATATTTTCCTGTATTTAGAACTTTTTTGCATTTAAAAATGTGTAATCAAACACTTTGTTTTAATTGATCATAATAACCATATATAGATTGAGTTCTGAAATGTGTTTTGTAATATGGCTCACTACTCAGCAGTTGTGGTTTAGTATATTAAGCAAAATTTTCAGTTCTCTCTGCTTTTTCATTTATGTTGTACACTTAAAAATGTCAGTGTTCAAAGTTCTGGTACTGCCCCTAACTTTTGTGGTTTTAATTTTAGTAAAGCAGATTGCAGTTCCTCCTGGTACAACCGTGTCCGCAGCTTCGTTTTCAGAGAATGCTCCACAACCTACAGCAGTTACAGCATCTTCTGGTTCCAAAGATCAAATTAAAGGTGAAGATGAAGAAAAGAAAAAGAAGGAAAAAGTAGAAAAAAAAGGTACTTCACTTTTCTTATCTCTGATAGACTGTTGAGGTATTTAATTTATGCAAGTGCATGATTTTGAGCGAAAAAAAAGCTTTCATATGGCTACATTAGGAAGAGTCATGTGCTACCTCTTAAATTGTGAAAGTACTTGAAGCTATTGAAGGCTGTCAGGTAAGCTACAGATTCTTCCTTGCATGGGATGCATGCCAAATTCCGTTAAATGTGACTGCATTTCCTCATTTAAAAAACCACCACCAACAAAAAAAAGGGCATATCTGTTGGACAGCTGTACTTTTGTGCAGGTGTGTCTTGTAACTAAAACCTGTGTTTTGCAATCATTCTCTTGTGCAGATTATTATTAATTTGCTATGATTAGATTCGTACAGGTTTTCAGAATTTGGATATTAGGGTAGTGCATTGTCTGTTATTTTTCTGGTGAGCTGTACAGAGACTTACAAGCTATTTTATATTTTTTGATGTATTTCAGCCTTTGATACATTATTCCACAGAGCTGTAAATACAAAAGCAGAGGCCACAATGTCATATCAGGCAATTAATTTTTTCCCTCAAGTATTCAGTGGCCCTGCACAGGCTATTTCTGTGGAGTTCAGCATCTGTTGAATGTATTGCATTTAACAGTTGAAGTAACCAATATGTAAAATTTGTTTTTAAGTCTAGAAATTGACGAAGTGATGGACTATCTCAAATCCCTTTGCTTTCTGTCACCTATGTCATCTCCTCTCTGGTTATTCTCATATTCTTTGTTCTACTTCTTGCAAACCTCATCTGTGTGATTTCTCTAGATATTGATTCTGGACTGACTCTGACACTGGCCAGAGGATTGTATATTTCTCCATAGCCTGTGGCATTGAAATGAATATTTTCTATGTATCTGTATGTATACACACCATGTACACATTTGCTGTGTTCTCTTTTGAGGAAAGACTTCATTTCTCTTGTAGTGAAATGTCATGGAGAACAGTGTGGAATTATACCAAGGATAAACATAGCAGGTCTTTCGAATGATCTTAGATATTATATGTTATCTATTTTGATTGGGACTTTTTTCCAGTTTCTCTTATATTATTGTATATTTGACTGATTTTATTTATCAAATTGTTGATTGCATTTAAAAACCCCAGTCATAATCACTAAAGCTTTTAATTCATCATAAATGAACAAGTGTTTTTGAAGAGCTGTTGCTTATATTAAAAAAATACTGCCTTTTTATTATCGAATGTATAATTTAATTTCAGGGCTGTACTAGAACACTGATGAATGAAATCAAATTGCATGTTGTGACCACTTTTCCTTTTTTGCTCCCTTTAGAAGGGAGTTCAGTTTACATTAATATGTAAGTTATCTTGGATGAAAGAATAACAGAATATGCTTATTTAAAGTAAGCACATCTCAGACTTTTTTAGTCTCCCAGAGATTATAGCTGTTAAACAAGTCTTGAATGTCTCCTAAACTGCACAGTCTTATCTCAAAACTGGATGTAACTTGCTCATCTTGAAAGGAATATTGCATATTTTATGATTCTGTGATTTAAATAAGCAGCTGAGTATGGGGAGTGTTGCTTCACTGTTGTTTTATACTGTACAGTCTTGTATGTGTGATGATCATGGGAAAAAGACACCACACCAGGGGAATCTCATAAGCCATGAGCATTTTTGTGCACTGTTCTGTTTGGGAAGTGCAGAATGTTGGCTAAGGTCATCGTGAAGGGTTGCATTGCAGCTGTGACAGTGCAGTTGCAGTGACTTCACAGCTCCTGGCTCTGTACAATGCTGATAAGCCCTCATAACCTGATGAACTGTGATTCCCTAGTTTCCTTTTGATGGTTAAACACCCTGGCAGGGCTTACTGGTAATTGTTAATTATTGAAATGGGATGATCAGGTTTATTGATGTGGCCTTTGTCAGAGTATGTGTGTCACTCACACATGTTAGCTGCGCTTAAATTCACGGTGACTTTCCAAACAGAAGGTGGTTATCAATTGAGGTAATGATATAAATTGAAGTATGATGATTCACCACTGGAAACTGGTAACAGAGGTGCTAAATCTTTACTCTTGGTGTTTTGCACAGAATTTATGTTTATTTCTGAGACTGTAGCTCGCTTTTCCCTTGCAGTAGTCATATACATTAGCTGTGCTTTTTAAAAATGTTTATTTCATGAACAAAATGTTCTCTAATAGGTGAAAAGAAAGAGAAGAAACAGCAGCCAGCTGCTGGAAGTAGCGATGCAAAACCTGTAGATGTTTCTCGTCTGGATCTTCGTGTTGGCTGCATTATTACTGCAGAAAAGCATCCAGATGCAGACACTCTCTATGTGGAACAAGTGGATATTGGTGAAGGAAGCCCAAGGACTGTTGTCAGTGGTTTAGTGAAACATGTTCCTCTGGATAAGGTATTGACAAAATTATTTACGGATAGCTTTTCCTTTCCTAAACTATCTTAAGGCATTCATCTGTTTATAGAATATCTTTTTATTCTGCTAAAAGATTTGTACAGTCATGAAAACAAAAATAAAATGCAGATGGAGGTAATGCTTAACAACATTTGCCAGAAACCAGAGAAGTACCCTTATCCCAAATCAGTTTCTGATTGCAGTGCTTCTATCCTGAGGTCTTATTCCAATTTCTCTGCCATTGGTACACGCTGGACTCCTAAACTAAACAGATGTTACTCTTCCTTTAGGTTTCCTACTATGTGGTAGAGAAATCATAGTAACTTCTTTGGTATGATCCAAACTTTTGAAACCTTTGCCTTTCAATTCTCTTTTATAGCCTGTTGAAATATTTGGCGTGAAGTAAAGCAGAGAGCAGGTAAATCCAAGTTGGCTGGCAATGAATAGCCTAAAAAACAGTGGAATACAAAATGCATATTTTTACTTCCTTGTGCAGAAGAGAATCTGTGTCTATGCTTTTTTAAGTTTATACACTTTGGTATTTGGCACAGATGGTTTATGGGTGCCTTTGAACAGCCTAAGAATTCAAGATTTAGTTTTCCTTTCACACCTCTTCTAGAGAATGAGGGGAATTGACTGAAGGCTGCTCCTAAATTCAAATGCAAGCTTGGCATTTAAAACAGTGTTGTGTAGAGCAACTGCAAAATGGATCACAAAGGAATTGATCTTAGTCTGTAAAAAGCTCCACTTTCTTAAGTGTCTTTTCAATCCTTATTTGCACACTGTCCCCACAGTAAGACTGCAAGCATAGGAAGCAATTAGAATTGTGATTGTTGTTTTTATGCTACAGAAAGTTATTGAACCAAAGAAAACCACAACTGAATACAGTAACTACTCTGCACTGATCACCTGATGGTGTCCACTTACTGGATTTGCACTGGGAAAAATCTCAACTTGCTTGCTTTTAGCAGTCTGCTTTCAAGAAAGCATGTAGAAGAAAACATCTTAAAAGCCATTCTAAATAGACTTACAAACATGAAGTGTACAGAATGAAATGGCAGCAGGAGTCTTTTCTCTTTAACCTTCTTTCTGAGTGGAAAAATGATTTGAAGTACTCATTAACAAAGAATTAGGGATCATCCTTGCACGTTCTCTGAGAACGTTTTTGTTTGCGTGTCTGGTTTTGGTTTTGGCAAGTCTCTATTAAGACAGTAAATTCTTAGGGGCAAGCTTCCATCTTTTTGTGTTTTTTGAAGTGTTCAAAAATGTGAAGGCCTGGCATGTGTCTACTGCCATATATTGAAATAAAAATATATACATCAGATCAAGGACCATAGCCATAAATTTCTTCACAAAAAATTCAGCTGTTCATGATTTTGGTGTTTGATGTGGTAATTTAGCAGTGTTTGAGCCTGTAGTATTTGTATCATCTGATTTTACTTTTGGTTAGGAAGCACAGTATGTATCTTCACTAACATTTCAGTATGCAGTGCAAGTTATTTATGGGTATGAAAACTTCTGGCATGCCCACTTTAGATGTGAATACTGTGTTTTTGTTAACATAGTGGTGAAGCCACGTCAGAAGTTGGGACCTCTATTGTCATGAGCAGTTTTGTCACAAGTAATAGGGATATGGAAGAATCTTGGCATGAGGGGGACTACGCCATTGCTGAGCTCTTGACAGTTGGGGAAATTTCTGAAATGTCAAAAAGAGTTGACAGCTTTTCTGCCACTGCATTTGGCTTTTTGAAGTGGATCTCTGTGTGTTCATCAATACCTGTTTCAGGCAATTGTTCTTGAAATTCAGTCAATTCTCCAGTGTCACTTTTTGTCACCTCCTCCTCTTTAACCTAAGAGAACCTCATGTCAGTGATGAGAAGTGAAGAACAGGAATGCAGGGAATGTATCTTAAACTTAACAAGAAGAGAAAGGGTCACCATCATCCTCCAGAAATGCTATTCTACAACCATCCATTGTAAGAGGATACATCACAGTTACATCTGTTATGAATGATATACTCTGATTTTTGTAGCAGAAACCCTTTCTTGCTCTTAGATGCGTTGAAATCTTTTCTTTCTAGATTATTGGGATGTCCACCCAGTAATTAGCATTCCATTAATTAATTGTTATTCAGTGCTAATAATGCTACAACTTGCATTATAGTCGCTGACATGTTACAACCATTTTTTGTGTTTTGTGCTACTTATTTCCATAACGATAACTTGAGAATTTTTCAGTCAATGAGCTGGCTTGAAACTTATGCAAGATAACTTTTTCTAATCTACTGTTGCATTTTGGCTATTTATATTTTTGCTTTTTAAGGTATTCTCCTTAGAAAATATCCAGTTTTTGAAGTAGTTGATCATATGAGCTTTATTGATATTGATAATACCTGCAGGTTTTTGTTCAATGTTTGTACTGTGATGCACAAAGACCAAAATCTAGAAATATTAAATACTTATATATAATGTGCACTAGTAACACAGGAATTAAGGCATCCTGACTTGGTCTCTTAAGAATGTTCAGGGTTTAATTTTTATTCAGTTTCAAAGTGTGGTTTCTTTTAGAGTCTAAAGTGTGATAGATTTTCTGAGCAAAGAATATTTTCTCTGGCTTACTGTTGTAATCATTAAAATAAAACAACAAATGGAGAAACGTAGTTTTACAGGTTTGCGCTAACAAATTCAGTGTAGAGTATATACAGCCATTTTCAGTGGTTAATAAAAACTCAAGGCATTTGGGTTAACTAAGATAAAATTTAAGATTCAAGTGAGCTCATGTAAAAGACCTCTAAGCTTCCAGGGTACAGTTTGAAATTTACCTATGGGCCTAATTTGTAGGCTGGTTTTGTTGTTCTTTTTAGTATTATCATCATTAAATGATTATCATGATAAATAGAAATTGTTTGGTTAATAGTGCTATATTGAAAGTGAACTGAAGTGGTGGCCTTTAATGAGCAAAGATGGAACGCAAGTGAAATGCCTTGTCTAGTTCTTAATTTTATAAATTGCATATTTTATGTGTCTATGATAAATATGTCACATTTCAGCATTTAATCCCTTATTCACTGGCCAGCTCTTAAGGGGCTTAAGTGTTATGTTACTGGTGTCCAGGCATTAAAATTGTGAATCTATTGCTACACACTTCTCTTAAGCTTCACTTGTCATGGTAAGATCTCATCACTATAATTCTTTCATTGTAGTGAAATAATGGGAGTCCCCAAAACCACATGGCATTTTAAGTACTCACATCCTTCTGTTTTCCTCCCCCAAGATGCAAAATCGGATGGCAATACTACTCTGTAACTTGAAACCTGCAAAGATGAGAGGAGTAGTATCTCAAGCAATGGTGATGTGTGCCAGCTCCCCAGAAAAAGTGGAAATTCTGGCTCCCCCACCTGGAGCAGTACCTGGGGACAGAATCACTTTTGAAGGTTTTCCTGGTAAGTAGGTATTCTGGAAAATAATAGAAACAAGTATGCCAAGGTAACCTCACTGCTGAAGAACATAAACCAGCTTTTTTTAAAGCTGGTTGGGTTTTTGGTTGAAATTTTCTCAATTAATTCTGTTGGGTTTTTTATTACCATGCTAATATTATGTAAATAAAGGATTGAAAATACTTTTATCATCTGTCAAAAAAATTTAACTTGATAAAATTGTATAGAACTTTCATGTAAAATACCCCATTCCTTTAAGTCTCAGTAAGTATTTCAGTTTCAAAATATATGGATAAACATATTTGTACTTGGCAAATTACATCATGCAAATGTAAAGCATCTTTCACAGTGTCTCAGTGTAAGTGGTGAAGTATTAAATTCCTAATTCCGGCTCCTCTCTGTAATGAAAATGTCAGAACTTTGGGTAGATTTTTTTTTTTTTGAGGAAGAAGGGATGGAGGGGTTAGAAGGGGTTGTAAGTCTCCTGTTCATGAGAGGAGCCCGTAATATTCAAAACAGAGGGTTTTTTTGTTTGTTTGTGACAAAATGTCTTTTTACGTTTCCAAAGAGACGCATTGGACTTTCTCCCACTTAATTGAATCAATAAATCCATCTTTTTTTCAGAATAGAAATGAGAATTCTACCAAATTTAAACTTTATCAAAAGATGATTTTTCATCCTTTTTTCCAGTTCTTCCACCTCTATGAAAATGATTAATTTTTCACTGCATATTGGGAACTCAAATATAGCATCATAGATTTATCATGCTGATGAATGCTTCCTTCCTACCTAAATGCCAGTTCATTGTTCTCAGTCTAGAAGGGATACAGTCAGATCAGCTTCTTCTGTTGCTGTATTTGTTAGCATTGTTATTTTGTTATTTTTATAATGGTTATGAGTGTTTTCATCAGGAAGTGCTGGTTCATTATGATCTCAGTAAAAAAGGCACTCATACTCCAAAGTGCCATTTAAAATCCTATTTATTAGAGTTGAATCTGAAAGGAGAGACTAGTATAAACAATCTTACATGGCACAGATGGTGGTAATGCACCTGCAGCACTCTGTGCACTCCCTGTCCATAAGGAGAGTTTCTCCCCTTTCCATTGTTTGAGCTATTGCTTTATTTTTTTACTCATTGTGGTGGTCAATCCTAAAGGACGTTTGTGTGACAGCTTGGTGCTGCCCTGTTCCATAAAGGTGAGGACACACAGGTGGCTCAGTTGCTGGTGCCTCATGGGAGCCGCCTGTAGACTCCTCTTACAGTCAGCTGCCTAGGTTTATCCTGCACCCTAGGAATTTAGGAATTTGTGCAGCACAGCCCAAGCCCAGATCTACTTGGATCAGTTAAGTGGATCACAGAGGTCTTGGTGAACAGTGCTCTTCCAGTCAGGATCACCCCATCACTTCAACTTGAAAAAGCATGGCCCAACTCCCAGTATTTCCCATACTGGGTGAAAATGTATGTGTGTGCATTTATCAGTGAAGTATTCATCTTCAGGACGAATTTATTGTTCAGAAGTTGGCTTTCACATGTGAGAAAATGGTGTAATTTTTATTTTCTGTATGGAGCCATATGAACCTTTTTAAACTATTGCACTTCTGACAATTGCTAGCTGTACAGCAGAGTTTTGATTTATGAACCTCTTGGCAAGCTATATGCTTAAACATATTTGCATGAAATAACTTTCAGAAATACATATATATGTATAAATATTTTTATACTTCTCGAGACTGAAATTGTGATGCTTTAAAAAAAAAGATATATTTTGGTTAGAATATGATAAAAGAAGCAATGCTCTATCTAGGTGCTTTATGAAACAGAAAAATAGCTCAGCTTGCTGTGATTTAATGCTCCAGTTGAAAACACTTTAAAATAATGCTGTGTTTTAAAAAGAAATCAGTCTGGCAGTGTTTTTTTTTCTTTAGTTTTAGTTTGCTGTATTAAAAATATACCAAGTTTGCTAGTTTAGATGCAGAATTAGTTAGCTATACTGAAATCTTAAATGCGTCAGCAATTGCATTGACTAAATTGTAGGGATACTCACTCATGGCTCCTAGTTGTTATCATATACGGTGAGTAAAGGTGGATTAAATGTTGGACATTTTTTAGCTGTGAGAATCACAGGTACCAAATACACTCATACTGTTTTCTGTTGTTGCTGAAATGGATGTGCAAGAGAGCATCAGGTTGTAGAAGAAACACTTCTAATGCATAAGCTCTGGAAAATGATGTACAAGTTCATCCCTCAAAAACGCCCTGTGCCCAGGTTGAGTGTCTTTTTTTGTTTACTTTTGTCTAAGATACACCCTTCCTCCAAACTTATATCTCAAGTAGCTTCATATACCTGGCATTTGAAGATGTGAGAGCTGGTAGTAGCACTATTTTCTGTTCACCAGCATATCTGTTCTTGCACATGATCAGTGAAGTGAGTTCTGTCAAAATAATTGAACTATTTGACTCCATTTGTTTGGCCTTTTTACAGTGGCAGAAAGCTTTTCCGAGAGCAATCAGTTAGAAAAATATTTGTTCTGAAATTATTCCCAGGTGTTATGGTATGCAAGCACTATGTTGACATTTTGATCCTTAAAAGATACAGAATAAGCTAAAGGTGGTGCTTAAGTTGTTCTAGTTCTGAAGTTATGCCTTGCAGCCAGTGAGACAAGATTTTGTGTGGATTACATCCATTTCCTCCTGATGGAGAGCCAAAGACATGGGATTCTGATAAGTGCCAGGTTTTTACAACCCCTTTGCAAGGTGTATATATCCAGGGCTATAGATTGTAGTCTGAAATGTGGCACTGTTTTCTAATGCTTCGTAAAGAGCTGCTTAGAAGATTTTGTAGGTATGAGATTTAAGCTTATCATTGACTTTGAAAATTTACCTAATGCTTAGTAGTACAAAGTGGAGTAATCTATCTTCTTCTTACATAAAACCTATTTCAAAGAATTCTCAGACTTGTGATTTTAGTATCTTGAGTAGGAAGATGCAAGAAAAAGCACTGGTAGATGGAGACCTACAAAATCATGGTGACATCTGCTTCTGTAAATTTATTTGTTGGGTACTTGTCTTTTCAATGTTGCTTTCGTAAACTAAGGGGGAAACTCAGTGGGAGACTGGAAGACTGTTTCTCAGTTTTTAATGGGGTTGAACATCTATCTTCTATTCACCTTTTTTGTGTTAAAACCTTCTGCTTCTTAGCTGCTTCTGTCTCCTCAAAGACCATCTGGCACTTTCCTGGTGCTGTTACCAGGAGGATAGATCCCATGTTGTGTCAGATGTCATTTAATTTCCCTGCTTAATTGTAACCATTTATATTGTGATCAATTTTTTTGTTTTAAAAACTAATTGTAAAGCATAAAGATTTGGTTGGAGTCCTTGAAGTTAAAATAGAAAGGACAGCTGGGTCTTATTTAAGTTTGAAGTATGAAAGTCTGTGAAGCAACAGAAGCACCACCAGCAACAATAAAGCAATTCTAAAATGCACACAGCTGTCTATCAAGCAGCTTGGAATTGAGCTGTTTTTAAGTCTTCTGTCTCAATTACACAAAATACTCATGAGATACAGACTAATTTTCTTTGGCCGTTTTAATCAAAGTAAAAGAAAGGTATCTTGTCTCAAACCAATTAAATTTTTTTCTGTAGTAACTGGAGTGTTTACCTAGAACCATCTTGAGTGTTATCGAGGAGTGATTTAATAAGGAATGCTGTTGCCTGGAGTACTGTTCTGTTTATTTATTTGATGTCTTTGCCCTCAGTGGAATTTTTAACACTGTTATACTCCAGTGCATGAATTTTCAAGGTCTCTTGAGCCTTTTTTTGCATTAAGTACTTTATCAAATTTTTATCCATCTTCACTGGAAAAGGTCAGATTTTTAAACTGTAGAAGAATTGTTCTCTCATGAATGTGTAAATTCTATAATCTCCTACACAGTAATTGTCTTAAGACAACAATAATACTTGAAGATTTATAGCTAACTGAAATCTCTTTTCTGATAGCAGTATCAGATACTTTGATGCCACAAGAACCAAAAATCTGTAATTTAAATTATATAATTAAATTATCATTCAGATCTTAGAATCACTAGCAATTTAGTAGATTACTATCTCTTTAAAAGAATAAAAAGAGGTAAAGCTGGAATGCAGTGGTTAGCCTGTAGTTAGCAGGTTTCTTAATAAAAAATTGATTAAAAAGTGTATGGATGCTTTCCTTCAGCTGCATTATTACAATCCACTGTGGGGTAAGTGGCTTTAAGTAAAGTCACACATCACTGTGTCCTTTTGCCCCTTGCTGTGCTGAGATATATTCCTTCAGTAGTTGTTGAGCTGTTACAAAGTAGAGAGGTTTCTTGCTTATTATGAAACTTTTTTGTAATATTAAAGCTGCAAGATGGAATGACATGTAACAAATTTTTGGTAAAGAGAGTGGAAAGCTGATTAAACTATTAAAACCATTATTTTATTTATAGAAACTCTTCTAAAGAATATTTTCTGGGAAGAAGGAATGCAGTGAGGAGAAGGCATAGGAAAATGCACAGCCTAAAGCTCTGGTAGTATTTAAAATTGGTGCCTATGCTAATCTAATATGAGCTCACCACAGATCCCAAGGGAACTTGATGCAGGATTCCAAAGAAGCTTATTAACATCCAAAGCGTGTTTTTTATAATAAAAGTCAGGAGGTTTTCTTACTGAAAAAAAAAAAAATCATGTGCTTTTTGTATTTGAGGAGTGGAAGGAAAATGTACAATGGATCACTTAACATTCTGTTTAATGATTTTATTAGTTTGTATGCATGCATTCACTATGGTCTGAATCCAAGTTTGCCTTTGTTCGTGAACCTGAGCATTAAGCTAATTTATTTTTGTGAAAATGCACAATTAGCTCTAAACATTAAAAATTTTTATTTACTAGTGTAATTATTTAAATAATTAAAGTATTTAATATTAATTATAAATATTATATAAAGATAATTATTAATGTTATGTCTGATACAACCTTTTTACCTTGAAAGATCCTCATTTTCAGAGAGGTTCTGGAGATATTTCCTAGACAATTGCTAATTCCAATCAAAATCTTCACTTTGAGAAGCAAAAGGAATGTTGGGGATTTTTTCCCTTCACAGTGTATGCAGTGATGCTCCATGGGCTGTCATGGATGTGTAAGTACATGGAGTTCTTGCTCTGAGTTGCATGCTCTGACGCTATTCTTTGTTTTGAAACAGGAGATCCTGAGAAGGAACTTAACCCAAAGAAGAAGATTTGGGAGCAAATCCAGCCTGATCTTCATACCAATGACCAGTGTGTTGCTACATACAAAGGAGTTCCGTTTGAAGTGAAAGGGAAAGGAGTGTGCAGAGCAGAGACCATGGCAAACAGCGGAATTAAATAAATAAATGGTTATTAGAAACTTTTACAGATGTTGAAATGCAAAGTGATGCAAGCACAATAAAAAACATGAAATGCATGGTTAAGACCTGTTTTGTTTGACTTCTTTTCAATATGTTATATCCTCAACATTTTGACAATTCACTGATTCACTAGGCTTATTGTCCTTGAGATTGTGTGTTGTCAGAAGTTACTAACCACTCAACGCTCATAACTTAATTGCCAAGGCTTGTTTGTGGTGGGACCACAGGCAGGCAAGTAAATTTTCTGGATGGCTTGAAGGTGTAGAGCTTCTACTTAGCAAGAGCCAAAGGAAATAAGGAAAATATTCTGCTGTGTTACTTGTGTGCTAATTGCAGGAGTAGCAGTTGGTTAGTGAAGACCACAATTGTCTTTATCCTTCTAGTCGCTGTGGCGGTGTACATTTTGGGTTTTCCAATAATTCTGTATGTTTTTATTTGTTTACAATGGTTTGTTCTGACCCCCGCATCCCTAAACCCCGGTGGTCTTTCCCTGGTGAATAGACCTTGTCAGTCACCCTGTAAACACTTGGAAGGTTCTGGTGAAGATGCCCAGTGATTCGGCAAGGTCCTCAGGTTCCCACCTTTCTTCATTGTATCCCTGTTCTGGGTCATGCCCCTCCCTCCTGGATTGGTTCTGGGTTCCCCCTGCTCGGTGTACGCCCCTGGGGTACTTAAGGTGAGGACAGAGGGCCAGAGCTCACTTTTGCACGTGAGCAGCTCCCTGGGTGGAATAAAGCCTAGTGAAACCCACGTGAAGAGTCCACTCTTTTCTTCCATGCCGTCGATCACGCTTCAGCCTGAGGTTCAGACCCACCAAACCTTCCTTATATGCTGGTCAGAGAGCAAGCTAGCTGGTAAAGCAGCTCAGGACACCAACATAAGCCACTTTGTAAGAGTTTTTATCGTCTTCTTCCAAACAGTTTTCAAATGTATTATAAGACTCTTCACCTTTGTTCTTGCCTGTGTTCTCTCTGTAGTCTGCTGTCAGTTGTAACTGGGAGATTAAACTATGGTGGTTTATGCCCTAGGATGTACAAATGGACACACTTTCGTGTCCCCACAACTAAGCCATTATAATTTCATTAAGATCAAAGCTGTCACTTTGCTAGAGTAGTTCATTATCTACTCCACCTATGGATATCCTTCCAAACTGATAGGTAGGACTAAGAGATAATAACAGATTCCTGGAACTGGATCAAATCAAAAACTGAACTGGATCAATCAAAAACTAAAAAAAAACCTCAAACCCCAAAAAACAACCCCCAAGAAAACCCAAAAAGCAACCAAACCAAAAAAATCCTTTTCCAGTGCTCAAATAGGTATAAAATTAATTGATTTTCTGGCTTTGTTTTAATGTGCTTTTATGCAATGGTGTTTTATACAAAAAGTGGTTTGGTTTTAACAGAAATAGCTTCTTCAATTTTTACAGTTAGAATTATTTCATAATAACGCTGTACAAATAGTCATAGGCTATTTGAGGCTGTTAGCCTCAAGTTTATTCTTTTAATTCCTTACTTAAAGTAATACGAAAATCAATATTTTGGATCAATTTACAATAACTCTTTAAAGTAGCTATTTAGAGATACTTCAGATATTTCACATATAATATTAAATTAAATTGTTGGTGTATAACCATTGAAACAGTAAATACTATTTTAACTACTGAAATTAAAAACAAACGAGTCCTTCTAAATTTTGCAGGCTTTGAACTTCATCCAGTAAGTGGAGAGAAAACAAAATGAAAATAATATAAAATTAAAAGGAACATGCATAAAGAGGAGATGAACAGATTTTCTTTTTGAATGAGTGGGTTTTGTGCCTGTAAACTGTTCGTTTTTCATGCATCTGGCAATAAGCAATAGTAATTAGTTCTTTTAAATGTGCTGAATAGTATTAAGCACATGAAAGCTGTTTTATCTGCCTTGTAAACTGTATATCTAATAATGTCTTATTAAGTAAAATCCTTGTAGTTCAAGAACTCAGTTATAACTGGTCTTGAATCATGGTAGGGAAATACTTTTACAATAGATAAATCTTAGCTTTTAGTACCAGAGAGCTCTTTTTAGAAATGGAAGTTCAGAGGAACTTCTGAAAGCTTGAAGAATTGAGCAGAGAGGCCCCCTGAGTCTGAACTCATGCATTTTTTACTTTTTTTATTTTCTTTCTTTCTTTTTCTTTTTAAATTTTATTTTATTCTTGCAGATGTGTATTCTGTGTGAACTGGAATATGCAGTCGGGTGTAGTGCAAAATCTCATTTGTAACTACACACATATTAGGAACATGATTTTGGAGCACTAGCTTGTTCTGATTTTGTGGTTGAACTTACGATTCTGAATGCAGCAGTGTGAGGTACTCTGTGGAAGGCAAGTTTGATAATCTAAAGAGGTATTTCTAATTTTGTGTTCAAAGTTGTTTGGTATGGATGTGGAGTTTTCCAGTTGATGGCTTCTACTCTTTTATTTCTAAAATGTTACCTACTGTAGAAAATAGACAAGTGAGCACCTTAAAGCTAATTTTATTCCTTGCTGTGTTTAAGTAGTACTTGGTAATTATTTTTTTGTATAAAATTCAAGAGTTTTTTTAAGACAGTATTTCTTTCCTCTTTAATTATGCTGTGGTTGTCTAGGAAAATGTATTTATGCTTTATTGAGTTCAGAAGTGACAACAGGGTACTTGAGGCACTGTGCAAGTATGTTTCCTCAGTGTATCCAGCCTCTTCTGCCTTGTCTGCATGAGTCAGTAGAACTGCAGTGAAATCCTTCCATGTGGGACCCAGAAGTTCCTGTAATGAAAAGGAAATCTTAACTAGTTGTCTCTTGTTTCTTTTCCCCACTCTTATTTCATATACTTAGTACATTAACAGGCCAGTTACATGTATAGTTTGGTTTTTTTTCCTGGCAGTAGTCCAGTTCATGCTATCCGAGTTGTTGAAATTTCTGGGTCTTTTTTCACCTTTTCGAGACACTGACATCCACTTCCAGTGGAAATATGTCATCATGCAGTACTAGCAGTTCTCTGTTCCCTGACTACAGATGTTAACAGAATGTCTCCAGTTAAAAAATGTTCATGCAAATAAGGAAAAATGCTTGCTTAGCTATGTCACACATTAGTTTGAAATCAGTAGTTACCACCTGTCAGTAGTGCCATGCTGTTTATAGCTCTTGAAAAAAATTTTTTGAAAAACACCAAATCACCTTTTGTTGAAAAAAATAAATGATGAATTTCTATGTAACAACTTCAGTTCCAGGTGTGATCCATAAAACTGAACTATTGTCAGCAATTCAAGTGAAACACAAACCAAATGCAACACCTTAGAAATGGGCCAGAGAGTTTGTCTACAACTTCTGTGATTTATCTGATGGAGGAGAATGGAAAAAACAAGCTACCTTTCTTTCAGTAAGTATAGAAAATTTTAACAGGAATAAGAGAGGTTGAGTCTTAATTTACAGGTGTAAATGAAATTACAACTTTGCTGCAATCCTGCTAATTCCTGTGTATGACAAGAAGCCTGCCTTGGTGATAAAGGACACTGCAGTGATCTTGACTGTAACCTAAATGCTAAGGTATGTAAAACTACTTTAAAGGATATCTGCTACTTCCAAGGTTAGTGGGGTGTTAAAAAGATGTGATGTATTGATAGTGATTAATCTGCTTTAGATGCTAGGGAATAAATTTATCAAGCGCATACAAAATTTTCCCTTTAGCTGCCCAAGGAAGTCTTGAGTTGCCAGTTTCAGAAAGAGGGTAGAGCTTTGATTTGTTGAGGACTCAAAATCAATTATAATCTTTGTTCTGAAATTAGTATCTGCCACTTGCAATTCATTAGGCTGTTAGAGAAAAAAATTCCCTTTTGCAATCAACTCTTCTGTAGCTATTGTCAGCTAAAGATGAAAGAACTGCCATTAGAGCAGAGACATCTATTTATTTTTTAGTTACCTGGACGAGCTGAACTGTGTCACTGCTTTCATCTGGGCACAGAGGCAGGTCAGCCCTCAGGACCAAGAGAGCCAAGTGCAGGCCTTCCTCCCCAAAGTGCTGAGCCAGGGCTGCTCTCACCGTGTCTCTCACTTGCTGTTTGCTCAGAGCACTGTGAGGGTAGCTGGGAGTGTCCAGTACTCGAACACGGAGAGCTGACTCGCGGCCATTCCTCCTCACGAGCCCCAAGATGCGGCCGCTGCGTCTGAGGCTGCAGCACGTGGTCACAGAGCTGGGGGAGAGACGGCTCTCAAAGTCTGAGCTGCCCAACAGGCTGTTCCCCGCAGCACTTTTGCCAGTCTGAGCTTTTCCAAGGACAACAAGGTTGATGGTCATCTCATTGCTGTCTGCCATTGGCTGCGCTTTTATCCACAAACCTGTCACTAAGTGCAAATAAACGTAAGGTGCTTCAGATAACTTCAGTGTGGAAAAAAAGGCAAGAATTTCCAATATTCATTGTTGTTTGAGTGTTTTTCCCCTGAAAAAGTGAAAAGAGTTTTAGGAAGAAGCAAAATAGAGTTGTGTCGAGGCAACAGAGAAGGGAAGAATTGGGAAACAGCTGTGGAATGTTTACCATTCTGGCAACTCCCCATTGCCATTCTGGAGAGTAGTAGGTTAGGAAAAGGAGGCAAACTAGGGAAGAAAGAAAAGAATGGTGACAAATAGGTGCTGCTCTTATTAAGTGACAATGTTTGAAGATGTAAATATATGGTTGTTTTAGAAAAAAGAATAGTCAAGGAGAAGTGAATTTTAAGGGAGCCCTTTTTCACAGCAGCGAACAGCTTAAAATATGTCTTTCATCAGCTACCACTGACATTGACATAGACAACAGTCTGAAAAGGCTTTCTGATGCAGATAAATATCTCAATTAAAAAAAAGGAGAAGAGCTGAAATAGCCAATTTCATGAAAATGAGATTTTGGAAATGTATACTGAACCAACTTATTAGCACAGTAAGTGGAAAAGCACAGACTGGTGGGTAGCGAGAGGGAGTTGGCTTGGCATCATTTCCAGTTACTCTATGTGTTCATAAACAAGACCTCTCATTCTCTTTGTACTTTTCTGTAACCCAGTATCTGAAGAGGTTTTGGTGTTTGCTGATCATCTAACAGGAAAACTTCTAATTTAAATAAATGGAGGTATGTTTCAGAAGGTAAAATCATAGCGGCAAATAGTGGATTATAAGTTTCTGTGACATGGGAGCTTCAGAAAGAATTTTTTTATTTTACCTTCTTTGTTTCTTTTTTAAAATACTATGTTTAGGTACTCATAGATGAGATCATGGATAATTTTAGACTGGGATTTCCTGTGATTAATTTATATAAATTCTTGCTGTGCAGTTTAAGCTTTCTCTCTCATATTAATTCCACACTTAAATCAATCTTTTGAAATAACTTCAATACAACACCAAAGATGCAAGAGCTAGTAATATACTAATTTTTTACAGACAGCATTGAATATATACACGATAACCTTCCTTACTGAATTCACAGTGAGGTTTTTGTGGATTTTTCAATGATCAATTTCCTTTCAAGAAAGACATCTTATGAAATGGTTGTCTTCAGGTATTCATCAGCCTAGTTATACATTGTACGCTTTGTGGCATAATAATAGGATGTAGTGGACATGGATTCATCCGTTCATCCATCGAAATCATAATTACAGATTTGGGGTTTTTTCCCTGTAAGCAGTCTACACTTAAATACCTAGATTATTTTCATTTTGGATCACTTACCTTATTTTCCCTTAATTTCTTCTTGCATTCAGGCTTCATTCATAAACCGCTTGTGCAGTGTGAAAAGAAGTTCATATGTGAACTTTGAAACTAACAGCAGCACCGTACCACTCTGAGACTGTTACGTACACATAATCCTGGTTAATAATCTATTACTGATAGATCCTCGTTCAGTTGCATATGTTTGGTCAGTAATTGGCACAGTTGAATTTTTTTAATTTAGCTGCAAATGCTGTTTTTGAAGTCGCTTAAGTTATTGCATGATGTTGATATTTTTAAAAGTAAATGAATTCTACCAGCAGTTAAATGTGCAAATGATAAAGATAGTAGTGGGATTCCTTTGTATTGCACATTCTTGAATGTGTCTTCATATGTGCATGTGAATAGCAAATGCACTCTCTCTTATTATTGCAATGAATTATTAATTGCAATATTTTTGTAGCACAGTGTAAATCATTTGCAAATATAAAGATGTTTGCCTAACAAATATGGATTAAAATAATAACAAATATATTAAAATAGAAATTATTTGTGAACATGGAAGAAAACTGAAGGCTTCTTGCAGAACTGCCAGTCATGTACATTAGCTATTGGCTATTAGCCTAATACAGTTGTCCTACGAACATCATTATTTGCCATGCTATAGTAGCATTAAAACCAGAGATAGACAAGAAAGGCCCTATCACTGGCTTTTTTGACAATTTTTCACAAGTGGGAAAGTAACTGGTTTGAAAATAAATGCAAATTTGTGCTTTAATGACCAGGTTGTAGTTATAGAATGAAGAGTGGATGAGTCTGTCCTGTCTGTTTCCAAGTATCAGCCATGTCTTCATAAATCCCAGGGGCTGCAGGCACAAGTTTACTCCAAGAGTATGAAGATACTTGTCAGTAAGAACATGAATCTGGTATGTAAGCTGTATGTGGCAGCAGGAAAAGAGGAATGTGCTTTCCAGAGCCCAGTCCTGCTGGGGACTTTGTCATCTGAGTTGTAGCTCTATGTGGGAGCCTGAAAGTGTTGGTTTACCACAGTACCAGGGCTGTTCCTGCCAGCCACAGCAGTGAAGGGGGACTCTAGAAGCCCATTGTCTCCTGCTATGGAGCCACAAGCACAACCAGACCTCTGGCAGAAGTTTGGAGCTCCTCATGTGAATTCACAGTTTGTCATGAGTGAGTTCATCGTTTGTATTACTTGGCTGAAGGTGGCTGTGTAAAACATTTTGTTACTGAATGTTTTTAAGAGCACATAGACAAATGCTCTTGAGCCTGCCTCTTCTAGTGGGAAGTCAGACATGAAATTTTTCCCTGTACTGTGTGTGAGGCAACTTCTCATAGTTCCCACTGCCTTAGAGGTCGTTGCTGTGCACAGCCATTGTGTCTCAAGGCACATTTATATATGAAGAGTATGCCAAGGTCCTTCATGGGCTGGTGAATACTAACTCAAAGGACTGGATGAAGAGTCACTCAATTGCAAAGCAAGGGAGTAGGTCAGTCTCATTCTTATGGATAATATTTTTTTGTAGATCTTGACTTTGGTTAAATTACCAGTCTAGATCTGTGTTTTTTATTGGACTGTTCCCTTGCACTGTAATGCCCCTTATGACATCTGAGGTCACATATGTCCTAGTAGTTGCATCCAATTTAAGCTGGCATGGACAAGGATTTAGACTACCAAAACAACTAGAATACCAGAAGCAGGGGACTGTTGTATGCAAAATACAGCTTGCCCAGCTGGATGCAGAACAGGGCTTTTATAATGGTAAGGTGGCTGTAAAATTAAGAGTAGTGTAAATGAGGCACTACCTGAATGGGCTCTAAATCCTGGTTAAACAAATTTTAAAAAAGCATTTCTTTCCAGTTATTATTGTGGATGGAATACAATCCAAGTTGGAACACATCTGGAAGGTCTTACAACTGCACAGGCAGAGGATTTTAGAAGTTGTCTTCCTGGGAGGATATGATGGGGGAAAAATCAAACTGATTTGTATGACACTTGAATGGGCTCCTCAAACATGGAAAAAGTCCTCCCCAAGGTGGCAGTATCAGCCTGCTCCACAGGTACTGTAAAACTCAGCTGGGGGCCCCTTGCTCTGCAGTCCTATGCTGAAGTAAAATACCAGATCAGAAATGAGCTACAGCATTAGAAAACGCAGGATAATTACAGGACTCTTCAAGCATCTCCTGAGATAAGAAATGTAAAAAGCATTTGTCTCTCTTCTGTCACAAGAAACATTTTTACTTTACATATAAAATACGAACAGTAGGACATTGATTAATGAATGCAAACATCAGTAATGGAAAGGGAGAAGTTAAGAAACCGAAGTGTTATTCACTGTTTCTTACATGATTCTTGAAAATCAAGGTCTTTTGTTTTCACTAGCTTTTAAGTTGAGCCCATGACAATTACTATGAGGCTTTAGCTATCTTAAAATCTACTGTCAGAACATCATTTTATACAGAGTACAATAAAGTTGCCTAGGATGCTTTTTAGCACTGCTTGCTTCCAGTGGGTGACCTATCTTTTTTGTTTGCTTTGTTTTTGTATTTCTTTATTTTTGAAGTTGCAAAAAGAAAATCAAAACTGAGCCTATTACAGATTGGCAGGCAGAAAGGGTTCTTGTAACTGATAAAGTAAGCCTTGTACTGCTCCCATGGAAATACCAAGCAAGTCTAGTAATGAATTTTCAGGAATCTAAAGGAAGTAGAATCCTTAATCTAATTGAACATAAGAATCATTTGTGTATCTTGCACCTTTATTTGACTTTGAATAAAAAAACCCTAAAGTACTTTGCAAGTAGCCATTAGTTTTGCATCTATCTATAGAGTTAATTAGAGTTGCATTTTAGTCACATTACTGTGTCAGCTGCTGTTCTATTGTAGTCCCTGTGATCACCCAGTTGGTTTGCACGCGTCCTAAACAAGCTCTCCGTGATGCTTGTTAGGGTAGACCAAGCAGGCTAGATCTTGTAAAACTGATATAGTAGTTTCTCTTTAGGCACATGGTACCTCTTACCATGTGTCATCTTTCAGTTCCCACGCCTTCCCATCCCTTACAGCTTCTTTCCTTATGTGAGGCTCTCATTTTAGCCCAAGATGATGCCATAATAAGTAATTTAAGATGTGCTTTGATGAATTTCTCTTACTTAGAGAGAACCCAATGAAGCCATTTTATGGATTGCCACACACAAAGACAGACTCTCAGCCTGCCCAAACAACATGAGAAATCCAGGAAGGTATGCAGTCCACATAGTCAGTGTGGCTTAATTTCTGTTAGATGTGTAATTTCTAAAAAACAGCAGGCACATCACTGCTGAGAGAGAAACAGGACAGATTTAGTGATGTTCTTCTCCTTTTGGGCTTCATTCCACAAAAGAATCTTCTGATTTCAGAAGATGACACATACAAAGTACACTAAAGTTTTCTTAAAACAGATGATTTTTTCCCCCTTACTTAATGCAATCCTCAGTATCCTTAGTATTTTTAAACATAAGTAATCGATTATCACCAGTCTACAAGATCATGTTTCTTTTTGCAGTATAGGTGGCTGTGTAGATTGTGTGCTAGCTACTCCATTGGCATCGCTAAAGGGAAAGGAGGCAGGGTGTAGCTGCAGACTAATGTTGAAATTGCACCAGCTTTTGGGTACTGTCTGTCTCTACAACTGTGGAAGCAGCTCCTCAAGTTCCCACTGTACTTCTGACAGTGGATTACGGGCTCAGGTCAAATACTGCTGGCAGAAAGGCAGATCAAGGACTTGCTTTGTGCTTGAAAGAAAATCAAACAACTATCAGAGCAGTGAGAACTTCAGCTGGACTTTTTTCCCCCCCTCTATTCTCCAAAGGAATCACTAAGATCCACAAGGTATCTTTGTCTTTCTGTTGCAAATAATAGGAAACTTCAGATTTGAAAGCAGTGTGTTTGCCATGCTCATCTGGTAAGACTCTGCTGTGGAAGTAGCGCAGGAATTCCTTGTGTTGGCAGGAATGATAATCCTCTAAGTATTCTGCTTCTCCATGTGCTTGGAATGGCACTGTAATAAGCCACAGGAAGAGTCTCTTCTTGTTAGTATGGTTTGGTATGGCATGGCTTTTCAAAATGTGAGGGAATGCTATATAAAGTAGGGCATGTTACTTACTGCTACAGGCTGCCAGTTTCTTATTTCTCTTACTAACCCCCACCTTCTCCATCATTTAAGGGTTGATTTCCCCCATGGCACCATATCAATTTGTTTTTTAATATGCAAGGAACGTTTTTAATACACCATATTGTGCTATATTTTCTCTTGATCAGATTACTTAGAGAAATTTCAACTACTTTGTTTTCATTACTTTGTTTTGTGTTGCCACAAAATGCTTTCCACAATATAAAGGTTGGACATAAGTCACTAGTGCACAGATCTGGCTGTAAGACTGTGCCACGAGGCTGACATGTTGATGTCTGTTCATGGCTTCATGAGAAAAATGGAAAATAGGCCAAGAAATTAAGGTGATATTGCAAGGAAGACTATACACACATAAATAATATTTTAAAACAACAATAAATTCACCACCAGCAAACCAAATTAATAAACCGTTGATTTCAAAGGCACATATTTGGGAAAGAAGCAATAATCAGAAAGAATGAAAATACAGACTTAAGAATCCTTTTCCCCCCTTTCCCCTTATACACACTTGGATGAATTCTGTGACTTGCCTCATACATGTTCTGTTGTGACCACATGAGTCAGGGTATCATACACATTCACTCTCTTGTGCTTATCCTAAAAATGTGTCCATGTGTAAAAACATTTTGCCCCTGGGACAAAAGTCCTGTGAATGGTGAACACACCTGAAAGGTCAGGAAACCCAGATCTGGCTGTTATTTCTATAACACTCATTCCCTAATTCTGAGAAGCTGCACAGTTTCTCAGTTTCCTCATCTAAATAATACAGGGAGTATCCACCTCTTTTGCTCTTTCAAAGATGTGTAATGGGAGTGATTTAGCTGAAGGGAACAGGTTTCTGCACAGCAATAACAGCATTGCCTGCATTAAAAAAAAAAAAAAAAAGTGTTTTTGTCATATTGTACGATGCTCTATAGGCACCCAAATGACTGAAGATATACATTCCAAAAATATTCCCATAATGCCTGGAAAGGCTAGAATCATTGTAACACTAGTATGCACAGAAGCTGCACTGATGTGCAGAGTTGAACTGGTCACACTGTTACTAGTATGCACTCTAATCCTTAAGAGATATTTCATAGAGTGCCAGTAATACAAATCTTATAAAGTTTCAACTCAAGTATGTGTAAAAATGACATATTTCTACTCAAGAACATGGGTATCTGTGCATATTTAGGACAGATTTATTACTCAGTTCCTTTATTTTCTTATTTTCCAGGTTTTCTAGGGTGTTTGTATTTCTATAGATAGAACATATGTTGACGACCTCTCTTAAAATACATAATAGCTAGCAACTTGATACTTTTTATATTTTATTCTGATTCCAAATCTCTCCTGTCTTTTCTTTGTATACTTACCCTTTAGAGGCAGTGTGCTGAATTGCAAAGAGCATTTCTTAGAAATGAAAGTTTAAGAAAGTGGACTATTAATTAGAAATATTACATTTCTTGGTTTTTAGAATCATGATGCATCTGAACATCAAACCTGCATAGACACTTTTTGTATTTTAAAACATTTCAAACAAACTGAATCTGAGGTCAACTTCCAATATACTTCACGCTGTCAAGCCACTGAACATGTAATGTCAGAATTATCCTGTAAAAGTTGTCTTAAAAGACAATGTGGCTTGCTTTGGCAACAGTTTATTAAGAGTTTATTAAAATTCTAATCAGGAAGGGGCACAAAGTATATGGCTATAGAGCTGGTATGTGGTTTGGGACTGAGAGCGCCATGGTCGGTAATTAATTTCAATGCTTGTTACTTTCAAATATTAACTGTCATAAAATACTGTGAAGTTGAAGCTTTTCAAATTGATGCCTTTTCTGCATGAGGGGACAAAAGGAGCAAAAATCCCTACCTGCCTTTCATAGTGGAAAGAATATAAGAAATCAGAATGCTTCCTCTCTTCAATTCTGTGTGTGTTGTAGCATCTGTAATGTGCTGCACTCAGGAATGTGTTACCTCTATAAATTGTGGAATGTGTCTAGGATCTTTCAGTCCTTGAAGTGTGACAGACTATTACCTTATTCAGTTGCTGGAATTTGCTGTTGATGGAAAACACAGAGCTACATCCCTGCTCACTCTCCTGAAATTAAAGTTTTGTAGGTATAGAGAAATAAAATGAGTTTGTGCAAATGCTGCAGACCTGATGCCTACGTACAGAGAGCACTGACACAGCTAGGAGCAATGGAAGTCACACTTGAGCTTCAGATACAGCAGAGGGCTGAGAAGCTGCAGGATGATTGGACTTCTCCCTGAGTTCTTCTGTGGTTTTATATCAGTGCTTGACTGACTTCATCTCTGCACAGAGTGGACGACTTCTGCTGAGTGTCCTCAGATAAAATAGCCCAGGTCTAGCACTCCACATGGCACACAGAAAATGTGAACCAAGATCCTCCTGACATCATACACTTTTGGTTATGTCACCATAACTTAGACTGGAAATTTTAAAGGTAATAATGATACACAAATAAACAAATATGGACTAGAAGAAAGTTTTCAGAAGTCAATTTACATTGTTTATTTTATTTTGGGTTGTTTGTTTGTTTGTTTTTTCTTGAGGTCTATAAACCAGTTTGCCACTACAAATTAAATGGAGTCTGGTCCTCAAAGTCTTGCTGTGACCTCCTCCTCCACATCTAGACTTAAGTTGTTTCCTTCTTGATGTGACTGTTTTTCCTGTCAGAAAGAGATGGGTACAACTTTTGTGCATTTGATTCTTTAGTAGACAGCAGCCTCTCCACCTCAAAAGAAAGTTTTGGGGTTGTTTTTTTTCTTTTCTTCTTTTTTTTTTTCCCTCATTATCAGACACATGTCATCCTAGAAAAAGGTTTTTTGCTGGTGCTTCCAGTTCTGATGCAAACCTGGGCTGCCTGTGCAGAGGGGGATAAAGGGTCAGAAGGGAAGACTGATGATTACCCAGCCTCACTAACCAACTATCAGGTTCATGGACTCTGATAAATTAAGTGAAAGTATTGTGTCCCCTTCCTGTTCTCAGCCCTGTTTTTTATCTGAATAGTTAAGTGTCTGATGTATTTTACAATAAAATTGCACAAAACCATGAGAGGACTTTAAAATGTGGCGTCACGCTGTGAATAACTTGTGTGGCAGAGATGACAGTATTCCATCTGCAGTGCAATGCAAAAGCAGCACTGCTGGTGGAAATCCAGCTGTAAATGACTGTCATGCAATGTTCCAGAGGCCTTTTCTCAGAACAGAGGTGTACAGGGGACAGCTGTATAGCAGAGACCAAAGTGTGACTCCCAAGAAGTTCTGTCTCCCAGTTAAGTGAACCAGCAAGAATAATTCAGGGCTGCAAGGGAAGTTCATTTTTGAATTGGAAAAATAAAATCATGTAGTGAGTTTATATTCTTACATTATCTCCCCTGTAGCTCAAACAGTGCTTGTTCATTGTCTCAGCTAAGATTATACAAAACTTCTCTTTAGAGTCAGCATAAAATCATCAGAGGGCCATGAAGAAAAAAACAAGCAGTTTTTTACACCCACATTTTTTTCTTCAGAAATGGCATTTGTCTCAAATGAGAGAAAGGCTTCATTAAAAAAAAAATGGAAACTGTAATGCAGGAACAAAAACTTTCAGCTGTTAGCATTTTCATAACCTCACAAGACCCAATTTTCATGTCTTAATTTATAATCTTGGTATAAAGAGAAAACATGCTTTTGTTTTTCTTGTTTTAGTCTTGAATATTGGAATGATTATACATATAAATTTGCATAGAAGATATGTTGGTTTTAAGATCTATCAGAGAGCTGCATCTTAAATTGCTTTCCGTGATCATCTTTTGACTGTTATTTTCTGGAGACCTGGGGACTTCAGACTGGTTTTGAGAATTCTTATTCTAGCAAGAGGACAAATCCAGCCTGATTTAAGAAAGTGCTCTCTATTTACCATGTATACAACTGGAATTCAGTGACTAAATTATCCAGGAAGTGTGTCAGGAAAGGCAGTCATGTACGAGAGCATGCAGAGAAAGCTGGAGAAATCATAAAATGGAAGGAGCTTGCAAAAAAGGGGTCGGCTTTAGTAGGTGGGAGATTCAAGGAGTGTCTGAAATATGCACTGTATCCTACTGGCTAGTGCTGCAGTGTTCAATATTAATCCACAAAATTTGGCATGCTGTCTCTCCCTGTGATATTCACTGTTATGGAAGACTTGGCTTGTGGAGCCTGACAGCGGCAAAGAGAAGAGGAGTTACCCAGATGACTACACACTGTTTAGAATTTCTGCATTTGGGGGATATTATGGAATTGCTAACAAATTAGTCTACTTTAATTGCAGTGGAATGTATGTATTTCCTGTCCCAACATATCCATGCCTATTCTTAACACACTAAAAGAGTTGTGGATTTTTTTTTTTGCCTTCGAATACAAAGAGTATGAAGAAAAAATATTTTCTAGACATCAAAGAGAATGAAGTCAAAATGACCAAACACAGAAAATGGAACAGAAATCTAGATATTGGCTTGTTCTATGCCATTTAATGATATCAAGACCAGCTATTAGAGAAAGCAAAAATGGAAAAAAAGAAAGAGAAGATTTCCCAGAGTTCGTATTTAATTGTGGACAAAAATAAATTGTAATTTGGACTGTAATGTGGTGAAAATAGCCTATTTGGACCTGAGTACAAGGATAATGTGGTAATTCAGACTGTCATTTTAATAAGACATATTGGGTACTTAAGTCTGCACTTGCACATAAGTGATTTTTATTTCTAGCGTTTCACTTTTCAGATTTCTTGTATCTGAACATATCTAACCTTACTGAAATACAAATTTAGGCATAGGAGTCCCTTAACTGCAGCTGTGTCATCAGTGTAACACAGGAAACCAGCAGTTTAGAGTCAGAAGTTAAATATATCAGAAGAAACTGGAGGACTGTACAGGTAGAGGGTAGTTTCCTACATGGAATATTGCGAAGGAATACCAGATAACTGATGGCAAAAATGTCATGTGAGCATACCTCTCTTATTTCTTCTTCCCCAATACTTCTTCCCCAATAGCATAAAAAAAACAAAAAACTGAAACAAACAAACAAGTAAAAAGGGATAGTTGCCCAAACTGAAGGGGAAGAGTTCAGATATATGGCACACAGACAAAGTGCAGGACAAAGTGTTCCACTGGTGAGGAAAAGGCATCAAAAAGTGGGGCAAAAGGAATTTCATGAACACTGATTAGTTTATTGGTTGGAGGAGTCTAACCTTAGTCTAAAGAATAGGTATACATGAAGGAATGGACTTGGTGAAACAAATAGCAAGATTATACAGCTTTTCTTTGTGTAAGTTAAAACAATCTTTTTTTTGAAGCCTTAGAAAACCTATGTGTCTGTTTGCATCTGATATCAGGAATGTTAATGTTTATATTCACTGCAAGATTTGGGAAGGATGTTGTGCAGATTATGGTGGGCTCTCTGAAAATAGTATTGGTTCTGTGGCAAAAAGCAGCTGATACCCCTGAGGCTTAGGACAAGTGTTACAGGGATGCTCCAAGCAGTCTGCTTCTTCATTGTCTTTTGCACTAAGTAGCATCTCTAATTTTCAGAAGTGCTCAGCCTCCAAGAATTCTCATTTATGTCTGTAGGAAGAGAGAAAAGTAGTGGTTTTCAATTAGAATTTTGAATTTAAGTGCTTAAACATGGATTTAAGAAACAAATGTTTTTGTCTCATTCTTAAAAAAAGAAAAAAAGAAAAGAAAAGAAAAGAAAAGAAAAGAAAAGAAAAGAAAAGAAAAGAAAAGAAAAGAAAAGAAAAGAAAAGAAAATAGAAAAAGAAAAGGAAGTCCCATGTCTCCATTCTAAACTGGTCCCAGATACCTGAGCAGGGGCGGTCTCTTGGAACCTGGATGTACCTCCAGCAGATCCTGCAGCCTTCCTGTTGGAAGGCTTTGCAGAAGGGTGTTTCAAAGGTGAGGCGTGCTTTAAGTGTAAGGCCATATGTTTAGAGGAACTTTTGTCCAGCTTCCACTGGCATAATGACAATTTTAGTGCTGAATTTGTCAGCTTCTTCTCCAAATCACACAGTTTTTCTCCTTTTCTTGTGCATACAGGTTTTTCTTCTTTGGCAAGGCCCCAAATACAAGAGCATACGCTGGCTTCCAAACTGTGCCCTTGATCACCTCTTTCCTGTGTTTTTCTGATTCTCTTGAGTTTGTTTTGAACTTTGTAGACTCTAGTCTGCAGGTTTTCACATTCACTGTCTGAAAAGAGTTTAAGAAGGGTTAAAGCATGAAATTTTGACTTTGACAGTAGCTGAAGAACAGGCTCCAATGCATGAAGGCATCAAACAAAAGGATGGAGGACTTGTGGGTAGGCATTGTTAAGTTTACTGACGGAAAAAAAAAGTTCATTGCTCTTGCACTGAACCAGTAGAACATGGCAGTGCTAAAATATCATTAAGATTAGTTTGATTTCCATGCATAACAGTAACTTAGGGCTCTTTCAGATATGGCAGATCCAATTCCTTTCTGCTGTATACCCAAATAACTTTGTTGGGTTCATTTGCTTTAACTATTATAGTGTTCTCTTGGTTGGGTGAGCTTATAAATCATTTCAGTAGTGATGGTTAAACCTGAAATAACATTGATGTAAGCGACATCTTTCACTTCAAATTGAGATGGCAAAATATGTCCATCCTCTTGAGAGGAAATGACAAAGAGCTATGGCATACTAAAGGAAAGTTGAGCATTGTAACTCTTGGGATCACATTGAGGAATTCTTTGTAAGGCTATGGCCTCTCACTTCATATTTTCAAGTGTCCAAACTGACTTTAGTTCTGTTCAGGAGGAGGACAGTCAGACTTTTATTTTGCCTGCAAGTTTGCATTCTCATTTCTCTCACTTTCACAAAGAATGTTACCTCAGAAACATTAAATGGGAAACATGTGCTTCAGGGCTAATGGTATTGCTTCTTTGTAAGGTCAGCTCCAAAGCCTCAACATAAAGACTTTGTTAATCTAAAGTGAAATAAAAGCAGCTGTCATAAAACATGTGATATATAAACTCACATTTAAAGTTGTATTATATTCCTCTTATTATTTTTAATAGTCTGAATAGAGAGAGAGCAAAATATTTATTGAAAGGATAAAATGCAGCACCCATAAACTTCTCAAGAAAGGGGGTAAAAATATTTTGTCACTGATAAAATGACTCTATCTTTAAGTGCCTTTTTTCTCCCCTTGGTTCTCAATTTCTCTTAAGTCATATATTCTGCCTACAAAAGAACAAGGAATGTTGGTATTCTGTAACTGAGAATAGCAGTCAAGAAAGATAAATTTTACAGCTTTTTAAACCAAAGAAAGAACATTTTGTCTTTTATTTATTAAGTTCTTGTTTCATGACTCTTCCACTCAAGGGTTTAATTTTGCTTGACAGTCCCAAAGAAAGGATTTCTCCCATGCTCCTGCTTTGCCTGTCTGAAAGTTGCAGTCAACATTGACCAAAAACAAGTGTTGCTGTTCACGTCATGAGACCTCTGTGTGTTGATGAATATTGTTTTTTCTCTCAATGCAAATAAAAGTTGCTTCTGTCTACTGCTGACCTCTCCAATCCCTACCTCATATCTCATTAAGATTAGTGCCATCTGTGAGGTTGAGTTACTCCATGCTACAAATGATAATTTGCTCTTTTTTTGGAATAACTTTAGGTGTTGTACATTAAGACCCAAAGAAAAAAGTTCACATCACAGAAGCTTCATCTTGGATATGCACTGGGGAAAATCACTGGCCCTGCGGGGTTGCTTGACAGACAGTTCCAGCTATGGAAATCTATGGAAATCCATGGACACTTACCTGTCAGGACACATGAACATCAGTTGCTAGATATGAAGAGTTATCCTCATGCTGGTCATTTCATGATAGTATCTGTACTGCTTTTACAATGTTTTTAGTCATATGTAGGTGCCAAGAAAAAATGCTGCCATTTTAAAAACCATGAGTCACTATGTGTGTCTGCTTCTTCTCTCTGAAGATTCTTTTGCAAGGACAGGTATTAAAAATCAGGACCCACAGACAACCTGGAGGCCAAATTATTTCATTAAGAAAATTAGAAACTTTTTGACAAACATAACCTGTGAAACTGAAAAATAAAACTGCCTGCAAGTGTTGAGTAGGAACTTTTTGCAAGACTCTAATGACCATTTGACTATATCAAATCACATTAGAGAAAAGTGTACGGATGTGTGAGTGGTTTATAAGAAGTTGGTGGAAATTTGCCTTTTCACATATCTCAGGAAGAAAAGAATTAACTGAGGAAACCTTAAACTACATTTTCTTCACTGCCTCGCTGGTTCTCATCAAAGCTATTACCTTGGAAATCAGAAAGTTTGGAATATCTGTAGAGAAGTTTGGGGTTTTTAAAAAGGTATATGTACACTTCTCATTTTCTTATTTTTCTCCTCTTGATTGTTTTCTTCCTCGTGTGCAACAGATAATTTAGTTTTGGTAGAACAACAGCCTGTCTTTGATAGCTTAGCAATAAAATTTAAGGACAATTCTGATAGTCTATAGAGAAAAATAAGTATAAAACTTTTATAAATAGAAAAATAAAAAACAGTTCTACGCTTTGTAGGCAGCGCAGTGCTTTCCCTCTCAGTTTAAGCTGTCTTTTCATTTTTCTAACTTCAAAATTAATTTGTGTTTTTCTTATTTAACAGATTTAAATCTGTTTAATTTATTTCATGTTTTTGCTCCCCACCCTCAGCAAATCTTTCTGCATTCATTGTACATATTTTTATCTAAGTGTAGTTTTACGACAGGATAAAAAGCCTTTGTTTTCAGTGTACAATTATAGCTATTCTTTATAAAGCCTATATCCATTTCATAACATACATCTTGAGATACTTCTTTTTTGTGAACTTCAACTGGAATATCCTAAAATCTCTTTTATAACTCTTTTGGATATCTTTCTTTTGTTTTTATTCTTTATATTCCTTCTCTGGAAAATCGCAGTTTCTCTTTTTACAGTTTTCCAACAAATCAGAAACTTTATTAAAAACTGTCAAAATTAAAAAAGCATGTTCTGTGAAACCAGAATATCTGTGTAAGTGTTTTTATTGTCCATTCTTTCTTTTACACAAGATCAAAGCATCAAGGGACAAGAAAATAGGGTGAGAAAAGTCAATTCAAGCTTGCAGAATTCATGCTCTTGCCAAATATTTATCCAATGATTCATCAAAAATGTTGCAAAATGTAGTACTGGATTTTTAATGATCGCAGGTTTCACTGCCAGTTCTTGTAAGACATCCTGTTTTTGTGCAGTGCTTTAAACAAAAGAAGTAGTCAATACATCAGCTTGAACCATAATTCAGAGGCAACTGGAAGCCACTAATGGGATGGACATAGCTCATTATGAAGTGGCTGTTAAAGGAATGTAAATACTTTATTTTGTGGTACTAGAAAACTCGCATTTAATTTGATTGTAGAGAAATGTCTTGTAACTGATCCAGTTCCTGTTTCTGCTCACAGAATGAAGAGATTCCTCAAGAGTGAGATGAATTCTAAAAAGAAGTGGCACAGGCATGGCAAGAGTAATTTCTCTCATTTCAATTAGCTGAAATAAAAGGTGAAATTTCAGAACTGCAAGCCATGAGATAGTGAGAAACAGGTTACTTGTTAAAGAATAATGATGTAGTTTATAGGAATGTATATCATATGAAACAGATGGACACACATGAGATGCAAACAGACCCTGACCTCTGTTGGCAAATTAGGCATTGGTAAAGCAAGATAGAGTGAAAGCAGAAAAGAGTAGAGGAAACAAGGTAAAACAGAAAGGTATGAGTCAATATCATAGAAGTTGAAGGATGAAATTATTGTGAATGTAGTCAAAGTGATATATAATTTATCAATTAAAACTGAAACTTGTCTGCATGAAATCTATTATTTTGTTGAAGTTCAGTATGTACAAACTGCTAATACGGAAGGGTTTGTTCCAGCAATTTCTAACTACTGGGAATTGCTGCATTCCAGCTGCTGGCCTTGTTCCCTCTATAGGTGGCTATACTTCAGATACGGGCCTGTTCCTATTTTATAAGGAGCAACACTGTAAGAGGAGCTCAGTCTATGAAGAAGAGGAGAAGCCTTAAGAGGCTTCAGCTCCTGAGGCATTTTCCTGAGCGCCTTTCCATGGTGCTCTGCATAAAAGTAAATCCAGTCCAAATAGCTCTCTTTTTCAGTCTAACCACAGGTACTTTCCACCATGTTTCCTACCATATCATATATCAGAAACTTACTTAAAAAAAAAGTAGGAACAGCAGAATTAATGTACAACCATATAACCCATATATTAATGACATCAGCATGTAGATAGCAAGAAAAGAGAAGCAGATGCTGAGAGGTAATTCTAGAAATTGTTTTAAGGAGCAGAACTGCTACCAAAGATAAGTTTTGCTGACAAAGCATAGTATGCCTGCTATTCAAGCTGCATAGCATGTGTCTATATGAACAGCTTACTCTAAAATTTATTTTAAGACTGATCTATGACCTTTTTTTCATATAACATTCCTAGAAGTGAGAATGCACAGTTCAGTGCAATGAACTGTAGTGTACAATCACATATAACCACAAAGGTTATATATATACTAATGAAGGTATAAAATAGAGAACAAAGTTGGAATGAAATGCATGGGAAAACTTTGGCTCTCATATTACACAGAAAAGGGCAGGCAGATTTGTCTCTTGTGAAACGTGAAGGAAAACACGTAACTAAAATTTCAAACATACAAGTTTTTTGGCTTCTCTTTCTTCCAGGATTACTGAGGTAATAAAGATGGGATTTTACTTGTACTTTTAGAAATGTTATTAATGGCATTCCTGATTGCCAATGGAAATATCTTTGCTGACTCCTGATGGACTGTATTCATTTCTTTTGGAGCTGTAAAACACGGACTGTTCCAAATCATCCTAAAGATGCCCCTTCTCAGTCACTCCAGGAGAGAATTTCCAGAAAAAAAATCCATCAAGCTTAATACATGTAAATGAGGAGAAGTGTCCAACCTTTCTAACAGGAGCAGCAGAGAAATGGGCACATGCTGCACCATGGCACTCACACCCTTCTCCACTGCTGCTGTGGCAGTGTTTTCATGCTCATCATACAGCAGCAGCAAAGATTATTGAAACATGGAATCTGCACCTTGTTGTTAAAAGTATCACTGACAACAAAATATGTATTTTAAGGAATTATCAGATTGACAATAGGTTAATACTTGACCATAGTTTTCCACATCATAAAGTAGGGAAGAGTCTAAGAAAAGTGGCTCAGACTAAATTGAATAGGGATTAGAATGCTAGAAGAAGAGGGCTAAACAGCTTTGCTCTCTTGCACAAATCTGTAAGTCTGAGCACTGGAGAGACAATAGAAGAGAAGATTTGCTGGATAAAGGAACCTGAAACCCAAAAGGAAATCTATAGCCTTCTTGCAATGTTTTTTAGATTACACACCAAGTGGTTTCAAGGAAAGGTGTTGGAGTTTAGAAATGTGAGGGATGTCCCCCTCTCTTCACTTTTGAAATCAAAGGTTTTCCAAATACTCTAGCAAATAAAACAATAGGAAGAAAGTACATGGTTTTTTTGAGACATGCACAGAAGCATTTGTGGAAGCTGTAAAACATTGTTGATACGATGCTGTTATCTTTTTGAGCCAGCAAAGATGTGGCTGAGTGGTGATGCAGGCTTTGCTCCTTACCACCTGTGTTACACAGGTGGTGGAATCCAAATGGGGTTGCTGTTGGCATGCCATGGGCAGGTTTTGCTCCCTTTTTTGAGGGTAGGTGTGTGTGAGCATAGATCTGCTCTGTGCAGGTTGGTGTTTCTCTATAGGAACTATAGTAGTGCTTGATGTACAATTAGTTATTTTAATTCTTTTACACCACAAAACTAAAAGAGAAGCTGATTTTTGATGAGCAGCAGCCTCTGGTTTTCTGCATTGAATAATATAGGTGAGTGGCTGGGTGCTGAAGCAAAGTTGCTGTAGGGGTGTGGAAATTGCTTACATTAAGGTACAGAATGAAGGAGTGTTCTAGATGTAAGCTGGGTAAGCAGAGAAGATACACTGTCATAGTGGAGAAGTGGTGGAGTTTCAGAGGTGGAGGATATGTGAATGAAATCCTATTTGCTGCTAATAGGTGCACAAAAGAATGTGGATCCCCATAAATATCTTGGTATTTTATAGTACTTGTTGCCTGCGGAAGAGGCATTTGTCCCTGTTTATCTTAATGTGTCAGTGCCTTTTTGCTTCTCTGTTGGATTAATTGAAATTTAGAGGGCTCACTCCTTTTTTTTTGGGAGCATCTGAGGCTCTAAATCTGATTAGAAAAGATTGTTTTGGTCCAGGCTTGGGAGAATTTCAATGGAGTTGTTTCTGTGCATGTCTAAGAAATTCATCCACTCTGATTCCTACCAAATAGCTTCAGTCTCTAGAGAGTTGTTCTAACTTGTGAGCTTTCTGGGGAAGCAGCTGACAGCTCAGTTTTCAGCTGGGCTGTTATGGAGAGATGGATGTCATTTGGATATGGGTCCAGTGTATATGTGCCCTGTGTTCTGGGGGAAATCTGGAGAAGAAAGCGTCAGCCTCACTGCTTCTTGACCCTTTCTTCAAGTGCCAGTCTGTGTGAGGGCCTGGCTGCCATAATATTGAACTGAAACCTGGCAGAGAGATGGGTTTAGATCTGCATGAGGAATAGTGGTTTGTTTTTCAAGCTCCACTCTGAGGTAAGTTGTATGCGCTGCATTGCTTTAAGTCATACGTGTGTGGACTGTCAGAATACAGATATATGTCAGAATATCTTCTCAATATAGCTAAATATTGGCTGCCCTTGAGCCTTAATAACACAGAGATGAATCCAGTCCTGGAGGTACTGAGTTGAAAGGGCTTTGTGTTTACAGGTGTGTGAAGCTCTGCTGTGTGTTTTGTATCTGCTGATGTGAAAGGAAGAGAAAGCCAGTGATGCTGTGGTTGAGTTGTGAGAGGAAAGTAGTTAATCTCTGCCACTACAGTCCTCACTGTGTACCATGGACATCTCTGGTGATGCAGGTGATGCAGCTTAAAACCAAAAAGGAACCTCTACTGGTATGCATGAAAGTTGGTGCTTTTCAAACAATTACTCCTTGTCTATTCATGTTCATCTTAGAATGCCACATATAGATGTGAAATGATTAGAGTACTGCATTTTAAAACTCCTGTATTCACTTCATTTTGAATTTATGCAAATAGGCCAACCCCATAAGTAGTTTCGTTTCTTTCTTCCTTCTCACAAAGAAGAAAGAGTTTCACCAACTTTAAAGAAAAAAGGGAAGTTTGTGTGGAAAAGCTGAGGCTGGAGTCAATTAGTCTAACTATTGGAATGGTCTTTATTCTGGATGAAGTTGCACCAGCTTGAAGGCCAGTGCCTGCAACTGGCGTAATGCAGGTGTGCTCAGGATGAACATGTGGAGGTGGAGGGTGGTTCAGCTGCCTCGGTGGATCACACCAACTCCAGGAGGCAGGAATCAGCTGGTATCAGTTAGCCATCAGCACATATGCCTCTGGCTGGCTTGCTGCCTGGCACACGCCTGTGCAGTAACAAGAGACAGGCAGGACTTAGGAGCACATTGGGAGACAATTTGACACAGAACCGAGCAGGCAGCGTGGAAGATGAAACAGGGGGTTTTAGAGGTAGGCGTAGAGTAAATTACCAAAGCATTTCTCTTTTCCATGTGTTTAATTTGAAGTCTGATTTCATAATAAGTGATCCCATGTGGTGCTTCCTTAAAGTAATACTTACCTATTGTAAGCCTTTAAACATTCTGAGATGCCTAAAGCATGAAGTAATTTTAATCTATTAGCTGGAATGCACTAATCTCACTTAACAAATTTTTTGACTGCTATGGAATATTTGAATATCAGTTTTCCTCCTTGTTCTGCTCCCTCCCCAACCTGCCAGGGGCAGGGATGTTACTGTTCCTGCAGCAACCCTGGCATAGATACAGCTGCATCATGTATGGTTGAGTTGGTGGTGAATGGTGGTTGTGTAGAATGTTTTAGCTGAATGTGTGTGTTTAGACAGTATAAATCAATGGTCTAGTACAGTAACGTAATGAGTAATTTTCTCCCCAGTTCAGCTGTAGGTTTTAGGAAAAGCATTACTACAGGGGTGGTAATTTCTTTTCCTTTTTTCCTTTTTTCCTTTTTTCCTGTTTTCCTGTTTTCCTTTTTTCCTGTTTTCCTGTTTTCCTGTTTTCCTGTTTTCCTGTTTTCCTGTTTTCCTTTTTTCCTTTTTTCTTTTATCATAAGTAGGATAAACATAGTGATGTTTTCCTCTCACAAGACAATCTGGCTTGACTCCTGATAACAGTCTTGAAATCTCACTCAATTGATTGTACTCATTTTGGTGATGTGAAACAAAAAACGTTCCATGCTTGTAGGTTTTGTTGCAAAGAACAGCACTGAGAATCTGAGGAATGCAAGAGTTTTCCAATAAAAACATCACAGTAATTGCTTTAAAGGAATGATTCATACATGTAATCTTTCAAATATGCTGGCATGGATTTTGTTAAGACAGATTGACTTGGCTAGTGTGATAGGTGCTATTCTTCAGAAATGATATCTAATGATAATAAAGATATCTTGTCTGATCTCAAAGCAAGGTAGGGCCAAGTAAGGCTAAATCTTGGATGTGAAACTTTTTGGACACAAAGGTTTTCAGAGGCAGATGCTCTTTATTTTAAGAGATGCTGCACTGGTAGAAGTGATCATTCTAATTACCATCATGATCCTGACAATCTGGTGACATTAATATAAATCATTCAGGTTGGAAGGGGCCTTAGGAGGTTGCCCAACAATTAATTCAGAGACAGACTGATGTTCCCTAATTAAGGAAACTTAATAATTTCATTAGAGAATTGATAATTCTCCAGTTGGTACAACTACAGGTGCTGTTAGCCTTCCTTGATGCCAGGTCACAAGTCTCTAATGTTTTAACTCTGGTCCACCAAGACCCCAAAGCCTTGCAAAGTGGGGCTGCTCACTCACAGGGCCTGTACAGCTCTTTCCTTGTTAAGAAGATAATCAGGTTGCTTGAGAGACGAAGTTCCTGCTCTAACTCCCCCAAATGAACTGTGATTTGCATTATTACTCTAGTACCTTCTTCTGATTGTAATTGTCTGTAAAGGATTGCTGCTGTATGCTAGTTAAAGAGGTGCCATGTCCACCATCAAAAGGATTGGTTTTAGGTCAGAAGCATTGTCTGTATAGTTTAGACCTGAGAAAACATGAATAAAGTCCAGATTATCTTGGGGAATGCTTAAAACTTTCTGAATGAGAAACAAATATGCAAGATTTATTTGACTGGTGTCTCCAGTGCTACTTTTAGTAGTAAATATTTTTCTCAGTTTTCAATGAACAGCTCTTGATCAGGAGTAACTCTGCTAAAATTCAAACACTGAGATGTTTGAACTTATTTAGAAGATTTTTCACCCTACCTTTTGTTTTTATGTTTCTATTTTACACTAATTTTTCAAGGCTCATGATTATGGGACTCTCTCCATCTTAGATAGTATAATTAAAATTTTCATTTGAATACAGTATTGCTCACCAAAATTGATCATGAAAGGAGACGTGCTTGCACTGAATATAAAATTAGGAAGAGCTTAATTAATCCTAGGATCAGAATGTAGGTTAACAGTGATATACTGGTATTCTATATACTCATATATGCATAATGTTATACTATATCCTATGACCTGTTCTGTGCATAAAGTTCACTAACCTCTATATGATGAGCTTCACACTTTCTGTTGCTACAAGGTACAGCATATGATGCCTACCAAGTGAAGTTGAAATTCCATCATAATGTGGACATCCATTTTTTGTTTGCCACATATATCCAGTGATGCTGTAATTGTGAAAATAGCTTTGGGGTTTTTTTTCTTCCACTTTATTTTTAAATAATACAAAAATTATGCTGTTTTATCTTCC
Source organism: Trochalopteron elliotii (assembly GCA_024734555.1). Taxonomy (NCBI): domain Eukaryota; kingdom Metazoa; phylum Chordata; class Aves; order Passeriformes; family Leiothrichidae; genus Trochalopteron; species Trochalopteron elliotii. Next base: position 1,584,866 of record JANPWX010000100.1, on the reverse strand, counting down.
TGTCTCTTTTAGGAATATCTTTAATGCAAATTCTAATATGTATTTCTTGATTAGTGCTTCATACTGAGGGAGAGGCATAAGATAATTCTCCAGGAAAAAACAGGAAACCTTCTGACTTGTACTTTTTATGTATGACTGTAGAGAAGTATTGATGTAGTAAGGGCTCACAGTTGTTTACAGGAGCCTGTGAAATGGTGCTTGATCATATTAAATTTCTCTGAAATAAGAAAAAGAATTTTAAAAATATGTTCTTTTTGGTTGGTTCCTTTCTTGTAATATTGAGGGCAGCTTATGAGCTTCAGTCCTCAGTTTGTGCCACGGAAAAAATGTCTAGCCATAGACATAATGTATATGAAAAACTGACATCTTCAAGGACTTTTTTCAATTAAAAAGTAAAAAGCATTACAGAATTGTCTCCTTTCAAGGTTTCACAGAAGGCTCAGGTATGATAAAATCATAAGCCCCTGAAATTTTCTGGTTCTTGAGTATTTATAAATGTGCATTTATCAAAGGTAATTGACTTCTGGTCCTCTCTGCATATGGATCAAATTTCCCAAATCTGTTCTTCCTCTTTTCTTTTCCTCTCCAATCCCATCTTTTGCTCTAGGTAGTTTTGATTTAGTGAGACACAAGAAATGGTCATACTGCTGGCACTTGTGGTAGAGGGGACAGTTTAGCTCACTGGTTATCCTGTCAATAGAATGTGGTATTTTGCTAGTATTGAAGGCTTCTTCATAGTGAATCCCAAAATATGTATCCTGAGTCTTTATGAAAAACATATCTTTATAGATACTTCATGGCTGTGATGCAAGCTGAAGGATATCTTTATCAACAGAGAATATATTCCTTCTGGAAGAATGTGTTGCTAGATTGTAGTTTTGACTTCCTTTGTCCCCTAAAAAGGGATTATTTGCAGGGTACAGTACATTGAATTGTGGCAATTATTGGGGTTTTTTGACTTTTTTTTTATAAATTAGTATTTAGAGTGACTTTTAGCCTTTTTAAAATTTTAGAGAATGTATTTCCTCTTGCACCTTTTTGGGACCAAGTGTTTTGTATGGTGGGTTAATTTTGGAAGTAGCTGCTATTACTACTTTAGGTGAACCACAGTAGAGTAGTTCAAGTAAGGGAGAGTTTCCTGTGAGCTATCTGTTAATGCTTGGTTCAGGCAAGTGCTAATTAATACTTCCTCAGTTCATGCAGTTCCCTGCTCTATGAATAGTTAAAGAACTTCAGTGGCTCTCTAAATTGGCTTAAAGAATGCTGGGGAAAAACATGCCATGTCAAAATCTGATGTTCACTGGATTGTCTTTGTCTCCATTTGACATCATTTCATAGGGATCCAAATAAGTAGTTGGTGTTTAGAGAGAGAAAATGTAATGGGAATGGTTAACGCGACTTTAGTATCCAGAAAAAAATGGAGTTTAAACCTTTGTTCCAACTCTGCAATGACAATTCTGCATTCCAGGAGACTGGACAATAACATTTTCCTTATGCTTTTCTAGAGTAACAAATTCTGTTAGATCTTAGATTTTTTTTTTTCATTAATTTCTAAATATACACAGGAGCATTTTTAAGATATTTGTCTAGTTATCTTATTAAAAGAAGTTGGTGGGAGTGGAGGAGTAGAAAGTGAAAAACGCTAAATCATCACCACCTCCACGCTCTTCTGAACTGCCCATGTCTTTGTTTGTATTTCAAAATAAAAACCAGAATGTTGGGTTTTTATAGGAAATTAGGAAAGCAATCAATGAATAATATAATTTGCCTTCGAGCATGTTGAGAAATGCCCTAAGAGTGGCTGAAATAAAATGTTACTCTTGGAAAGCAAACAAAAGATCAGTCCCCTCTTACTACAGAGGACAGATGCAGTCACTTGCTGAACAAGGAGGAGTGAGGGTTTTTGTAAAGTTTGGATTCACTAAAGAGCAGGGGTCTATAAAGCTGAGAAGTGGAATAGGACTGTGACAGCCTCATGAATCCAATGTGAGACTGAGAATGTCAGTCAGATGTGAGAGAGCTGGTGCTGCCACAGACAAGACATATAGGAGGGGGACTGTGATTTGCTAGCTGGCTAGACTGGCTCCAGAGCACTTTGGGGTTTAATATGTGATAGACTGAAAGTCCTGGCAGGCAAAAATGCATTAGCAGAAGTGTTAGCTGGTCCTAATGGGAGTGGGTAACAGTTCCATCCACTCCTTCTCAGACCACAAATTACATTTGTTTAGTAATAATTTAGAGGGGCGGGGGGGAAATCCCCAAGCCCATACACTCTTCTTTTGTATTTTATTTGTGGAATTACTGAAGCAGTCCAACCTCACCCCAAGAGATGTACACGCATCCAGTTCCTGAAAGTTTAGATCCTGAAGAATTTTATATAATTGAATGGAAAAGAGGCTGGTTATTCTTAAATTTGATAAGTGATTGGTGAATCAAAGTCTGGCCACCATTGTGTCTTTTAAGTTGACGAATTTCAAATAAAAAAGAGCCTTCAAACTATGCCAGCTTCAGTATAAAGTTGTCTTACCAGTATAGCTACTAACCTGAAATATCTTAAGTAACTTTATATATATATATATATATATATTTAAAGCAGTGGAAAAATCTTGTAAGAGTGTGTTCTTAGCACAGATACAATAGGCTGCCAAGTGTTTTCTGAGGAGAAGTTGCTTGTAAACTTTTCCTGTTAACTGGTGTATAATGATAGTTTCATAATGTCTGGATTAATTAGATTCTTTTATCAGAGTAAAAAATGGTTTTCTGTTTAATTTTATTTCTTCTATTAAATAAGAGAGATGGATTTAACTGGTGTTTGTTGGTTCAGCAAGGACTGGCAGGCAATGAGCCAAAATTTAGGGCAGTAAATTGAACAGGGAAATTGCAGGCAGTAGAAAGCAGCATCCCATAAAGTTAGTGGTCATTTAGCTAGGTTGGCATAGGAACCAATTTGCAAGAGCACAGTGTAAGTAAAGACATATTTTAGTATTTTAATGTCTCTTTCATCTGGCAACCTCAAAAGAGCAAATGCATGAGCTCTTCCAGTATCCTTTTCTTTTATGGCAGTGTTATGAGCTACAGTGGAATAGAGAGTTACTGCTTGATCTGTCTAAAAGCCAGAAGAGAATTGTGTTGCTTTATGACAGGAATAATTCCTGAACTTCCACCAAACTCTTGGTCATTGCCACTAGCATATTCTTCATGTCACTTCATGTGACAAAGCCTTTAGACAAAGCCTTGATTGTGACAATAGTAAGATCAAAACTGGAACAGACATAGCTTCAGTGCTGATCGACCACCTTCATTGACATTGGCTGCATCCCAGCCACAGGTGGGATTTCTTGACAGAAAGAAGAGTATCTCATAGAAGAAAAGGATAACAGCCTGTGAAGGAGATGTTTGGAGCTACTGTAGAAACAAAGAAAATGACCAATGCTCTTTCAACAAACTGGTCAAGTAGGTGCACACAGATGAACTCTACTCTAAATACAAGATCTCTGTGACCCCTTGTCTTCCTCTCATGCAAACACAAGGTGTTAATTAGAAAAATCAATGAGATTTTTAATGCAGTTAAAGAAACTTGGTGTCAGCTTAAATGTTTACTGTAAAAACCCCCCAAACATCATCACTGGGAATAATGTTTTTTCTTTATGTTGATAATGAGACAGGTTTAAAAATTAATAAAGAATTTAACTCTGGTGGTTGGACAGCATCAACTACGGCTCATTTATTCTGTTTAGTGGTATGACCAAAAAATCAGCTTTAGCAGCATATTACCTGTAAGTAAAGAACATTGAAGTAGTAACATAAACGCTATTGCCAATTCTTAAAAATTACTGTAGCTACTCATATCCAACTTTCCCAAGAAATGTTTGTCGCAAGTAATGTTAAAAAAAGGAGATGTAGCCACTAAGAATTTCTCAGAGCCACTGAGTTTGAAAAAACCCAAAACAATGAACTAAAGAAATGACCACTAAAATTACATTTTGATTTCCAAAAGCATGAAATATTTCATATTTCTCAGGAGAAGAAGAAGAGAGATGCCAGCTGATTGCAGAAAAGACTGTCACAAAGACTTGAGGTTTAGCGAATGTACTGGATGTTTTCAGTCATGTCTTTGAGGTTCACCCACTAAAAGTAGTTGTGAAAAATGTCTTTAAAGTCTGCATCTTGTTCTTTTGATGGATTACCAGAATCTCCAGCTCATGCCTCAATGCAGTGCAACATAAACTGCAGCTAAAGCAGAGAAGGAAGAAATTAGATGAGAATGCCTGAAGAAACTTTGAATGTCCTTGTTTTGATGTATTTCACAATCTTAGCACGACTTCATAGCTGGCAGTATACGATATATACAATGCTGAGAGAGCCAGCACAGCTTGACAGCCTGAAACAGCAGTAAGTATTATCTATCAAGTGAAAAGTGAACTAAATATGTCAGGAATAACTTCAAAGTTCAAACAAAGTTGTTATGAAAGTGTTGATTGTGGCTCTATCTTTTTGAATTGACCTGTTAGGGGTTTTTTATTTCTGAAGAAGGTATTGCATCCCTGTGATGTCTGGAAAGTATTTCAGCACTTTTACTCTAGGAATATAGCAAAGAATAAATAAAAGTTATGTTGTTTTTCTGTATAGTGTGCCTATCTTGTAATTAGATCTAAGAGTAACTGGATACCTCACTTGGTAAACTTGATGTGAGTAGAGATTTTAAGGCAACCTAAATACTAAAGGAAGAACAGCAATGAGCTGTAATGCATCTTGCAAAGTGAGAAAGTGAGGATTGCCATGAAATGAGTATTAAACAAGGGCTTAAGTACCATTTCAAGGGCTTCTTTCAAGTATATGTTGCTGTGATGGATGCCTCCACCAGGGCTTTGGTAACAAAGTTACTCATCAGTGGGTGGTAGTAATGACTTGAATTTATTATACAGCCAGCTAATCTTGGGATAGCGTTGGACACTTGTGCATCAGAGACTGTTTTCTGCCATTGGTAAACCTGGGCAAGTCATGAAAAGCGCTGAGAAAGATTTATTCACAACTTGCCTGAAGGGGGAAGCACAGACAAAGGCGTCACTGAGTCTGCCCCAGAATTCAACAGATCTTTTCAGAGTTCAGGGCTTCTGAAATTCAATCCTGTCACATCACAGAGATTTTGGGATTTTTTTTTTTGTACTTAGATCTGATTGCTTCAGTGACAAAAATGTTGGTGTTTTAACCACAGTTTTAAAAATTCTTGCAACCACCAGAGGACTGACATTCTTAAAATGGCAAGAAGCAGCTTCTTGACAATCAGTGGCAATTGTTACAAAATCTATTTGCTTGCTTGTGTGCAACAGGATGTATTCTGGGAACAACTTTGGAAGTGAAATGAGAAGCAAGGCTGTCATTTGACTAGCAGAATTATTATTTGGAATATAAGGTGGATGACTGTTTTGTTCTTGCTTTCGCATCAAGTAGAAAATACAACTTCATTTGGCAACTTCAGAAATCTGATCTATGATTCCTCTAGTTTCTTATTCACCTTTGTATGTGTGTGTACTAAAACGGGTGTTGGCAACCTAACCACCAAGTAGAGATAGTCTTTTAGTGACAGAGGAAAAGTGAGGTCTGTCCTGGTGACTTAAATGGATACTTCCATTATACTGAAAGACAAAGGACTAAGGTCTCTGCTGGTTTTACTTTACAGACAGTAGTTTTGTTTCATCTGTAGAGAACTACAGCAGTAGGCAAGGCCCAAGGCATCCTGCCCTGTATCAGCAATAGTTTGGCCAGCAGGACCAGGGCAGCGACTGTCCCCCTGCACCCAGCACTGGTGAGGCCATGCCTCAGTGGTGTGTCCTGTGTCCAGTTCTGGGCCACTCACTACAAGAAGGACATTGAGGTGCTGAGCGTGTCCAGAGAAGGACAAAAGAGCTGGGAAAGGGTCTGGAGCACAAGTCCTGTGAGGAGTGACTGAAGGAGCTGGGAGTGTTTAGCCTGGAGAAAAGGAGACTCAGGCAAGATCTTATGGCTGTCTACAACAACCTGAGAGAAGAGTATAGCCAGCTGGGCGTCAGCCTCTTTCCCCAAGTAATAAGTGACAGAATGAGGGGAAATGGCCTCAAGTTGCTCTAGTGAATGCTCTGACTGCATACTAGGAAAAATTTCTTTCCCAAAATGGGAACAGACATTGGAACAGGCTTCCCAGGGAAGTGGTGGAGTCACCATCCCTGAACATATTTAAAAGATGTGTAGAGGTAGCACCTGGGGACTTGGCACTGCTAGAAGACCTTGAAGATTTTTCCAACCTAAATGATTTTATGATTCTAATTTGGCTTCAGGAAGGAATGTGTCCTGAAAGAGTACAATACAGTGACCAGCACAAAAGATGAGAAGTGATCTCAGAGACAGGTCTGCTATTGCACTGTAAAGCTGGAATCCTTTTTCATTAGAAGATTATGATGCTGTCTGTTACATTTTACAGTAGTACTCTACAGTTTGATTTTCAGCTTCTCAGCCAAGTAACTGTTGTTAAAAGCATTCATGACTAAGGTAAAAGAATGAAGGATTTTGCCAAACAAACAGTAGAAAATGAAAGGCTATCCATGCTTGTTGTTGTTCCAGAAGAATATTATATTAAAAACATGCCTAGGTAACGTGGTTAAACTGGGCTTGGGTATTTTATTTTTATTTAAAGTACGTTGCATTTATAATACAGCTTTTTTAATTTGCAGATGACACTTTATTCTCATTGTTTCAGAAACAGCATGTGATAATTTGAAACAACTATATAGAACAACTTGAGTGCAGCCTTCAGTTCCCTTGTAGGACATCATTATGAATTACAGTATTATACTGACAGTGGGGGTGATACTGAGAGATGCAATGTTGAGCAATGAGCTTTCTCTCTGAGTTGTTGTCTTATCCATTTTATTTGTAGTTCTGAATTTATAGCAAAGATAGGGTAAATAGTATTAAGGTAAAAATGTGGTCAGCTGTACAAAGACTAAGCCCAATACATGTGAGCATGGGCAGACAGAGCAGAGTCTGGATCTTGGCTAAAGACTGTCATCCAAAGCAGCCCTTGATGGAACTGAGTAAGACATGTCTTCCTCATTTCTCCTTTTGAAATACCTGCATAAGACTTAAAATACAATTGTTTAGATAATAGAATCTTATGGGCAGCTAACACCTGAGAATGAAGTAAAGGGTTTAAGGGGTCTGACATGGGTGCAGTTATTTAATGTTTAGCAGAGATTCTTTGGATTCATTCCTTGTCTTGGTAGTATTCATCCTTGCAAGTAATTTCTCATAAATTGTCATTAATTCATTTATAAAACTTTAAGATAAATTAAAATAATACTAAACAACAGGGGCCAATTTGTAGTTCTTGTAACATTGTGCATGTGTTATACTACTTTAGGATTTCCAAACTCAGTCAACATCATTTGACAAAAAAATGCAATCTTGATAAACAAGGACCAAATCAAAACAACTCTCCTTCTATTTGAACATTCTCTGTTAACTCATTGACACGGATGTATATTTTTTTCCTCAGAAAGAGTAAATAGAACATGCTCAAATGAGAGGAAATAATTTTGGGGTTTTTCATGATTATTATTATTTTGGATTAAGTCCATGAGGAACTCTTAAGAAAGCATTGCATCACCTGACACACACATATGTGATGACTGCAAAATAATTACAGAAGAGATTAACAAAGAGCATTTGTGTTATGAATTAATGAAATGTCAGGATCCAGTCTAGAGGAGTAGGGAGCATGGTTTGCATGTATTCAGAGAACTGTGCCAATGTAGTTTACAACTGTCTCTGTGGACAGCAAAGAGCTCAGCTTATTTCAGAGTGCCCCCGTGGATCTGTTTTAAGTGATGTGTGTGAGATCAGATTGTTGAGCAGATGGTGCTAGTGTGAGATGCTGCACTGCCTCCAAAGCACTAGTTGGTGTGAATGGCAGAGAGGGTGTGCTGTGACCTGGTTACTAGCGAATGCAGTGAAACTTGGTTTGGAAAGAGGGAGCATTTGAGCCCTCTAAAAAGTTTGCTGCAAAACTCAGATTAAAATACTCAGCAGATTTGGATACTCATATTACTATTAGATTCCCAGCCATCTCCATAACTGATCTGTTTTGTGTACCTAAAATGTCTTGTATCATTTCATATGGCTGCTCAGTGTATGTGCCTTTGGTTCATACTGTGCTGTTGCTAAAACAACCAAGAGTTGCTCTTTCTCTTGATTTCCTCCCTCCTCCCCATGCTCCTTCTCTGTGGTGTATTAATCCTGTGCTCTTTCTTTATCAAAACATAAAATCTCTGCTGGAAGAAAACATGCTGAAAATTTGAATGGTGCATTGTCTCACCCCACATGTAGTGTTTGGCAGCCTCAGAGTGACCACAGTAATCACAGCTGCTTTCAAACCTGCTTACTGTCACAGAATCTCCCACAGGCCCTTGTGAAAGCCAACATTAAGATCAGAGCTGGAGCTATAAACTTCTGTCTTGCATGGTTATAGACATCCAAAATCCTACTCAAAGGTGTGCTTGAACTGCAGCCAAAATCATCACTTTTCAGTTTGGGTTGCAGAGGTGTAAAACCCCAAACCTTTCTCTTGATACCATTAAAGGGTCAGTGTTGAAGAAATACAGAGTGTAGTGATGTACTTACTATATTTAGCATCTGTCTTTAAAATTCTTGTAGTGGGCAATTATTGATTACAGCTAAGGCCCTTTCTCAGTAGGTTCAACAAAAGAACTTTTATTGGGCAGGGAGATTATAGATTTCTGTCTGTAGGTGTTGGACCCCCTATTCTCATCCTCATACTTGCAGAATTATGGGTGTTGTGTTCTCACCATTTAGTAATTTTGCCCCACAGGAATGTCATGATCAGACCCATGGATAAGTGAAACTCTTGAAACACATTGAAAATACAAACCAAAGAGTTACTCTTTCTGAAGAGCTTGTGAAGTTCACTCTCAGAGTCTTGAGAAATCCACACAAATGTTCCTCTTTTATTTTTTAATGGGTTTAGTTTTATAGTTGTTTTCTTTAAATAAATACATAAATTAAAAAAAAAACAAATGAAAAGGGATCTCTTTTTTTACAAGTGGTTTAATCCCACTGCTAGAGAGGATGTAATCCAGATGACATTCTCAGGGGATAGTAAAGACTTTTGCCAAGATTCCTATATTGCTGAAAGATTCACCAGGCAGCATTCCTAGCTGGGACAAAATGCATCACTATTACTTTTACCTCCAATTTCCACCCCAAAGCCCCCTTTCTTAAATCTTTTGAGAATCAAAAAGGCAACAAGGGTTCAAGTGAAGACCCTCAAAGTAATTCCCCATTAGTTTAAAAGGTAGCTTTGCAAACTTTTGGTAAAGTAGTTAACCGAAACTTGACATTATACAGCCTATTTTAATTTAGTAGTGTAATGATGTGGTGATAGAGTATTGCTATCTACCCAAGATGTATCTTGAGGAGAGTTCCAGAAGTTTTGACTTGAAGAAATGAAAGTTGTTCCAACTTAACATATAATAATACAGATTTTTAAAAGCTGAACTCATGTCTTCATATAAAGTTACTTTTTTTCTTCTAAACAAATATTTTCCCATATTTAATTTTTTGGCATTATTTGTTCTACACATTATTTTAGAGATTAGGAGGGCCTTGTGGCTTCAGAAAATTCTATCAGATATTGCATCTTTCAAACATTCACACTTTCTGAATCCTTTTTATGGTTGCGTGACCTCTTTCAAACATTGTAATTAGTGTTTACCTATTGCTCACAAATCACATTTTCCCCATCAGGCACATCTCTACTTACATTTTATTTATTCATCCTGCAGTGTTACCAAATACTAGTAGCACACTGAAAATGTACCCTACTAAAGCTTTGTTCATGTAGACTTTGTTGAAACACAGACTTTAGACTACTTGAGTAAAAAGTGAATTTATATATAGCAAATTCCAGTTTCTTACCAAATCTTTTGCTTCAGAACGCCTTCACAGTTTAAAAAAACCCATCCAAACAAACAAACAAAAAGTTTCTGTTATCATTCAGCTAAAGAGGATTATTTTTTTTTCCCTGTGGTAGTACACAGCTGAAAGGATCCTGTTCTAACTCCCTGCTGCAATAACAGCTGATACACCCACAGTTACAACAGCAGAGACTTATCCTGCATCTCTTCCCAAGAAGAGATATATAGAACTGGTCTTGCTACATGTTCTCTGTGCACCCTTGGATACTGTGCTTCAAATCACTGATTTTATTTCTTTCATATTTGTTGCTGTGTATATTTGCTTTCTTCTGTTATGCAGGTTTCTGTCCTGAGAGGTAATCACTTGGTTACCAGTTCATAAAAAGAACATTCACATGAATGAGTGCTCATAATCTTGTCCTCTATGAATTCAGAGGTGAGATTAACACAGTTATATACACCCATCAACCCCTTCTCTCCATAGCTAGGCATTATGTGAATTATAGTAAATAAATGCAGATTTTGGGTTCTTCCCAGGAGACATCAAATAAAGTAGCTGGAAGAGCGCAGGCAAATATCTGATTTCATTCTGGCATTAACTCACAGAGTTCATGGGCTATTTTAAGAACTCTCTTTGTATAGTTGGAGCCGAGTTTCAAACAGTGCTTCAAAGTAACGAATGGTCTTGGCAGACAGAAAAATTCTGCCAAATTAGAAGTGAAATTAGACTAGTATAGTGTTACAACAATAAGGTTAATCGGTTAAGGGAATAATTTGTGGGATAGGATCATTAAAATGTCAGTGCCAGAGATGTTCCTGGACTGCACATAGTGTAGAAGATGCTTCACTGAAAAGGGAGGAATAGGAAAATCTGTTCTTCCTCAGGAGCCATAACACAAAGCACTGCTGCTTTTGTGCTTGTACATTCTTTCTCGTTTAGCAGCAAAGTTCTTGGTAAAGATCAGAAAACTCTTTAAATAACCACTTCCTGGTACGTCCTTGAGTTGCTGATAGCTCAAAGAAGAAACTTCTTTTCCAAGTGTGAGAATTCTGTTCCTGATCATGGCTTTTGTTGGGACTGTTTGTGACTGATTAATATGTATAAAGTGCAAGTAAAAATCTTAATGGCTTGTACATGTACAAGACTATGACCAATTGCCTTTTTCTGTTGTTGAAAGTTGTCACACAGGAGCACTTAGAAATGGCCACCTGCATTGGAAATTGACCTTAGATCTCTTTATTCTGGTACTCTGTCTTCGCTAGTGACCAATACTGGACTGAGAGGGAGATGCAAAAAATTTTAGTGTATGTTAAAGTAGGGCAGTTTCAATTTCCTGGAGTAATTGTATGTCCTTTTATTGAAACCTATTCTAAATATATTGTTTTATTTAAAGATATAATACTGGTATTTTGCACAAAGTTGCATCACTATTTTAGAAGGAAAAATTAAACCAACTTGTCTTAAACAACAGAACTTCACTGGTTAAAATGGGAAGAATTGATTGTTAAGTGAGGAATTCACAGCAGCACTTTAGGTGTAAAGTCAAAGCACTGAGTTGATAATTTTATCAGCTTTTACCTATGTCTTTTTCCCTCTCTGGATGAATAGCTGAGGAAGAACTGTACCTGTAGCCTCCATAGCCACTCCTGAATATTTGGCTAAGGCTGCGGAGTTTCTTCCTCAGTGAAATCATACCTTATTGCAAAAGGTATGTCTAAACTGCATGTCTTTGGGAAGCCTTCAAACTGCCATGCCACACTATGTAGTTGGCTGATTTCAAGGCTCTTTGGGCTAGAATGGAGCATGGTAGAATTCTTCCTCTCTCCTTTACATCAAAAGGAGTCCAGGCGTATGGGACAGACATACAAAGTATGTTCGGGTTTGGCCTAATCAGGAACAAAGAAAAAAAAAATCTTTTCCAGCACATGCTATTTGTGTAATTGTAATTGATAACGAAACAATAATTTTTAAAAAGCCAGTTGTTTTGAACTTTTAGTGATTCTGAAAATAAATGTGAGTTACTAACAAGCATATCTGTTGTTTGCTTGGTAGAATCGCTGACTACTGTTGCACATCCATGTTAGGACTTTCAAAATGGCCGAGTGAAATTGGTTCATCTTTCATGGTTATCCAGAGGCAGAGAAAGATTAGAAAGGGCCGTTTTCTTTTGGAAAAATCTTTTGACTACTCATTGTCCTACAGGGGCTCCAACAGCTCATCTGGCAATAAATCAGGGAGAGACTACAATGAAATTAAAGAGTCCTAAAAGAAAAGTTGAAGATAAGAATTTCTTTTTTTGTTACAATACTTTATGTTCTTGTTTATTAATTCTGTTCTTTAATTGTGAAAATTGAATATGGTAGTCATAGGGATTTATGTTCTCTGTTAATGTGAGTTGCAGTTAAAACCTCACAAGAGCTGAACAACAGATAAAAGAGAATCAAACAAACCAGGAGCTCATTTGTTTTCATAACACAGTGGGTTATGGTAGTACATCAAATAGGACAGAGGAGAAGGAAATAGAAAACCAGGACTACCTTCAAGTTGCTGAGGGTGGAGAGGATAGAAAGCTTCAGGTAAAATTTCATTTGATTGTTTTATATGAAATTTGTACCTTGGCCAGAATCCCTTATACAAATTCTTCACACTGGAAAAATGTTACTCAGGGGAATCCATCTTATTACTTTTTTTTCCATTTTGATGAAAAAAGTAATGATATGAAGTGGAAAATGTCAAGTAAAATTAATCTAAATATTGGCTTCATGCAACACAATAGAAAGCACATTTTACTGTGTAGTGGTGTTATTTACTAAAGTCCTTAAGTACAGGTGTGCCAAACTGTCAGGACATTTTTATACAACTGATGGATTTTCCTCTGCTAGAAAATGCTGTGATCCCCAGGGTTTGTTCTCCCCTTGGACCATGACCTAGAAAAGTTTCCAAACACTTGCTGCACAAGTCTCACCACTCCTTTCCCTCAGTGGCTATATCCCAGATGGGGATATTTTCCATCTGTGCAGTGTGGCCCAATTCCTGCAGCACCTGAGCATCTCACCTGGACCTTTCTGCTTACCCAAGGACAGTGGTGTGTGAGTGTGAGACAGAGACCACAGAGGTGGTGTGGCAATCTAAGGGTAGGTACAATTTATTTTTGTTTCATGTGTACAGGAAGTCTGTCTGTGTGTGTCCCATTCCCAGCATGTGGAAGAGGAGCAGGCATAGGAGCACCATTTGGAGTGGGTGATGGAAGCCTGCTGCCCAGGCTCTCTGAGGGTGTCCCTTGGGGGTGCCACTAGAAGGTGGTTGTTCATCTGTGGTAAGGCTAAGATGTTATTGTTTTACTCTCAACCAGAGAGTTTTGTTAATTGGAAGCCAGGAAGCGTATATGCTGATGGTCCTGGGTGTTTCCGAGTTAAGCAAATACTCTTTGATGAATATTTGATGCTAAATTTGTTACCAAGTTTGATTTTTAGACTTTTGGAATCCCTTTGGTAATGTAAGCCAAGATACACTGGAAATCCTTGTGAGAGCAAGAAATCAATCCCATACTTGCAAGCCTTGGCCAGCTTCCTGAAAGTTTGAATGTCCTCCTTCTTGGAGTCTAGTTTTCTGAAACACAGCACTCCTGATTATGTGCTGTTTGGATGACAGCTTGAGAAGTCTGTAAGAGTGAAGGGTGACCTACTTGCATCTTAATTTTTTTCTTTGTGCTTAATGCAGATTTTCCAGTTTACAAGTTGATTTTAATCCCACGTTGTCTAAAAGCTCTTTGTGTACCACAAATAAATATTTTCCAAGTAGAAATCAAATAATTATTTAAGAAGAATATATTTATATCAAAACAATTGAGACTGATGTGTTAGTAACACTGCTACTTAGTTACTGCTGTTTACACACATGTCCCATTGTTTTGAAAAGCCATGTTGTCTCAGGTCACCTAAAATTCTTGCTTAAGAGTATTTTGGGTCTCACTCTTATGGAAATCCTTCAAAATATTTTTTGTTCTTAATTTTTTTCTTTTTTTCTTAAATTTTAAACTTTAGTCACAATATACATGCGTGTATTAATTGTGGTCAATGTTGTATTTTAAGAATTAAAAATAGTACATGGCCACAGCATTTAGCATTTGATTATTTCAAGGTTAGAAGGATATGTAATGCCTGTCAGCAATGTTCTCTGAGGTATCTCTGTTTCAAAGTCCTTGCATTTGTTCGTAAATAAACATTTTAATGCATATTTATTTATGTCTGTAAATTTGTGTCTCCCACTGGTAAGAATAGCTGGCTTACCTTCAATACACAACAAACAGTCAATTTAAATACTACTTAGGTTTGCTTCTGTTTCTCTTAGCTAATGAGTAGCAAGTGATTTGCCAGCTCTAATTATGGTGTTATTGTCTTTCTAAGAAGCACACTGACATTAAATTCTACAGTGGCTTAAAGAAGCTTGGTGTAACTGCATCTAAACAGAGCAAAATGCAGCCTCTCTGTTTCATGCAGCCAGTGAGAGCAGCTGAGGCTTTTTTGTATGACACAATGCAGGAAAACTAAATGTCATATTAGAACCGTTCTGCAGAAACCCCAAAAAACGAATTGATTTTTTATTTGGGTTCTTTGGGATTTTTTCCCCCCACAAACTTGTTGTCTTTAGAAATGCATATGTCAGCTCTGATGGCATATTCAAGATTGTGCAATGAACTGAGGGGAAGCTATATAGAAAGTAGGTTTAAAAATTGAGGTTCCTTCGTATGCTTGAGGTGAGTGTCACAAAGTAAGTGGGCAAAGATAGGTGTGAGCCTTTTTCATTTAAGTTGGTTGTTAATTTTGGTTTTTGGCATTCTCTTTAGTGCACTGATGAAAAAACGTAGTGACAATCCCATCACTGGGTTGCGTGGCATTTGAAAAACAGCCTATGCAAGTCCTTTCAGAGGGTACAGATGGCTTGAAATGATGATTGTTGCATACAAAAATCTCTCTTCCTCTTTTTATTGGAAGTGCATTATAACACCGAGTTTGAGCTTTCCTTGAAAGCTTTAAAAACTCTTACACTCATAGAACAACTTATGTTTTCCTTATATAGCTCCTGGTGCCAGAGGAATTTATAAAGTGCTTTTAGCAGCTTAAAAGCCTGAAAAGTGTAGGATAATCCTCCTGCTTTTTTAACGCAGTCCAGTACACCTTCATCAGCTGTCCTAGTGGTATGGCTCCTTACTGTGGCAAAATGCCTTCTCCACCATGGATGTGCTCAGGCTTGCAGATGAGTTGAGGCTTGTTCTGACAAATGTTTCATATTTTTCATCTTGCTCTTGTCTCTAGAAGGTTGAAATCATAAGAATTTGTAGGACCTTTCTGAGGCTCACTGGTAGTACCAGTGTGTTGAAGCCATTTGTTTATAAACAATGATACAATGATTCTCCTCACTTTTCCCTCAGTTTTGTCACACCACTTTACAGCTTTTCAAATGAATGATCTGCTGACATGTGCAAGTGCTGACATGTGCAAGTCTCAGCCATTCTATGGTTTTTGAACAGAGTTGAGACTCCATCACCCCCTTCTTCTAAGAGGGTGATTTTTGCTGCTGGTTCACATAATTTCTTTTACCATTTGGACCTCTGTTTCCTCCCTGAAGGTTCAAATATCTCTAGAAAGCCTCATAACTGTGTTTTTTGGTGCTGTGGTGTGAATGGCCAGGAAAGAAGCTTGTGGTATGTCAGAGCCAGGTTTTAAGTTCTGTCTCTATAAGCTTAAAAAGAAACGAAGGCTGGAGTTGCACAGAAGATATTCAGGCACTTCACTTAAGACAACGCCATGAGATTTTGGGAAATCTTATTCCCAATCTTGTAGGAATTTCTATTGACCTTTTCTTACAGCTTTTGTTCATTTTTACAGGCTGAAAGGCAAGCACATGAATTGAAATCCTGGTCTAGAAAGCCACATGATACTATACAGCGCTTCTCCTGATTGGGGTGTGAGCCCTTAAGTCCACTAAAAGTTTGGCACTCAGTCACCTTTTGAGGATCACTCTGCGAGTGACCTGTCTGAAGACGGTGCTATACAGCACTAGAACCAGAAGTTGGGAGTGTCTAGTTCACCCTTGTCTATCAACAGTAAATAATAATGTCTCACTCCTTGTTTAATCTGAATAGTGGTGGTGACTTTTTCACTACATATGGCAAACACATTTCATGCTTTGTCTTACCTTGTATTCCAGACCACGGCTGTGGAAGGACTTCAGAGCAGAAAATGCAGGAAAACTGGGTTCTGATACTGATCTGAACTGAAACAGACAGGAAATACCATATTCTAAGCTTAGTGGGCACTGACAATTTTATTTTTTTTTAAAAGAACCCTAGTCTTTAATATGACCCACATTAAGAAAATATCCTGTTAAATTGATCAGCTTTTCCCCACATGGTCTTTAAACACTTCAAAAAGGTATCTATGAATGTTAACTTTTTGGTCTCAACAGATTATTTGGTGTTTTCTTACTTTTACATGTCTCAGAGTTTGATGTTTATCTAGAAAGGAAAAAATCCTTAGTAGCTGGTTGTAGTCCCAAGCTCAGATAGCATCTCTTAATTTGATACTTTATTCATTGATGTCAAATAGAAGGATATTTACTAGTATCAGATTTAGTGAATGGAATATTATTCTTTTTGACCTTAAACTAAATTGTAATATTACATTTTAGACAAATTAATTTTCTGTGATTGCTTGAAAGTAGTGTGTTCTATTTTTGTTATCTTTAACACTGAGGAAAAAACCCTCACCATTTTCTGAAATAAAAATCTAGTTTTATTTTAATAACGTGTTGCATTTTTTGTCTGGCTCAAAAAGCCTTTAGGCAACAGATACATTTCAATGGGGTTGCCTCCAATTTACGAAGAAAATACTGAGTCAAGGCCAAACAAACTTATGTGACTGCTTTTCTTAAAGCTGTCAGTGGCTATAACCAGGAAAAGAGCAGAAATCTTCCAACTCTTTTGTGCATCACTAAATCACCTTACTACTGTGTCATTTATAGCCTCTTCTCCAGCACCTTCCTTTTCACTGAGCACAGACAATATCCTTTACCTGATATTCTGTTTGGGTGGTCCTTTTACATATGGTAGAGAGATAAACAATGTGAAAATTTAGCTGGTTCAAGGAACTATATTATATTACAATGCTTGGTTAGTTTAATTTTGGCACATGATTGAATAGAAGGGGTAATTATATTCTGGAGCTATTTAATATTTGAACAGCTTGGAAAGAGCAATCTTTAGGGAGGTGGAGGGCTCAGCTGCCTTATTTATGCCTTATGGGACTACACTGCTTGGTGTCTTGTCTCTGATTCAAGCTGCAAAAGAAATAAAATACTGACACAAAGATTTGAATTAGAGCAAAGCCAGTAACAGAATTTTGTTGAATGGTGGATTTGATGAAGGTGTGGTCTCACTGTTCCACATTGTGCAGCTTCCTTTTCAGCATGTGTATAACGAGAAAAAGCCTAGCTATTATTACACTGAAAAATAAAATAAGCATTCATTCCAGTTTTATTGCCTGCCACTCAAGGTTAACTTCTTATTTCAGTTCCTACTGTCTACTTATGACCATAATTTTCTCTCAATCTTAGCTATGTAGCCCTTAAACCATCACTGGAAATTTATGGGCAGCATTTGACCTGTCAAGCATATTTCAAAATAATTGTTGTCTAAATCATCCAGGCAGCTTTGAAATCCCCATTTTTAATATTTCTGCACTATTGGTCATCTCAGATGTGGTAAGATGCTCTAATGATGAGTACTTAAAAAGCCTAAGACAGATATCCATCATTACTGGTCTTTTGTTTTGCCTCCATAAGGTATGTTGCTCTGTCATGGGGCTGTGTTTAATGTGTGTTAAAATTCACTGCACTGTACAAGCCACAGCCTCTCCAGCTAACTCTAGAATAACACCTGTGCTTGTCAGAAAAGGCTTCGAATGGCAACCACAAGTTGAACTCCCTGCCCAAAGAGAATTATTCTGAAAGATGGAAGTCTGTAAGAGAGCCTTGAGGATGAGGAGGGTAGCAGGGCCATAAGGAAGGGAGAAAAATCATCTCCTTTATTATTCCTGTAGTACTACATAAGAACCACCTGTTTTGTGGGTATAAATCTGCCTGTTTTGTAGATTTCGGTAAAACCTGAGACTGTAGACTGGGAAAAAAACTACACAAGCTTGTTCTGAACTTCACTGAAACTATTTGCAGCTTAACTGGCAAGCAGACAAGGCATTTATGTTTTCTGATCACTCTCACCAGCTGGACATTCATAGCTTTTCTCATAATTGTTCTGAGAACATACGATGGCAGAAAGCTTTTGTTCTGCTCTGACTGTAACTTGGTTATATAAGAGGGTAATTTATTTGATTCAGTTCCGAACTGTCCTGCAGATTTTTTTTAATTTTAGGAGAAAGAATAATCTTGTAAACTCATGCAAGGATGCAATCCTGCCATTGCAATGTTCCTGCCATTCTGAGACCCAGTTCTGCTGCAACACTACTCTGTGTGCATATGAGTGACCTTAGGCTGCTGGAGATAGAGATGTGTTAGGCCAGTTGATGTGGCCCATTGTGTTCTTCCAGTTTCTGAGAACTAGCTATATGGGACTAGGCACTAGATGGATCTGTTCCTTAAATCCAACAGCCAAGTCCCATCACCAACAGTGAGGACAACCCCTTTCCTCCCAGGTGACTCTTTGTTCTTTACACAGTGAATCCCATTCCACTGCAGGAGAACTTTCTGTGCTGCCTGAATAGCAGCAAGACTGAACCATCAAAATCAGCTTAAAGCCCTTAAACCCAAGATGTCACATCTGCTTTGCAGAAATTACAACAGGAAAACAACATGATTTAAAAAGGAATAATTTCAAAACAAACATTGTAAAAACTTAGTGGAAAAACATCTGCAGTTTTCAGACCATTACAGCAGCTTGTCAGGGAGGTCATGGAGCACTTTTGCATTTTTTTTCTTGAATTTATTATTATTGCTTTATATTTCTAACTAACATCATTTCCCACTAAGGACGTTATGCTGATGTCAGCAACAGCATCTAGCTGCTAGTCAAGGTATACAGGGTGCCTGAAATACTGCAAAGAATGGGATAATTAGGACAGTACAATAAATATGAGAGGCAACATTTACAAAGGATTGTTCTTGTAAATTGACTTAGAGAATGGAGATGCCTGGGAAAGTAAAAAAAAGAACAAAACAAGCTAAAAATTCCTTTTCAAGCTGCTAGAGCAGTTAGCGGAAGAAGCCAAAATGCCTTTTTACACGCAAATAAAAAAATGCAAACACAGTCATATTTTGGATGAGAAAAAACAGTGCTACAAGTATGGTTGCACTAAGAAGGGCAACATCATGTAAGGAGGTATAATGTCCATATATTGTTGGCCAGGTATTGGAGCTAAAGCTGCATGGTGGTGGGAGAACTGTCTGTGTGAGGTAATGGTGGCAAGAAGCAGAGCTGATCTAATCACACTGAACTTGACTGGAAATTCTCTCCCTACACTACTTTTGAACTATCTTGCAAAGCTGACAAGGTGTTTTACCTAAAACCCTCTTTCCTAGAGAAATGGAGGCAGGAGAAAATGCTAAGTAAAATTACCTAAGAGCTGACAAAAGATCAGTCATGCTGTTAACATTTGACATGGTCACTGTGAAGACTTTGGTTCTGCAGGCCTTCCAAAATGCTTTATTTCTTCATGAACTCTTTCTCAGCTCAGCATGTATGCCCTTGTGACATAAGTGTTTGCTCCCTCCTTCTGTTATAGAGTGGGGCAAAATGGAGGAAAGCCAAGGTTCACAGAAAAGCCTAAAACAGAAGAGTAAAAGCATGAGTCACTTTGGTGGCCTCTTGTGAATGTTCAAAATATGCTTTGTTGTCATTAGCTCTTGAATAGAAGTGCTGTTTCTGTAGGAGTTGTGTCAGTTGTTAAGAGAGAGTTTTGTAGTGACTGGCTTAAATCATGTCTAAACTTCTGGTGTTATAGAACACAATCCTGCCCCTTATTAACATTAAGCAAACCAGTCTCTTCATTTATGATGTCCTGAATATGTGGTGTAACCTATGAAAATGCAAAACTTGTCTGCTTTCCAGTGCCCAGTGTCACATATGGCTTTCTTATAGCTGACAGAAGGCAGAAGCTGTCAGACTTAGACTACAAAACTAAACAAGGATTGATTGCAGTGTGAAGGATCAGTGTAAATTTTGCCTAGGGCTAGGTTATAAGAGTGTTCTTTGGGATTAGCTCAGGGCTCTTCCTCAGACTTTACATGGCAAGTGGTAGGCCTGTAACAAATCTAGTAGGATGTGCTTTAGTTAGAAAAGAGCTGAACCATCAAGCAAGCAATATGTCTGATGCTAGTATTAGTGTTTTATTCTATTACCCTGTAATCAGGGTACACACACTGATGCAAATAACCTGGTATGTACAGAACTCATTCAACATGTGTTTGAGAAAACCTCTGAAATTCCAGAGCAAGTGGGCTGTTTAGGTTTGCCCAGAGTTACCCAGGTAATGCAAATGCACTCAGCAAATACTTTGTGATGGTCAACTTCTGTAGCAAGTAATGCAAATGAATGGGAAAATGTTAATAGCTCAGTCTTGATAACATTGCATAGACACAAAGCATTTTTTCAGGTTTAATATAGCCAGATTTAAGTAATTTCTGTTATCTGTTTCTTGGTGGAGATGCCTAATTTCTCAGTGAGAAGGGGTAGTACTCTGCTATTAAAAAAAAAAAAATCCTTACTCTGCTATTTAAAATTAATTTAGGCTAACATCTATTTAAAATTTGAGTACAAATATAGATATTTCTTTGGTGGACAGGGAATATTTTATTAACTCTTGTAAGCACTTTCCCTCTCTGATTTTGTGTACCTCAATCTATTGTTAAGCTGAGATAAGGTGGGAAACCTGTGATATGCATTTAAAATGGTAAATTAGAAACACTTCCAGTCATGTTTAATTTTGACATGAACTCTCGTCTCCTTTGCACTTCAATTAGCACACAAAGTAGCCCCTTCCTGTACATTGAATCAATCAGGTGGGGTGTGCCATATATTAATTCAGTCCCAGTGGGATAGAGACAGGACAGCAGGGCAGCACCATTGCAGGATGGGATGTGAAGAAATTACTGCTAATACTGCCAGGTGCTAATGAGAAAACTAGGGGACATTTCACCTGAGCTGACAAACCTGAGCTTTCTTCTACATAAAGACTGTCCACTGAGAGCATGGCCAGGATGAGGTGGATTTGACATACCAGCAGCAGCCTCCAGAGAGGACTGTCTTCACCTGTGTCACCTCTCATTTCTAAGGCAAAAGAACAGGAGAGTGAGATGTTGTTATGTGTGCATGTATGAGAGGGTTGTATGACCTGATGGTGGAGGCTACATGCATAGGAACAGACTAAGAACCGGCCTGTTTCAAGACCCAGGCAGGGAAACTGGGAACCTGTTTTTTTTTCTGCTGAAAGAGCACATATATCTTGGATTGCTGAAAAAAGATTTGTTTCCGCTTAGATGAGCCAGTGTTTATTGGTTTAAAGTGGAACATTGAATTGTCAGTGACTTAATGATAAAAGCCAGCTAATGTTGTCAGTATGACTGCGAACAACTAATGGCCAAAGTAATAAACTCAAAGATGTATGTGAAAAGTCAGCAGTACAACCAGTCTGTTTCCCAAAATGGTTTAGAACTTAAATACTGAGAAAAAAAAGTCCATAAATTTCACTGAATTGATCTAGTTGTAAGGAAATACTAAAGCGTCTACCAGAATATTTTTATTTTGTTAATCTTGAAGCTGATAATCACACCCTTGCTAAAGGAAGAACAACATTATGTCTACATGCATAAAATTGAACTACAACCCCAAACTGAATAAAATAAGGCTTCTGTGCTAAGTCAGAATATGTCAGAGATGTGGTTGATCTAATTTCCAACCCAGTATTCTTTAGCTAATAGGCTTTCCCCTCATACAAAATATGCCATATTCAGTCTCCTCCAGTCTGCTCCCAGGTTGTTATCCTGTATTTTATATCCAGAGTTTGGATGGTGTAGAAATCACTAACAGGCCTCTGCAAATTCTCACCCTCCCATTCTCTTTTTTTCCTCTTTTTCGTTCTTTTATTTCCTCTCCCAAACTGAGGTGCAATTCACAGTCAACGGTAGATTATAATGTATTCCCTTTTTGTGGTTTGGAAGTTCCCCTTGAATGGATGTTCTAAAAAAATCACCATCAAGGAAGAACCTGGAAAGAGTACTTAAGCAGAGTGTATGCTCGTGGGAGTAGCACATGTAGTAAGCTACACCACAGGTGATCTTTGCCTCTAGTGATCCATCTGGAGTGGGTTGGAACTCCTGCTTTCTTTGGGGAGAGTCAAAAATGCCTTTAGAGAGAGAAAAATCATAAAAACACTCCACAAGTCAAAACTGGTGGAATTTTTAACTTGTTGACTGTGAGGTATTTCAAATGCAATGAAAATTCATAAAATTGCAGTTGTTCAGAGGTTCTTCACACAGTTATCCAGGTCCTTCATACTACAGAAGAAGCTGTGATATCTAAGAGTATCTACTCAAAGTGAATAGATTGATGAATTTGAAAAACTGTGTACTGGAAAATAATACAGCTGCTCAATGTTTCCTCAACTTGGCTTGTTAAAAAAAGTAAATAGTTAAAACAACCTCTAAGATCTCATTTCTGGTATGGCGGTGATATATCAGGAACATCACTGTAAGGTTAATCTTGAGTAACAAAACTATCTGAGATTCCACATAATGTCTTGGGACAAATACTTTCCTGTACTGTGGATGTAAGGAAATGCTAACATGTTAAGGTGCTCTTGTGGGAACTGTAAATCTTTAATTACATTCTCTCTTCAAGGCCTAATAGTTGGACCTATCTTGCAGTAGGTGCGCAGAAAAATGTCGGTAGGTCCTGTTGAACTGGTGAGTTCTTGGGATAGAGGTTATTGAAACCATAGATAACACATTAGCAATAAACTCTACCGTGAGGGAGTTGTGGTTGTCTGGTTGGGTCTCAGCGCAGGAACAGGTCAGCAGAAACAACTTCAAAACCTTCCTTGCCTTGTGAATCCTGTTTGTCTCTGGCTGTAGAGTAGTTTCTACATCTGCACTTCTGTGACACTCTGTGCCAAGTCCTGTGCTCTCTGGTCCCTGTGAGTCATCACATTGACCTCAGCTGGATGGCTTCTGTGAATAAAATGAACACCATTTGGGGCACAGCCAGCATAAAAACTAAGAGCTAGTCACTGTAGCTGGACTTCAGTTTCCCTGATATTTCAAGGTACCTTTTACAGCTGCCAAACATGGAATATCTGAAACCCTTGCGCATTGTTACTTGAAGCCCAACAACCAGGCAGTCCTGATGACTTGCACCATGATGGTTATGTTCCATGTTACGCAAAGACCAAAGATTCCATGACTTCTGTTGTGGGCTCTCTTTCAAAATATGTTTTTTATTTCAAGGAGACCATGTTTCCTAAGAAAGCTTTTAGTGACATGTTTATTCATGTTGGTCAAATGAAAGTCATGTGGCACACCTCCCTTTCTGCTGTGGTGAGCCACAGTGTGTTTGATATAATCCCACTATCTTGTGTGAAAAAAAGCCAGCTGAATATCAGATGTGCCTGGCTTGCATGTCAGTAAGACAGAAAGCATGTTACACAAGTCACCACACTTTGTAAACTCTATTTTTATTTTGGAACAACCTCCCTTCAGCTTTTTCCACTCTCTTTTCTTGGGCATAGGGTTCATTCAGGGCTTTTCCTGAGCTGAGTGTATGAAAAGAAGACATAAGCGTCAGGAAATACCCTGACTTTGATGTGGCTTCACATGTTTCTGGGGTTAGTGTACTGCCTGGTTAGCTGGTTTTATACTCTGCAGTGATATGAAAGTGTTTTCAGTAAGGGACTGTTGAGTATTCTGTTGATTGTTTTGTCCATTATCAGGAAGTCAAAAATCAAATGAAATGCAAGAGGTCCAAATAAATATTTGAAAGTCAATGTATTTGTTTACCTTTAAAAAATAAATGTGTGATTTAATCTAAGTTATTCATTGCCTCTAAAATAAAGAATTTAAAGACCTTCGCATTAGAACAGGTAACTATTTGGTAGAGTTATTCAGCTTGACTTCTCTGCTTCCTTCACACCAGTGAGAGAATTTAGGACTGAGAAAATAAAATCCTTTTTGTGTGCATGCAAATGCATGCAAAGCTGGTATAGGCATCTAGTAGGCGCATCTACTAAGCTAATGAAGAAAACTGTGATAATGCTGTGCAACTGGGTAATTGCTGAGCTGATGCCATACTTATCTTGAGCTTGATCTGTTTTGTTTTTTTCATATGCATATTTACCTAACTTATTTAATTTTTTGTAATGTTAGATATTTAGGAATCTCATTCATGGTGACTGAACAGTCAAATGGCACCAACATGGAAACAGAAATTGTTGGATTAGTAAAGCTCACTCATTAGTGGACGTAAAATGGGAGTATCCTGAAAGGATGGCTCATGTAAATGACTAAAATGTAGAGTGATAGGGGCTTTTTATGAGAGCAGGGGAAACACATGTCAGACGTGAGAAGCATAAGGTCAGAGAAGTCCATGTATGCAGAAGACATTGGTGCACTTGCTAAAGGGGCACACAATGGCCATAACACCTTTAATCTGAATTGCTTCACTGGTGACTGATTCAAAGGAAAGGCTGGAAAAGGCCTGCGTGTGGCCCCACTGCCCAAGGTGTGCATTCATGGAAGGGCTTGTATGGCCTGGTCAGGCAGGAGTGACATTTGTAGCAGTTTTGATTGCCCCAGAAATCTGCATCTTCTTCTCAGTTATTTAAAAGCAAATTGCATCATATTTTAAGTGCTGTGTGTCTACACGTGAGCCTATTTAATTTTGGGATATTGCACAGTATTTATTTCAATGCAGAATTTGTCCAATGATATTTATTCCTGAAATATCTGTTTCAGGAATACAAGATGCTTCTACCTTGTTTGCAATGGATATCCAAGTCAGCAGGAAAAAGTGCTTGGCAACATAAAATACAGAGGAAAACTGCATGTGTTTCACCCAGAGCAACAGTGACTTGCAGTTAGCAAAACAAAAAAGCAGTGCCATCCTGTTGATGGTAACTTATGAAAAATCATATATTGAGAGACAAAGAGAAGAACAAAGGAGACAGCTCATGGGAACATCAAAATTCTTGTTCTGAATCAAGTCTGTTTTGTTTACTTATTTATTCCATGTCTGAAACTCACAACCTTTCATGAGAACAAGGAAATTAAGTGAACTTAAACACAGCTGGATGTCCCTCTAGGTACATTTCATTGTAATGCATTAGCAAAAAGTGAAGGATGGTTTGTTTGACAGAAAACAGACAAAAGGAGGGAATTAACATAATAAGTGAAAGAAACACACTCCCTCTTAGCCATGGTATTGTGCTACTGTGCTCTGATGTGCCTGTTCCTGCTCATGTTCTCTGTTCTGAGCATGGCCTGGGCAAAGAGCACAGGAGAGCACAGCTTCACAAACGCTGCCTCTGGTGAGCAGAGACCTGGAATAGCCTATTCTGTACTGGCTTGAAGGGAGCTGCCCCACACCTGACTTTGGAGCCTGGAGTGGCCTGAGAGGGCAGGTGACTCCTGCTGCTTGACATGTTTTGTCATTATACCTGCTTAAGCCAGAAATCTTAGCTGGTCATACAAAGCAATTTAAAATCACTTTTCTTTATGGTGTTCTTGCTGTCCTGTCATTTAATCAATCTGTGCAGGCCAGAGTGATTTTGATAGTTAGAACCCATATGCAGTTTTCTTCCTCCATAAGAAGCAGGTGCTGCCACCCTTATAAAAACCTTTTCATTAGTAAATAACTGAGTAGTCATGGGCTTGTGCTTTTAGGACTGGGTTTTTTTTTTTCTTTCTCTACCTCCCTCATCCCAGGCCCACCAGCCCCTACTATTTCACTCCTTCATGGGTGTTGGAAGGAGAGGGCACTGTACTCTGTGCAAAATTCAGCTTTGGGTGCTTTTTTTCAGTTCAGCTCCACAGAAGTAGAAGTGAGCTGATATACAGTAGCCTCAATGTTAGAATATTTGAAGTACAGTTCTGAGCAGAGAGTTAATTTTAAATGTGAATTGGTCACAAACCCAGGACATCTCCTAGTGGTCTTGTGGCACTTGAGTAGTTTCATGCAGCAGTTGTGCAGTTATTAACCGGAGGAAAAAAGGTGCACTCAAAAGAAAAATTATCCAAATAAGAGGAGCTTCACAGTTTTTCAAACTGAAAAGACTTTGGTAGTAGCAGTGTCTGTGGAGCTCTAGGCTCTGTGGTTTATTCAAGCCTAACCCTAAGCTAAGCAGAAAAATCATCATTTTCCTAGGCTGTGGTGCCACGGAGCATGGTGTGGAGAGTGCAGTGTTGGGGCAGTGCAGTGCTGCCCTTGGCAGGCCTTTTGTAGTTGCAGTGTCCCTGGAGCACTGGGCTTTGTGGTTTTCTCAACCCTAATCCTAAGTGTAACCCTAACCCTAGGCAGAGCAGTAAAACCAGGCTTTTGCTGAGGCTGAGGTTCCCAGCCCATTGGTACAAAAATGAAGTGCAAAGTTGTTTTATATATAGCTGGAAGCATATCCAGAGCTGGATGACCTGAGTGGCTCCAGGAAGTCAGAGCTGCTGGTCAAGTCTGGTTAATTCTGGAGGATTTTTTCCTTTCTTTATTTTTTTTTCCTTATTTTTTTTCCCTTTTTTTTTTTTTTCCCCCTACCCTCCTTCTCTTGCACACTTCATCAATTTCTAATATAAAAATTTCCTTATTTTCATCATTTAGTTTTGAACTGGATGGGAATTCTCTCTGTGTCCTCAGAATGATGGGGGCAGAAAACTCATTTATCAAAGCTCTGCAATGAACAAAGCCAGAGCAGAGCAGCATAAGCATAATTAACGAGGAAAAAATGGAGCTTGTGGCTTGATGTTGATGGATACAAAATGTGCCACAAAGGCAACAAAGCTTTGAGAATGCTTTGAACATAAAACCAGTCTCACGGGATGAACAATTCCATGCCAGAGAGTAAATTCAGGCTAAAATGGATAAGCTCAACTGTCATGATGACCATACAGCTGCAGCAGTGGAGGATCTAGGTACTTGTTAGACATGTTTTGGGGTTGTTTTGGGAGGGAGGACCCAGTTTACTTACTTATTTTATCTTGGCATGCTGTAGTTGGATAGAGCACTTTTGTTATTGTTACTTTTATAATAGCAGAAGTGTGTGCCACAAAGGGATTTGTCCATAGTGAAATGGCATGTATTTTCTTGAGCTGTCATCAGCTCCTCTCTGAAGAAGACCCCAAAGACAGGACAGATGTGGTTTCTCTGGCTCTGTATACATGATCACAAACCTACTGCAGCTTGTCATGGAGCTGAGCTCACTGTTATGGGCAGCATGTCTTCCTTCTCACCCGAACACTCCATGGGGAAAGGAAAAGTAAAATCAAATTCCTCTTGACTGCTTCTATCAAAATCATGTCAGGAAGGATCCAGGGAAACAAGCTTTGAAAAATGTGTGTCTTTTCCCTGGAAATTGTTTCTTTTACCATATCCATATTTTTTGTTTTCCAGTTGGCTTAAAAGATTTTAATGTTCAATTACTGCAAAAAATGTGCTTATATATTTTTAACAATATGGTCAAGCGTTGGACTAACTGGAAACAGAGTTTCAGCATGCACAGTGAAAATTATCTCGGATAAGAATACACTAAACTTGTCTCCTGAATAAAGGCCGAGATACATGAGCATGCATGACAGAGCTGGAGAGTGCTGGTCCGGTTCTGTGGCAGTTTGAGCAGGAACAGTGAGAGCTGCTACAAAATACTCTGACTCCTGCATTTTTGAGATTGGTGGCAAGAGTTAAGCAACAAAAAAGGAAGGAAATGGATCTCACTCCTGCATCTCTTTGTAATAGAACTGAACAGCTCAAAAATAGGGCTGTTTATTAAATGTTGCAAAAGGTGAGGGATTCAGTCAATTTACATTGCCTTATTATTGGTGCCAATTTTATATGGATACCGCCTTGGTCAAGTCAGCAAAACAAACATGACTTAATCATCAACATCTTTAAGATAAAAACATTTCTTTACAGAATAAGCTTGTTGAAGGGTGTGTGTAGACAATCAGAAGTGATTGTATTACTGATCATTCACTAGTTACTACTGTTCAGCAGGTATTTTTCTGTGAATGGGTACCTATTTTGTGGCTAATGTGAAAAAGCCCCCAATATTAATTGATGGATTCATAGCTGCTCTATCATAGGCCAAAATATTTAATTCTGCAATTTTGGTATCTAAAACTCTACACCTTAAAGCACTGACTTTTTATGTATGTCATGTGCTTTTCTGATTGCTTACGAAACAGGATAAATTTTCAAGACAAATTATTGACCATCTGGAAGGCAATTGGCCACAGTGTTGAAGAAAAATAATCAACATTTTAAAATATTTCAAGCATTAAAATGTTTGTGTGTTATGTTTGTTGGTTTATATGTATGTTTGCAGACTACACAAGTGGTAGAACTCATATTTGTTAATTCCAAACTTGAATTCTGATAAAAGCACTGCAAGGGGCCTAGGCAGGACTTATGAATTCATTAAAGCTTAGAAATTTTCATGCTGGTCTTAGTGGTGAAACTATGCTTCTTCCTGTTTGGGTTGTTTAAATATAAGTAATGCCTTTAGGCTTTTCATCTACTGTAAGTATTTGTAAAACATAAGCTTGTTTCTGAAAGTATCTATTCTCAGCTAGCTTGCAGTTGCAAATCTGACAGGGTTTTTTTTGCCATGTCAATTCCCACCAACAAATTCTGAAAATTTTCATAATTATTTTTCTAGTGTTTATTTATAATTTCTGAGAATGAATGTAAACCATATGTTTCCATGAGGCTATGTGACAATATGCTCTTCCTTTATACAAAACCACCCAAAAATTTCCAGTTTCAGCACATTTCCACAAGCAATACTTTGTTTAAATCTGCATATATTATTTTTTCATCCACTGTATTGTAATAGTTCTGTTATGAGGAATATTTGGAAGATCCAAGTCAGGATGGTGGGGTGGGAGAGAAAAAAATAGGAGATATTGTCTGCCTAGTCATAGCTGTGGTGCAAACCATGAAATGGGAACTCTCATATTTCCTTTGCATACCTCTGACCTGGGAAGATTACTGTCTCTGGGGGGAGGAGATAATTTAATTTCCATTCATTTCAGCTTTCATTTCTTTGCAAAGAGTCAACAGATATGTTTCACATTCTGTGGGATCACTTATTTTGCTTTGGCAATATAGCATATCTCTGCCATGGGACTTAGGTTAGACCACCTGGTTTCCTTCTCTTCAGACCCTTGGGTGGGCCTGAAACCAGTGTAAGTTAAAAGATTTACCTAGTACACTGTCCAGTTACCCACTTAGTTTTTACTTTGTCTCTTTCATGAATAAAATAATACAGCAAAATAACTCAGGAAGGATGAGGACTAAAGGAAAGGTGAGTAGGGTAGAAAAGCAAGGGATTTGTGTCTTGTAGTCCATATGCAAAGCAAGGGTTAAAAAATTGCTTACCTTCAAGGCTGGTGTTCAATAAGTGAAAACTATTCAATATGGATCTCAATATGATCCTGGAAGAAACAACATGGTTTAAATTCCTTAGGGAAATTAAGATAACTTCATTACCATTTAGAGGGTTTAAAAACAAAAACAAAACTGTGGAATTAGTAAACCTGAACAGTATAAAATATTTCAGTCTTCACAGAAAAATTGTCTGATTCCTAGGATGAATTTTAGTATTTTTGTTAACACTGATAGATCTCTCTGCAATAACCTGAAACTATGACTTTTCAATACTCACTTAATACAATTTTTTTGAGTAAGAGAAACTCTGAATTGAGCCCAATAATTAACATGTCAATTTCTGCATGAGTGTGTGACTTACAGACTGCCATGTTTTATTTAAAACATGTAAATAACTTGTATATCTAGAAATACTGCTATCTCCTCTCAATGAGAGCACTGTTCCTCATCAGGCAGGTCCCATTTAATTAACACATTTACTTAACCACCATGTACTTTTATACATGTCACTGCTAGCAAGTGGTTCTAAGTACACAAAGAAAGCAGCCT
Source organism: Trochalopteron elliotii (assembly GCA_024734555.1). Lineage (NCBI taxonomy): Eukaryota > Metazoa > Chordata > Aves > Passeriformes > Leiothrichidae > Trochalopteron > Trochalopteron elliotii. The sequence goes on along the minus strand of JANPWX010000100.1, from coordinate 1,554,697 downwards.
GCACTTTGGTCAATAAGCAAGGTGGCTATCTTTATGCTAAAGCCCCAAATTAATTTCCTACTCCAACCACAAAATTTTGTTGGGAAGAGGAGGAGGAACCCAGAACAAAAAGACTCAAAACATCGGTTCTGTACCACCTCTCTGCTTCCCTGACAGGGCTTGCATCCACGTGGAAGTGAGCATGTTTAGGTGAGAAATCTGTGGTCAGTTTGTGGACATCCAGTTGGTGCTCACCTACTGCCTCACAGGTGAGGCTGGCAGGCTTGATAGGTGTAAAATGTCAAATGTGGCCATGTGTTTGACACGTTGCAAGTGAGTTCAGGGTGGAGGTAGAAGTGAGGATATAACCGTGGTCTTCTAGCATAGCTCAGAAATGTCTGGTTTGCATTTTCCTCCTTCTGGCTCACAGGAAATGTGGGCAGTTTTGGACTCCAAAGACAGTTGTAAAGTGATAAGCAGGAACTGCATATCAGCACTGACCAATGCTACAGCACTTTTTTTGCATAGCTTTTTGTCTTTAACCATTTGGTGGACTGTCAGTTCTTTGGAAGTAAATGGTTTCTTATGTCTGGTAGTAGGGTCTATTTTTTCAGAATTATTCAAATAAAAGAAAAATCTAATCACCCTTTAATACATAAATCCCTGGTATTTCTTGATTATTCTTCTTTCATGAAGCACATTAGGTGCTTGAGTCAGTGAAGTGGAGGCACTGTGAGCACATCTTATTGAAGAAGAATCATTCTTCCTTGTAAATGAGAGTCTCCTGACTGTAATCTACAGATACCTTTGGGTTAGTAGGACTCTAAATATTCAGGAGTAATGAAACACTGGTGATATTGGTGCCATATCATTTGTCTGACCCTAGAAAACAATGAACTGGGCCATTTGGAGCAACAGCCAAACTCCAGTGGGAAATAAACACAGCTGCTTCATTGTGTCAGCTTTCCATACCTTCTGACTCTTGAAAGGGCTTTTGTTTTAACAGAAAGCTCTCTAAGGTGGCCAAATTGTCATCAGTGTGCAGGTTTATCCTGGGTGCAGGTTTCATCTTCCTGAGTGGGATCTAATCTAATGTACCCTGACAATAGGAGGCTCAGGTGCACTTGTGGGGTTGTTTTGTTTTGTTTGGATTTTGAGGTTTTCCCCCTCTGTTACTTCCTGGGAGTGTCTTGTAGGGTAAATTTCTTAGTAGAATTCAGAAAATACACATATAATACCTTATTAAAATGCTGCTGGAGACCTGCAACTGCTCTCAGGCATAATGCCAACATACAGATGTATAATCAATCAGTGAGGAAGCAATAACTTGCTATGTTTGGAATGCACAAATATGCTGAGGTCAGGTGTTCAAAGCACTGACTTTTGTGTACCACTCAAATTTCTGGCTGTACCTGAGCAAGTTTGCTCTCTGGACTCACGTGTTTGATAACTTACTAGTAACTGCAGGACTGCGTTTTCTTGTCCATATTCATACTGAAACTCAAGCTCTAAATCACTGTGGGTGTAACACTGTTCTGTAATTTGGAAAAAGGCACAATCTTATCAGAAAACTCTTCTTTGTACCGGGTAGAAGCTTCTCTCAAAGTTCTTGTAACTTCTCCTAGTTTGTTTTGGCTTTTGGTGTGAATTAATGACTTTTACTGCAGCAAAGGTAAGCCAGCATTGCTCAGCATTTCCCCTCTACAGGCTGAGCACTCATGAAAGGTGACTTCAGCTTTCTTTGTGTAATGTAGAAGTAGTCAGGTCATAAAATTCTGTGGAGCTCTGCTTCCAGGGTTGCCACATAGAGTGATGAGGATACAAATAAATGTAACCAGAGTGCTGTCTTGTCCTATAGTCCCTCAGAAAAGAAATATACACTATTAGGGTTTAAAATACTGAAACCGGTTTCTTTGATTGTACAATGATGTAACCAAAGGATTGTATGTTTTAGTAGCTGAGAGGAATGTAGAAAGAGGATATATGAGTGGCATTTTGCTTTTGTTAGCATGATTACTAAGTAATTAATGAAGTTAGGTTTGATCTGGTTTTGTACTACAGTAAACATGAATAGGTACAAGACTTGTCTTATAATTAATTTTTTAACCAATATAAAAGAGAAAGGCAAATAATTATTTGGTCAAAAATATGATCTGAAAAGCAGACAATGAGAAACTAGATAGCGTATTAGATTTGATAGTATGTGAAGCACGTCTAGTGTCCCTAATGTATGGGGTTTTGTTCTTTAACACTAAATATGTAACTTTGAGCCTAGGAAAAAGGTATAATTTTAAAATATCCTTTCATATTGGCATTTAGCGATGAAAAGTGGGGAAGCCATAGAAAGGATGTTTGATATAAAATGATCTTGTCCTTCAAGAGTACTAGATGTGGGACACTTCTGTTCGTCATCTGATCATCCTACCTTAAATTACTTGGGGTCCTAGACCCATTGCAAAAATGTGAGAATTCCCCCTTTCTCTTCTGCCCCACCTCCAAAAGAAGCCTCCTTGCTGAAACACTGCTGGTGACCAGAGGTCAGAAGTACTCTGTGCAAACCCTTTGTATTCATCTATGCATTGGGAAATGCAAGGCAGGAGCATAAAAGGTTTTAGTTCTGGCCAAGCACGCACACCACCATTGAAGATTACATATTCAGGTGTGGAATCTGCAATAAAGGGAGAAACAAATGCACAAGTGAAACCACATGAGACCAGGCTGTCTGTGCTCCAAGGCTGGCAGAAAGAGAGCTGTGTCAAGCAAGCAAGGTGCCTTTTAAGTAGTGGGCAGCCATCCAGTTAGAGACATTATACATCAGTTGAAGTGTCATATTTTGTGGGATGGAAAATTGCAAGATGATTACTAAGGTAATGACAGAATGTGTCATAGCTTAGAAATGACATTTTTAAAAACCCATAAAAATTCTTTGAATTCTGCTCAAGTCCACATCACTCCTGTTATCTAAGGTGGAAGGATGGTGTTAAGATTTTGGTTTCGTTAAGACACCACACACCTTTATTGCAATCCCAGCTCATGAATTTGGCATGTTACAAGCAACTAATTTTGTTCAGTTTTGTGGAGGAAATGGTAGGTGCTCTGGAGGAGATGTTAAGGGGTCATGCAGGTTCCCCATTGGTGGGGATGGAATGAGAGGACTACAGAACAGAATGTGCCCCTGTGAGCAGGGTTCTTGGTCATCCTGCTGGCATTGCAGATATGTTGATTGGTGAGTGGTACCCTCCAGCCTTGGTTCTGCCCAAGTATTCTTTCCCCCATCTTAATTTAACTTTACTATTTTAACCCCCTGGAAAAAAAGATCCATTTAGAAGTTTTTACTTATAATAGAAATACTTGATTTGCTTTAAAAAAATATTCTTTCATCTATTTTCCGTCTAAAAGAAAACTGTTCAGCTACAGCCCAGTAGTGTAGCTACAGCAAGACAGTGGAATAGTTTTGTAGATGTATGAGGGTATGTCTGCAGCATTAACTGCTCAGTAATAATGTAAATGTATTGTGAAGGTAACTAAAGAGGAATTTCTTAAATAGACTTGAATTCTCTCATTAAAAAAAAAAAAAAAATCAGCAATCTGCAGCATGGTGAGGAATTTCAAGCAGTGTGAAGAAAAATCTCACTATGGCCATAAAGTGTCATGTCTTATGTCGAAGAGCTTCCCAGAGCAATTCCCCTTGTGAATTGCTCTCCAGATTTAACAGTGTTTTTTTGCTGATTGCCTCTTTCATTCCTGGTTGTCAATGAAGATTGAGGGGCTGCAGCTTAACTCAGTAAAGAGGGAATTACCCCTCTTGAGCACAGTAAATTTAAATAGTGTACTTCAAGTATTTTATCCTTTCCAGCAGTTGTAGGTTGGCTTAAATTTTGATAAAGCCACATGTATTTTGAGGAAGCACAAAGGTAAATTTCAATTCTCTAGAGAAACTACTGCAAACAAACATACATTTGAATGGAAGATCCTTGAAGCTGATATTTGTTTCTTTATTATCACAGCTTTATAGACCTTAGTAAAACAAACAAACAAACAAACAAACAAACAGTAATGTGATGGTGATGTAGGTTTGTTAATGTTCAGTCTGCCTCTGTGGCAGCCAAACACAGAGGTGGAGAGTAGGGGGAGAAAAGTAGTGATGTCAGTAGATATTTCATTAGTTAAGAAATGAGGAATTGGGCAACACTCCGCTTACATTTATTTGTATCCTCTTTAATGCTGATATTAGATTGTGTTCACTTATGATCTGATTACATGTCTTTTAAGGAGCAAAAAATACATTCATTCCCAAGACAGATGATGAGCACAGACTTTCAGAACATAGGATGTTTAAATGATGGTTGTATTCTGGAGGTTTGGTTTTGTTTTTGGTTGTTTGCTCGTCTTTGTTTTTCCTCAAAAAATTTCTAGATTGATTTTTGCTCCAAATGAATTGTGTCATAGGATTTCAATTACTGGAAAATATGAGGACTTTCCAATCTCTTCCACTGAACAAAGCAGATGTGATTCTTGTCTGGTTTTTGTCCATTACAAAATAAGTCTTGTGAGACAGGGTTGCTGTGAAGTAGGGATTTTAGACACAGAGAGCATGAGCTACGCACATACACACTAATGTGTCAGTTCTTATATTCTCTCAGTGATTTTCATAAGCAGGGATTTGATAACATCTGAAGCCTTCCTTCATCATTGTTGAATGGAAATTTTTGTTTTCCTCTATGTTTGCAAAATGAGCCTTCTCAATAAGGTTAATCTTATCAGCAGCAAAGCACACATAAAACCTAATTTTTAGAATCTATACTTTGAGTGTTCCAGCTTTTATTGGATATGCTGGCCACTCTTTTAAGTACAAAAACCATAGCTGCAAATTTAAGTTAATGGTGGTAGTTCTCAGATATATAGACTATAGAAACCAGCAGCACACTATGTGGCTGATCCCTCGGAGAGAGTTAAAAACTACCGTAAGTAATAATGGTCACACTTTGCTACAATTCAGACCTCTTTCATTTCATCTTATCTCTCAGATCTGCATGTTTGTGCCTCTTCTGTCTCTGTTTAACTATCAAGACAAGTAAGAAACGTTTGGTTTGGGTCATGCAGTTAAGGTGGAGGGCAATGAGAGCATTATTATTTTTAATGGGAAAGAAAAATGAAGTAAAGGAGCTGGTGTAGTGTGGTGGCTATATGTGTGTTCATTACAAGAGGTCTTTTTTGATTAAAGGTGGACAATAATGGGTTTCTAAAATTTTAGTGGAACTGACTTAAAAAAAAGATTCACAGGTCATGCTACAGTTTCTTCTCAATGTCACAAGCAGTTTACTCATTACTCTGAAATGATGTCAAGACTGTGCAGAAGGGGTGCTCATTTTTCCCCTGTTCCTCTCATAGCTGTCTAGATGGAATTAATATCTGAATGACTTGACCTTAATTGTAACTTGAAGTCTAAGGAAAGATGCAGTAAAGCGTTGTCTGACAGCTCCTAAAGAGTCCTGTGGTCCTTAGAGCTAGGGACAGGGTAGCTGTGTTTCATTGACTGCTTCATTTGAATTCCTGGGCTAAGTCTGGGAGCCAAATAAACAGTTGAAGCTGGTTTTTATGTCTAACACCTGATACGTACTTTTCCTCAAGGGTAGTGACTGCTTCTTACTTACTGCTTAGGATTGGATAATTAATTAACAGGGGTGACAATGTGCATGCTTGACTAGACACTCAGAAATCACAGAACTAATTCCTGGGTTTGAATAACATTATTTTAGTTTATAAAGCAGCCTTGAACTGGAAACATTCTATTCTCAAAAGTATGTGCTAAAATTTTTATGTCTATGCCGTAATTTATTTTTATTACAAATAGGGCTAGTCTTGCTCAAGGATATTTAATCTACACCAGTAAGAGAATAAAATCTTCGCCATGGTTATTGGTGGCACTTTATTGCACATAGTACTGGTATTTTTTTCACAAGCTATCTTAGTACCCAGTTTAGGTGTATGGAGATAGGTACGTGAACATGATTGAAGACCTCTTTGCTCAACTCTTTTAAGATGATCTTGATGGAGTATATGACTATTTAGACAGGTTGTTAAGGCTATCAGTTTGCCATGCAATGTTCCATTTGTACTTAGAGGTTAATGATGGCTATATTTAAAATGTATCTACTAGACCTGTGTCTGCTACTTGTTTACCAATAGAATTTTCTCTTAACTTATAAGAAAAATATGTTATGACTAAAGGATTTCTTACTTTATTTAGTAGAATTCTTGGTGACATTTGACTTGAAAGCTACAGTATAGGAATTCAATGAAGAGTCTTTCTGTAGGGGCGAATCTCCTTATCCTGAGCGTATTCGAAAGCTACTGATAATTGCTAATTAATATCCAAGACACAGGAAGTCACGAGTCTGTGGCTGAAGACTGGAGTTCCACTAGAACGCTCTGAATGTTGGTTTTAGTTAATTAAGCATAGTAAAATGTTGGTTTTAAACCTCATTGTTCTTGCATGATCATGTTTCATTGTTACACTCTGCAAACATTCTCTAGAGAGCCATATACTGAGAGCTTGTCTGCGACACTTCTCTGGCTGTGTGTTTCCAAACAGGCTGTTAGAGCAAGCATGAAAAAGCTGGGGTGAGCTTGCAGGGCAGTAGGTCAAGCGCCGTCAGTCATGGACTTGTGATGTGAGAGTGCTCTCCGGGCTTGGCGGGCCGTGTCGGGTTCCAAAAGGACCCGTCGCAGATGTTGCGATGGTGTTTATGACATAATATTTCTTCCCAACACAGATCACTGAAAGTGGCCATCAGTAAGTGTATGCATGGGGAACATTTGCATGTGTGATTTCATGGGGGAAGGCAAGTCAACCATCACATGCTGGAGGAACTTGGCCAAGTAATATACATAAAACTGCGCTCTGTCTCGGTGCTATCCCAAGAGGGCCTGCATGCAGATGTTAGTGGGGCATTTGTGAAATTAAATCCCATCGAAGAGAACTAAATCAAAGCTGCACTGCTGAGACATGAAGCTCAAGTTCTTTGTGGCATGGTTTCCTCAAGCAGTTTTTATAAACACTTCCTAAACATTTTATGAGCTATGAAAACAGTTGGGGAAACTGTGGAGCCACAGAGAGGTCACATGCTAAGTACATTGCTGGAAAATGTTCAGTAAAGTTTGAGAACCAGCAATTCTCTGACAATATTATGGGCATGTGACAAACCTCTCTTCATTGTCTTCTGCTTAAGTACTTTCATTAAGACTTATCTGTTGGTATATACTTCTTTAAAGAAAACGCTGTACTCACTAGACACTTACCTTAATTTCATGGGTTTTTTATTTGACACCATAAATTGTCCTGAATGAGAAAGTCAAAACTGATGGGTTTCTGCCTGTGCCAGTGTATGGTCTAGATTATGGAAATATGGTTTATTAATAAATAAAATTCTTTATAAAAGTGTTATTTTCTTGTTTGATTTATATTTGTAATTTCCGTAAATGCCAAGAGCTTATATTGTGGTCTCCCAACTCTTTAAGTTAGTGGACTTTCTGCTGACTTCCTTTGAGTTGCCTGAAAATATTATTTGATGTGACTGGGCAGAATATATTCAGTGTGGCAAAGTATTCTCTGTGTTCAGCTTTAGCTGGCTTTCTCTGCTGTACAGGTGTCTCCTCCTAGACATCTCACTGATGGTCTGCTCATATCAGACAGATCTATTTCACTGAACTGTGAACAAAGCTGTGCTCTCTGAGAAGACTGCAGTGCTTGGAGGCTTTCAGCTAACTCTCTTTCAGCAGTGTGTCTATACAGGAAACCTTGGCAAGCATGGCACACTTTATTTAATAGAGAATAAGCTAAAAGCATCCAAAACTGAGTACTAATCTTAGACAATGGATACAGTGCTCATCTGCCCTGTTTTCCTGAAGATAAGACTTTGAAATGGTGATGAGTAAAATGATAAATCAGCAGATGTTGGCAGTTTCAGGAGCCGAAACAATTAACAATTAGAAATGGTTTATATTCATTAACAGAGTTTATACCATGGAGCTGTGTGGTTAGCCATCACTTTCCCCTCTAATTTTTGGCCTTACTGCAGAAGCAGTGATATTAGTTGTGGCCTTTCTTCACCTATAAAGGACGGGAAAATCTGGAGGAGGGTGAGTAAGTGTCTTTTGGAGGGCTGTCAGGGGAGACTTAATCATCTTCAGATTGGTGCCTGTTATGTCAGTCTGTTAGTAATTAGGGCAGACCCCACTTGCCATGCAGGATAGCTTTGGAGTGCCTGCTCCCCACCCCTGAGGAGAGCCAGCGTGGGGCCTGACTGATGCACAGCTACCCTCCTGGATCTCTCTCTGAAGTTCAGATCACAATAAAGAAAATATTTGGGAAGGCGAGGGGGAAGAACCCACCCCTGTAACATCTCTGTGAGGCAAAAAGGCTGTCAAAGGACTCTGTGCAGCTATTCATGAAGTCATATATTTTAGGCAACTTGGTCTCAATATTAAGCTGGAACAATACTGAAATTTTGAATAAGTGAGTTCTGAAAGAGCCCTGTCACACTCTGCAGAAAGATGAATATGCAACAAACTGGGTAGAGAGGTTCAATTTTCTTTCACGCATAAAACCTATTTTTTCTTTGATTATTATCAAACATGCATATGTGGGAGAAAGAAGAAAAGGTACCAGGTCAATATTCTCCTAATTGCTTTACTCCCTGTATGTTTCCTTTATTAATTTTTCCAGTTGCTATGGTCCTTGAGACTTCTGCTCACTCCACAAGCAGCAACTGCCACATACTGAAACAAATGTAAACATATTTATAATATCTCTCTGTTTTTTTCCAAGCCATTCAGGTTTTTCCTCAATTCTTGCCTATTGAAGAGATTCATAAATCACAGGAAATACGATACTCAGTGGAACCTTGTGAGTGGATGGAAATCTCTAGGTGAGTGCATGTGGGACTGAAGCATTAGGGAAACAAATTTTAGAAGCTGTAACTGTTGAACTGAAATAGAATGTTGAAGGTGAGCATTCATACTTTACTCTGATGTCAGTGTTCGGTATCTCAGTAGCATCAATTCTTTCCAAATAATCCCTTTTGGGCCATTTGGCAGCACAGACACAAACTTTTAAGAGCTCAGCTATGCTTCAGCAAAAGTCAAGGGGCAGAGATCTGCAATCCGCATTTTCTGTGTGATTAATAGGTATTGATGCAAATACATGAAAACAGGATTTAGAGTAATTCTAACCAAGAAGGTTATGCACCTAATTACTTCTGAGATAAATGGGGCTTTATGCGTCCTTGTTGCTTTATTCTTTTTGAGGATCTGACAAGATCTTTTCTTGTATTTGTGGGTATCTTAGTGTTTGTTGAAAATCTTTGAATTAAGTTCTTAAAACTACGGAAGGTTTATAGGATCTCTCACAAATATTTATGGACTTTATGTCCTGCACACCCCACAGGAGTCTTAGTTTGAATGTGTTTCCATTGCTTTTGCAAATATGATGGGAATGAAGAAAATGAGTGAATCCTGTAGTGACAGAAACCACCCCTGGCAAGTCTTGCTCTTCTCAAGAGCCAAAGAAAATTAAAATCATGCACAAGTAAGTCTATGTGTATCTATAAACAGCTTGGCTGCTTGGATCCCACCATGCAGGGAGAGGCAGGAAGCTGACAAACATGAATGATTTATTGAGGATGGAGTTGTTCAATTTTATACAGAGGGTAAAGGGGAAGACAAAAACTACTACTAGAAAACTACTCAGTTTTAACCTAAACTGAGTCTTGAACGCACTCCCATTGACGTCAGTGAGTGTTTTATCATTGGCCTCCTGGGGAGCAGGATAGTGTCTCCTGTGTAAACAAGAGAAATGTGGAGGTTTTTTCTCCTCTCTGTTTATAAGGTTTATTTGTGGTCCTTACCATAGCAGTCTGAGCACCTTACACTAATGTGGCTGCAGTCATTCCTGTGCTGTGCCTGTGGGTCAGATGTGGTGGTCTGCTACTTCAGAGGATATGTAGTGAGACACAGAAAGTCTGTGATGCTGTCTCCAGTAGATTGCACAGAAGGAGTCTGGCTGGCTCTGGTTGCCTTTTTGTGAATTGGAATTGGCAGACTACTGTAGTTATCCTCAGTAGAATTTAAATGTGAAAGCTGAACTTGGAGGTGAGAAGCCCTGAATATTTTCTGCGGTAAACTCTGGACTGCTTGCTTCATTGCTTAACTGTTGACTTCATCGCTTAAGGAACTCAAAGCTCCTACTCACTCCAGCAGAACTAGAATTTCTCCCTAAAGATTTCATTCAAAGACCACTGAAAGACATTTTTGGTCTGTTCAATTAAATGTGGGTCCAAACCCCTCAGTTCATTCATCAATTGGCTGCATTATTTGAGCTAAGGCTGACATTTGCTTCAGCTCTTTTCCAGCATATTTTAGATTGAAAGGCAGTCCGTACCTTGACCTCTCTTTGAGGCATCAAATTAAGGCAACTGAGACCGAGGGGCTTGGACAGTGGAGTGAGAATTGGAAGACCTTGACTTTGCTTTTAGGTTTTACTGCCTGTTTTAGACTTAGGGAGAAGTTAACTTCTGTTTGTCTTCCTTCCTGTATACACTGCAAGTGTCAACCTTATTGCAGCAAGCACTGTTTTGGTGGCATTTTCTTTCTCCCTAATAGTTTATTTTTATTGCGATCTCCTCCATAGAAAAGGGCACTTGGCTTTTTTCAAGTTCAAATTCTTACAAAGCATTTAGCAGGACTAGAAAGCATAATCTCAACTCTGAGATGTTTCGTTACTAGAGGGTGTTGAAGTTTGCATTCGGGGATACTTAGACCACCGAAAATAATAGTTTTATGTGCTTTGTGGAGTTCCAAGTCATAAGAGACAAAGCCATAATATGAATATGTCACCATTTTCTGGTTTCCATAAAGTCAGCAATAACACAAGGGTCAGTTTTTTTGTGACTTTTCATACTTTGACTTTTTGGGGAAACCAGTAATTCACAAGCACTTGAAAACTACCTTGGAGAATAAAGAGAGTGATTTTGTTTGTAGACTGGATGAGAAGTCTTTATCCTACATGCCTGTATGGGCTGAAGGGTCTATAATTTTTTATTTGTTCGCTATGTTTAATGCTTGTCACAATGCCTTGGAAAGCATTGTGACAAAATTAGGGTTCATTTAATGTATGCTTGGATAGAGTGCAGACATGACATTACTTTACAGCTTTTTTGTGTATATCTTGACATGAAATGTTTATGACCTTTATTTACAGCTCCTTGTTATTTGGTGTTCCAGACCTGTAATTCAATTTATAAGCATCTGAATCATAAAGTAATACTCGCCACTGTTCAGTTTTTCTTGCCCAGTTTTTTTTTTGCCAGGAAATGTCACTGTTGAGCAGCCTTTGCCAAACCCTGGTAGCTGCAGAGAAGCTGCTTGGGCTGCTTGAAGGGATCTCTGGTATAGTATTGGTCAGGATTTTCGTGTACATGAGGTGGTTTTGGTTGTAGTATTGTTAAATACTAAAAGTATTTTAAATTGGTACAGCTGATATTCAAAGTTACTTGGCTCTTTTTTGGTAAGAAATGGGTGCAGAATGAAGGCCTTATAAATTCAATGCTCTTTTATATGGGCTTTGACAGCTTTACAGCCCATATGGGACAGTAGAAAATGATAGGGTATCAAGTTAGTAAAAGGCATTAAGACAAAATATCCAGCCCCTCCATGATGGAAATACTGTGACTTTCCATCTGAATTTTCAGCTACCACAGGCTACCTGGATGTGATGTAAGTGTAAATTTATGAATGACATTGAAGCATTGAAAAACAACACCCTTGCCTCTCCCACTAAAGTTACCAATTTTACTAGGGAACCATTTGGTTGGTTCCTCTAAAAATTCTTAATCTCTTTAAACCAGAAAGCAGCCTCACCTATCCTCATCCTGATTTTTTTTAACATGTTGGCCAATTAATGTCTTAATTGGAAGAAGACATTACACAGAATTCATCTGTTTTTTAGCTTTTATGCTCATAATTTATAACATGTGCTGAACTCATAACAGTTATGAGTGAACACTTTCAACTCTTAAAAGCATTTGACACTTAAATTAACAGCGTCTCCAACGTAATCCTGCCTTACCCACAGTATTCGATGTTTTGCTTACAAAATGCATACTCTGGTTAAGACAGAGACACCATCTGTAGTCTAATCTAGGTGGAGTAGCTTTTAATATAAGGAATTAGTTTATTAATATAGAGTTTTTTTATATGAAAAGAAAAATATCTAGATATTTGTCCATATTCCTCAAGAAAAGCTTTTTTTTCCTGTTCTGATACTGATATCATATTTACTGAGAGATGTAATAATTCCACCAGAATTAGTAGAACAGACTCAGTGTAAACCTGATGTAAAACTCAGGCTGAACCTTAACAGTAAAGATTCAAATATTTCATCCAAACCCAGAGGATACATTTTAGGAGCAATTTATTTAAGTTATGTGTGGTGAGGTAAGGCTCAAGTGCTGCCTTTTTTTAAAAAGTGAAAATTATATCATAAATGTCAGTTTTGTGTCATAAATGTCAGAAACACACTTTATTGAGTCACAATTATTTGCATAATAAATATGCAAAAAAATTATGAAATGTACCCTTGAATAAATTTTCCTTGATTAAAAAAGTGAACACTCACTATCCAAATCCCAAGAGAGCAGTGATGTTGTCATTGCCACCTGTATCTTCACAAGGAACAGAAGAGGGGGAATTCTCCAGCAAAGGTGGCTGGTTACTGAAAAATGCTTGAGAAAGATGAGCAGCCAGACAAAATGAAGAAACCTTGCAAAGACACTGGTTACAGATGTTTGTGGTGTGGGTTATATACTGTTTGTAGTTCTTGCTCCTTTCCTTTGAGACTGTGAGTGAGAGTTGGTCTCTTGAAAGCTCTAGCACTACAAACACTCAGGGGTAAATCTCACTATAACTAGGAAGGAAATTCTGCAGATGAATGTTTTGGCTGGATGCCTTATGAAGAAGGCATTAGCTGAAATATTGGTCTACAGAACTTCCTTTCCTCAGCTGTGTTCAACCTGTTAAAGTCCCTGCTCAGAAAATACCCAACCCACAATCTGCTGAAATTAGATCTGGAAACCTGGTAGTTTTGTTTGACTTGGAGAATGGAAAGGTTTAAAGACTTGAGGTAAATGGAGTATCCTGTTGACTAAGAAAAAGTAGTTTTCCACAGTGAAGAGCAAATTTGGATTTTTTAAAGCAAGTCAGAAGCACTTACAGAAAGATGTTTAAAAAAAAAGTGTGAAAGTAACAACTGAAGACTCATTCAGTCATAAAACAGAACCTAGGAATAATGGATAAGTTTTCTGTTTAGTTTTCTACTTGCTTTTCTTCATCTGACTTTGCTGAGAGTTAATTCAAAATCCTTTTCCTCAGAGAAGAAAATGCTACAAAATTTCCATGAAAATGTTGTGACATTTTAAGGTTCTTTCCCCCCCCCAGAGAGACAAGTTTACTAAATACATGTGGATAGAATATTAGTGACCATGGGGACTATTCCTTGCTCCCAGCTCTGACAGGGATCCTCTGTGATGCATCATCACTGTTCTCATGATTGTTTCGTTTCTGAAAGGTCAGATAAAGAAATTACAGATAGGAATGATGATGGCTGGTTATATTCAGAGGTTAACTGAAAGGATCATACCATTTCCTTAACTGTAAAGACAAATTATTAGTATGGAATGCTTTTCAAAGGAGACTCCCTTCCTGTATGGTATTTAGTCCAAGTGTCCTCCCCATTATCTATTAATACCTTATCTTTGAACATAAGCCTCATCCCCATTATCTATTAATAGTTTCTTTAAATCCGGTGGATACCAAGCTCATTATTTCACTGCCCACTCAATCTGAAAGATAAAGGGAAAGGGAGGAAATGAGGAAAAAACCTCCACAAACCAACCAACAGAAAAAAACAAAAAGAAAAAAATCCACCAGGACTGTGGTTACAAGAATGTTTGCAAAGGTCTTAATAACTTCACTGACATAAAGCATTCTCTCTGCACTCACTGCAGGTGCAGCATTCCAGCTCCCTGGAGAAACTCGTCTTTAAGTCTTTTCTCCTTGAGTCTTTCCACTCAAGTGAGAGGTGGGAGGCACAGCTTGAAAGTGTGTTCCCCTAAGATTCCTCCCCAAAGGTACCAAAAATATTATGTCTTCAGGTTTGTCAGATGTTTTCCTTGGTCTTTTCCTTAGGAAGTTTACCGTAAGGTGGGACACCTGCTATTACGTGCAATAGCAATATATCAGAAGGTACACGAAATGTAATGGAAAGAGGAAGGAAATGAGGGAAGATTTGAGCTGCCATCCTGAATAACTGATGGAGTAGTCAGCTGATTTCCCTCTGTAGAAACAGGTTTTTCTGCAGGAGAGGGACTATTTGTCCCTATAAACTCTGACCTTCTAAACTTCCTGTATGAGCTGAACATCACCAGATCTTGACACTCTCCTGTGAATCTCCTCTTTTCTATCCTTTTTTTTGCTTTCCCACACACCTTGTATGTCAGAAAATAATGAACTCTTCCTGCTCTATCAGGACATGGGCATGGAAGAACTGGTGAAAAGGAGTAATAGATCTTACAAGAATTCAAAGTTCTTATGGTGACTTGTTAAGGACAAGTTTTTGCCCTGTTTTTTCCAATTATTATTTTCAGTGAATTTTCTTGCCTTTTCCCCTGTAATATGAATAGAGAAGCAGAGAAAATAATTTGTTTGCTTCAGTAAGAAATACTGATTTTTTTGCAAAGACTTACTGAAACTGCAGAAAATGAATGGAGAAAGATAGGACAAAATTTCCTGTAACCTTTAGTCACAGCAGGCACAAGAAGATATAAAGATGCATAATAATTTATCTACTAAACAGCGAGTTACACATGAGACATGGCCCATCTTTACAAAAGCTCCAGTATTTGGTGGTTAGACTTAAGAAGGGCATTTTTCTCCTCTCCCTGGTCTGATTGATGCTGACACTATTGCCACCGGCAGCTTTCTTAAGCTACAGGAGGGAGTTTAGCCTTGAAGTAAGTCTTCATTGCCACTTGAGCAGCAGCCTTTTTTTTGCTATGGCTTGGCAGGTTATTTCATTGTCTTGCAGGCTGGAGGGTTTTGCTACCATTCTGTGGTAGCAGACCATCTAGACTTAGAAAACAAACTATTTTGATCCCTTTAGCTTAAAATCTTTAGGTTTCTAAGGTATTTTCATACTAATTATTAATGACTGCTGGAAAATCAATGCAAACAATTTTAAAAATACTTGAGGCACAGTTGTTAGGAGCTCCAAATAGACAACTGTTACATTAAATTGCAGCTGGGATGGATTTCACTCAAGTGTGGAAATATCAGATGAGGATAATCTTTCATTGGACTATTAATCATCTGCCTGCTTTCCTGTGTCATAGACTGCAACACCTCATTTGTTTCAACTCACTTAGCTTATCCCTGCCAGGATACACACACTCTGTATCTGCTACCCAGTACACACTGGGTGGCATTAGGACTTCTTTTGAAGGGTGACAAGGAGTGAACAGGTAAAAAGTTAAGTAGTTATTGAGCACTGACATCCCTGGAAAACAGGACAGTGAGCACAGCTCACCATGAGCTTTATCCAGCAAAAGCTGTGTGTGGCCTTGTGAGCTACTTACATCCCCAGAGGCTGCAGATGCAGGTTCCCCAGCCAGACACTCAGCACAGTGAGGTTGGGCTGCTGCTCAGCCAAGCCTCCCCCTCTGCTCACCCTGGCTCTGCTGCCTGACTTAGAGCTGCCTGATTTTTGTGCTTGTTGTCACTTTCCAGCTTCAGGCTGATAGGGATAGGTTTTAAAACACTGCCATGCTAAGTAATCTGTTTTTCTTCTCTGCTTTTAACCTTGTTTTCATTTGGTTGGTTGGTTTTTCCCCTGGTATAGCAATAGTTCTACAGAGTAGATACTCAGAAAATAAATCACATGGCATTCCAAAGGGTCTGTTCCCCATCTTTAGATCAAGCTGAAGACAATGATGATGGGACTTGAGGATGCTGCCATAGAGATTCCAGGTATTGCCAACCATCAGAGCTTATGTGCCACACCACCAATTTCCAAGCCATCACAGCCCTGCACTGAAGACCATGCTATTGGATAATCTGTGCCGCTGCTAGCTAGGTTAATTTATTACAGCAGGAAATTCTATAATCATCCTTCTATTTGTCTGTATATGCAGGGGAAAATAATATTCAAGAGATACACAACGTGTCGTCTTGTGATTTTGACATTACTTCCTTATTATTAGTGCCATTTCATTGTTAATTTTGAGATCCTTCTTCAAAGAGCTGCAATATTTTCAACAAACCTCAAAGAATTTTGCAGATATAAAATATCTGTTGAAGTTTTCATAGCATAAATAATAAGAGAAAGCAGCCATTTTCTTCTCAGCCTGAAGCAGACATTTTGAATAAACCAATGCTGTAATGCCCAGCTGTTTCCAAAGCTAAATTACAAGGGAAAAAGAAAAACCCAAATAACCCAACAAAATTTTTTAGGTGTTTGCAAAGTGGAGTAAAATATATGGCTTGTGTCCAGTTAGCCTGTGCTCTGTGTACCTAGATAAGATTTTCTTTTTAAGAAGTAAGGGGGAAGTCACTTCATTAATACTTCATATGACTTTTACTGCCAATATATTCCTTCTTTATATAGCCTTTTCTTGCATGATTGACAACCTTGTAAACTACACATCCTGACTTTTTCAGGCTTTTAATTCTTAAAGTAAATTTTAATGCTTTATATTTTTATCCCTTTATGTCAATGGTATAACTTATATAAAACTCCTTGTATCTGGAAACCTATCCAGTTTCTGCCTTTAAAGTGTCATTGCTGGCAGAGTAGAAGTTTATGGTAGGTTTTATGTGTGACTTTTTAGGCACAGGGCTGGAACATAATTTTCTGGATGTCTTAAATAAGGATGTAATACAGAGAAAGGCAAGTTAATCTTCCAAAAGCAGAAGCCAAAAAGTACATATTAAACTTTATTCTTGCCTCAGTGAGGTCTAAGTCCTGTAGCAAGTGATTGATTTCTCCAGCTGCTGGAATCTGTCTGCCACTAGTCCCAGATCTTTGCCCTGTGTTCAATCTCAGGCACTTCTTACCTGTTGGGTGTGCTCACAGCTCAGCTCAGCTCTTAACAGAAAGCATGTGGGTTTGATGGTGTTCTTACTTGCCTGACTCATTATACTTGTTCACAACAGTTAATCTGGACACCTTGTGCTCTGACCAGTGTTGGTTTGGCAGCTTTGTTCCTGGAAAACCAAGAAGAGAAGCAGGTAATGTGACTATTCCTGAGCCAGGCACTGGCAGATGCTGCTGGTGACTTCTTTGCTCTTCCTTGGCCAGTGAGGACCTCCAAAGCTGTGCTCCCCTGTTTACCATGTACACATGCCAGAACAATGGAAATCTGAGAAGTTATATGTTTACGTCAGGACATGTCTGACCACAAACACTTGAGCCTTTAGAAAGGCTGTCAGGAGCATTGTGTTTTCAGTTTTTTGTGCCAGCACAGCCTTCATATCTGACATCGAGTAAACTTCTAAAGCATGGGGAACGATAGGCTAAAGAAGTGCCTGTGTGCTCGTATATCGTCAAAAGGTTCAAAAGAAGCATTCTCCACTCAATAGAGACTGAAATAAGGTACTTGCCTAGGAAAGAAAATTTAAAGTGACAACTTATTTTTCATTTTTATGGTTGACATGTGGAAGTTTCATTCCAACACTTAAAAAATCCATTGTTCTAAAGTCACACAGGTATACTGTCCAAAAATATTCTTACTGACATTAATACTTCTACCCACATTTTTGGAATCTCAAGACACTTCTGTTATTTATTAATTAATGTTGTACTGGGATGTGATGCTTCTTCTGTATCTCTCTGGTTTTCCTCCTCCCCAGGTTCATGTAAATCTTGATGGTTTGTAACTGGGGAGAATTAAATCTGCTATTGAAATGGGCTTCCATCCATCCCTAGGAGTGCCATAAAAGTTTAATGTCTTTGTTATTTAGTGTGCTGTATAAGTTAGGAATAATTTTCTGTTTTTCACAACACCGGACAATTTCTTTAGTTCTGTAGGACTCCTACTCCCTACAGAGTTCCCATGTCCCCTAAATAAACTGGTGCTGTCTTGTGGCTACAAAACTATTCTTCTGGAGACAGACAGTTTCAGAAAGTACACAGTGTGTGTGGTTAATATTCATGGCACATACTTCATTCATAATTTATCATTAACTTACTCAGTTTAATTTCTTCCCAGAGGGTCTGTAACACACCAGTGTAATCCAGTTTCTTTCCCCTGCAGCTCTGACCATCTGGAATACTCTTGCCACATGTCTTCACCTCAGCTACACTTTCCCATTTCTTAAAACATGTAAATAAATAGTATCTGACATAAAGTCCTAACATTAGATACCCAATAAAAATGGCTTAGATTTCAGAGTGAAGGGAACTCCTGAATTTACCACTGAAACCCATAAGCCTGCCATGATGGCCATCAGTGAAGAAAGCTGCACATCTTGTGACCTGGAGTCACAAGTCCTAAACAAGGCTTAGGTTTATGCTCCTCTTTGTTTAACATTTCCATTACTGTGTTAGTGAGTTTTGAAACATATCATCCACTCATCCACATTGAAAGTGCATTGCTGTGCTCTGGGGAGCAGCCTGGCAGCATGCTAGGGGGATTTTCTTTGGCTGCAACTAAACAAAAATTACATTCCAACCTGCTAGTGGTCATTCAGCTCCCAGGACCAGACTGCTGGACACCGGAAGTCCCTGAATGTCCAACAGTGAAGATATGTCATCTTCACCACCAGCTGCCTCTCTTTATGGATGTATTTCTACCCTGCTGCACCACTTGCTTAGTCTGTATTCTTATTCCTGCTAGTTCATACCTTATGAAGACCTTTCAGTGTTGCTTTGCACATTGAAGAAAACTTAGAGGAAAATATTTAACCCTTATCTTGTTCATCCAGCTGAAATAATTAATGCTGGTACCAGTGTTTATCTTTAAAGCACTACAAATGTTCACTTGACTTCAGAGACCATTTTTTAGCACACCTTACCTTTTTTTTCTGCCAGCAGGACTAATGCCCTCTAGGGCACTGGATTTCTCCTCAGCTGGTAAATATTGGTTTGATGAAAATGTTGTAAAGTTCTGTTGTTCAGTCTATTTTTCTGGTGAAAGGATTAGTCCTCACATTTGGCAGTGGACCTAGAATTAAAAAATATTTGTCAAAAACATGTTATAAAGGATAAACATATTTAGGCTTTGGCTTAGCAAAGTCTGTGACAGGTGCTGTACTTTTTCACCATCTGTAAATCATATATGGTTATGTAATTATGTGTTTTGAGGAATAGAGCCTCTAGACTATTTGACAATTAAATTTGGTTCTTCAAGGTCTTTCTTGCTACAAATGCATAAATCCTACCAGGAATTCATGCCACCACACCTGTGCTTGTTCAAAACCTATCAAAGACTGTTCTTTTCCTGTGCAGCTCACCCCGCTTGGGTCTCCTCCCAGCTTTCATGTTGCATAGATGTATTCCAGGTCTTTCCTCCTCTGGTTTTCAGAACAAAAAGTTCATGTTGTTGAAAGTGTTGTAGTGGACCTGAAGAGGCACAGTCACAGGGCTTCCTCAAGATGAAGTAAAAACTCATTTGGATGCATTTGGGGATTCTCTTACAATATTGGCCAGGAGATTTCATTCTTGAACTTCTGAAACATACCCTGGATTCTCCTTCAATAGTTAGTAACAGTATTCTTAACTCGTACCTCACTGCCTTTTGTTTCCTCCTGCTGGCTATAACTTTGTCAGCATAGTATCTTTATTTTAGGGCTGGTTTTTGCACATGTGGAGTTTTATTGGATGATGACACATTTGGGGAACACTTTGCAATGTCTCTGTATTTCTTGTAAAAACAGAGGCAAAAAGAGGAGTTTCTATCAATTGGAAAAGGAGGTTTTTGCTCTCTTACTTGATTGGAAGTAACAAAAAGGGGCTTTTAATTAAAAATTTGGCATGACTGTTTTCAAACGTAGTGTATTTCAGTACTAAGGCACTTAAGCATAAAATACGACATGTTGCAAAGGTACAGAAGAAAACTGCTGGAAGACTATTTTCAGAGGATATTTCAGCCAACACAGGCATGGTAATGCTCTAGGGATGCCTGAATTATGGACCTTGGAGCAGCTGGTATTTAACAAGAACCTTCAGCACAAGTTTTGTTTCAAATTATTCTCAGTCTAATTGAACAGGTGAAGGAGGTTGTCCCAGGGAGTGACCACACGTTGTGTGAAGACACCCAAATGATCTCATTTACTCAACACTGCTTAGCTGGAACAGGGGGAAGAGTATCAGAGCAGAATTATGGAAACTTGGGTAGGACACAGCATTAAGAAGAGGAGCAGTTTAATGGTGTTGATGGTACACAAATAGAGGAGAAAACAGATGGCCTACAAATGCCAAGCTGTAGCCAGAGGAGGTCCTCAGAGACTGGTAAGAGTAGTTGGGACAGCATAAGGAAGAGCTGTACTGGAGTTGCTCTTCTCAGGTTTCAGCCTGCTAGTAATGATTGCATGTTACCTTAGTCTGCAGAGGAAAATGTGACCCTTTGCAAGGGGGATCAGGGCTGTTTTTTTAGAGGGAAAGCTGTGGATGCAGCTGGAAGAGGAAGTACAATGGTTACTGGCTGCTCATCACATCCTTCCTCCCAGAGGTTTCCACTTTTTCACAGCTGCCAGCTAAGTTGGTCACGTGGATGACTCCACACCTGGTTAAGCAGAAAGGATCTAGGCTAGGTTAATTAGTTCAAATTGTATGTCTTTGGTAATCTTTCTCATGTTGATTGGAAGTAGCTGGAGAATTTTCCTACAGGATGACCAGTGGGAGGATAACTTCTAGCAGCAGCAGACTGTAGGAGACTCTGCAGGTGCAGTGCTACTAAGAAAATTCAAAAAATTTGATGAACCAAAACTGCATCCATGTTTATAGACAAAGTAAAGGAGATAGGCAAGAAGACACTAAAGCGGTCAGGAGAAGGGTGGATAAGAAAATAATCATTACAGGATGAAAATAGAGGTTAAAATTGGGGAAAATAACACATACTATGTCAATGCAAGATTTTGATGTGTCCCCTGCAGGGACAGCTCCTGAGCCTGTGAGAATTGTGGTGCTCTTGTGTAGATGTGCTCTTGCTCTTACTGTAGATGTGTATATGATATATGTGTATATTTTTCTAAACTTGGTATGCTAATGTTGTCTATATTAACATAACAATTGGAAACACTTAGAGACTTAATTGGAAATGCAATAAGATTTAGCTCCTGTCATCAACTGAAAACTCAACTTTCAGACTGAATTCTCAGCATCTGACTGTGGTTAGAAGCTTCATCACTGTGTACCTGCTCCCCTTGCTGGTTGTGGGAAGCTGTTTCTCCTTCTTAGCCAGGCCTGCAAAGCCACCCCAGGTTCTAAAAAAGCATGCAAAGTAATCTGTCACCTACCTGGTCATGGTTGTTGAAGTCCTAATTATCTTCCACAGGAAAGGAGAGCCAGCCCTGCTTTGCTCCATGTGCACACCTTGGTGGATTTGAATCATCATCTTCCATCACAGGGCAGATGAGCAGAGAACTGAATGAACCTTTTCTCTTCTCTAAAGCTACAAACCTTTTGCTAACTTTTAGTCAATTTTTACTCTTTGATTTCCCCCCTCCAAAAAACTTATGGATTAATGTGACCTATTGTACTTATTTACATTGGACCCTTTTACAAGAAAAGCTATTAAGAGGAAGAACTCAAACTCAGTCCAATTTACCATGTATCCGGAGGCTTAACCAAAGCTATTATTACATGAAAGAATGGAGGAAATTAGGAACAGGGCCTCCAGAATACCAAATGCCAGTACAATTTTTTTTCTTGATTTTCTTTCTGACTAATTTACTCTGTCAGGAATTTGAAAACAATTAGCCACTAAAAAGAAAAAAGGGGGAAAAAGTCTTACCTAACTCTTGTGTGCATGCTAAATACTTCCATACTGTATTGCAGGCCTTTTCTGAACTGGAAAATAAAAATCATTAAACAATGGTTAACATGAACTCTAGTGGTGCTTCTGGAAAAATACTGAAGAATATGATTTTTGAAAATAAGTATTTGTTTGGGTGACTTTTTGCAAAGGCAAAAAATGGTGAGAAATGTTTTTCGATAGGATATTTTCTTTTGTAAGATAATAAAAAGTTAAATTAGATGGAAATGATAGCATCTTGAGAGCAGGTAACCTCTTTGTTACTAATGATCTCGTTTATTGGATAGCGGTGTTGTAATTTTGCTTCAGCCTCCATCCCATTTTTTGCAGACCATGTCTTATACAATCTCAACATCTGCACCTACTTTGATCATAGCAGAAAGATTGTGGACTTAATTTAATTTAATATAATGGTAATTGTAAAGAATTCCTGCACGGATAATAATGAGAGCTGGGAGAAGAACAGACTGCATGTTATCCAAGAGTTGAAAAGACGCAGTCTGTTTGAATGCCTCTGCTTTTAAGCTTGATGAAGTATGTGAAAAATCTCATTTCCAGCAAGACTTAATTACATCATGGAAATCTGCCTCTTTGTATGAATTTCCAGCTGGATATGGAAAAGAAAAAGAGCCTGGGAGCTGCCAGCATAGTCCTGACTGTGATGTTAGGAGACAGTAAGTTTAAATTCTCATGTAACCTTGTATTTATTCCTTTCCTCCAAGGGCAACCAAGTATTTCTGT
Organism: Trochalopteron elliotii; assembly: GCA_024734555.1. NCBI lineage: Eukaryota > Metazoa > Chordata > Aves > Passeriformes > Leiothrichidae > Trochalopteron > Trochalopteron elliotii. Next base: position 1,531,892 of record JANPWX010000100.1, on the reverse strand, counting down.
GAAGACATAGATACCACTCTTCTAAATAAGCCACAGAGGCCTCTGATGCAACAGAACGCTTCCTACATGAAGCCTTTTTCTGCTGCTGTTTTCTGCAGTGATTTTGCGTGTGTGGCCTTTGGGGCAAAAGGAAATGTCAGAAGTTCACCTTGTCAACAAAACTTTTCTTCTCTGCATTAACTAAACATATCGAGTACCCTTGATGCAACTACGGTGCATTATTTTGCATTATTTTTTGTGGCTTAGAAGCATTGGTTCTTTGTTAATTTGCAGTATTATTACTCTTCTCTTTTGGCGGTGTCCAGTTTGCTGTTGTCAGACATAGTGGGTTGCAGCTTTCCTATGAAGAATTCTAGGAATAGCAGGAAACACAACACATTGCCTCAGCTGGCAATGTAACAAGAGAAAACATAATGTGATGGTAAGGCTTACTGCAGTGCACTGTGGGCTGAGGACTATCATTTTCCTCTCCCTGGATGACTTATTCTACACCCATGCTTTTTGTGTGTGTGTGTGTGAGGAAACACTTCTTTATAAAGGGAATTTTAAGGCTCATTTCTACAAACTCTTATTTTTAAGTTGTGGATTGAGAGGATGGCCTCAATAGATGATGCATTACAAAATGAAACTGACACCTGCATCACCAGAAGTGTCACCATGTAGGCCTAGTCTCTTTGCTGGATAAGTTGTCTCTGTAATAACAAGAGCCTTTATATCTGAGCATGGTGGCATCCTGGTGGTGATGCCACATAGCATGTGTGTCTAAAAGTCAGCAGTCTTCATCTAAGTGTGGATAGTAAAAGAAATATATTCTGACAATTCTTAATTGACTGCTAATTTGTGCATTTTTCATTTAAAGTCCAGTAACGTTTTGATTGCTGTTTTAGTGACCAGTTCATATCTTTATCAACCCAAAATGCTGAACTGAGAGCAGTGGTTACTCATTGCTGACTGAAAAGCAGAGCCTCCTTACAGATTTTACCACTCTCCTCCTTTCCATGTATGGTGATAGGGGCTGCCTTTTGAAACTTGAACTGTAGGTGTTAGTAGTCTCTGTGTATATCAGGTTGAGCTGTTTTTTAAAAGATGAAGAGAAATGTTTAAAAAATGCAATAGGCCCAAAAATTAAGAAAGTCTGTTATGGAACCATAGTACTTCTTAGCTGATGAACTTGGGCATTGTTGTTTTTCAGCCGTTAAAGTGCCTGTGTTTTGTGGAAAAAAAAAAAATCTGTCATCTTGAGTATTTATACATCTGCACATCTGAATGATCAAAATATATTGCTGACTTTGCAACCCACCTCCAATGTCTGTTTCAAGATTTTCAAAGAAAAAGTGCAGACAATGTTATCCCCAAACACTTGCTATTTTTATGGTCTATAATGCTCCAGATTAAGATGATTTAAAATTCTTGGAGAAAGGTTTTAATTGTTGTGGCTTCTACAATAATGATATTTATTGCATGAATTCCTAGGTTTGACTCTTAAAAGCTTTTAGAACTTCGCCAAATCACCATGGAAAAAAAGAAAAAGCTTTCTAACCATCTAACTACATCAGTGACAACTGACAACTATGGGTCAAAGAATAGAGAGACACCTGGGATCAATTATTAATGTCTGAATTTGATTTTAATCGTCTTTGCATGTGAGTGGGGACTAATTTCTTTGTCTTCTGACAGATGTTTTCATTGGCTGCTAAACAACACTGTTCTGATTTATGAAAGGTCGTAACAAATTGTTGCAACGAGGTTGCAAGATGTTTCTGCAGCTAATTGAGTCAAAAATTATTTGCCTTTCTCGAGGTATATCTGAGAAAGGTGTGTCACATTCCAGCTTTAAAAAATATATGGATGTACTGTGTCCAGTAGTGTGCCTTGTGAAAATCTCCCCACTTCTCACTTGGCTTAACTGTGTACATGATGTGAATTGATGTGTGAGCACAATAAAGCGATACAAAGGGAAAAAGCCGAACTCTCAAGGGCCAGAATTCTCCCTGAGTGGTTGGCTATAGAACTGTATTCAACAGTCATAATTTTACTGAGTATCATCACCAGTATTTTTAAAAAACAGCCTCAGGACACCAAATAGTGTACGCCAATGAGGATGAATTTTGGGGTATTTTCCTTTAAGTTCACTCTGATATGTGTGTCTCAAGAACAGGGAGTGTTGTGCGTGTTCCAACCTGTAGGGAGGAAAATGTGTTTTCTGTAGAATTCTTGTAAGTAGCAAAAATTTTTGTTTTCCTCCCACTTCTGCATGATGGGTAATTCTTGCACATTTTATCTCTTTTTTTAAAGACTCTCCATTTCCATCAATACATTTACTCAGTAAAAACAAACCAGGAAGACCCAGGAGAGTGAACTGCAGGATTAACATCTGCCTGTTTTTTTCCAAAGTTGGCATGGGTTACTAATGAAGTACTATAAATTTATTCTCATTAACTCAGTTTCACTTTTGCTTTGTCCACACACACAGAAGAAGGAAATGTAGATGGAGGCTTAATAAATTTTTACAATGGTCTGATTGGAAAGGACCCTAGTCACTATCTAAAATATCCATGCTGTTCCACAAATCAGTACATAAATAACTATATTTTCTTTTTTCCTGGTAGTAAGCTCTCAGTAGCTCCTACTAAATTATTTGTCATGTAGGTTGGTTGTTTTATTCAAGGAATATTTGCTGGTTCAATAAATTGGGAATAATTTTTTGAATTTCTTCACCATGTTTATGATCTTAAAATATATCCTTCAGTGCTTCCATAAATGATTATATGAATGATTTCAAATTTTCCTTTTACAATCTTCAAAAATGTATTATTTTCCTCAGCAGGCAAAGCTCAGTTCTTTACCATGAACTAAAGTAAAGTGTAAGAGATTGACAAGATACTGTATTTTTCAAAAATGGAGTAGTTGTGCCAAGTATAGGAAGGAGAGACAGAAACCTCCTCAATCTGAATTTACCAACTGGAAAATAAACTGTTTCTGAATAGCTCTGATGGAGAAACAACCCTTAAAAATGGAAAATAGTCTTTGTTCTTTTATTGCAGTTAGTTTACAAGATGAACAAGAACCAACAGGGCAAATAGCAACTCTTAAGCGATTCCATTTGCTTTATGTTTATAGTTCCACAAAAAAAATACAAATCCCTTCCTTTGGGAGGATTTATATAACCTCTTACTATCCCTAGAGCAGCTATATTATACAGGATCTTACCCTTTCTTGGCAAAATTTTCTGTGCCTTCATCCAACAATAAAACAAAGGGTAAAGAAAAAATGAGCAATTTCTAGAGAATTTGATTGTCATTTAATAAAGTCTTATTCTAAAAACCCCCTCCAAAATTTAGAACTCCTACTCCAAAATCATAACTAAAAGTCACGTTAGATATCAGTTTCCACTGTTGATCCATATTTTCCATTTATTCAACAAAATTACTTATGGATTAAGGTTTTATTTGTAGCATACACATTATATTATTATTATTCATATAATTGCATGCATTCCGTGATTTTGAGACTTTTTAATTGGCAGCACCTGACGTGTGGTGTAAAATCCTGGCAAACCTCCTTTGACTTACCGAGCAGGGTCTCAGTTTTGAGGTGCTAGGCCTGGCCAGGTTCTCTTGCTGAAACAACTTCACAGGTGCTGTATGGGATGACTGCCCATCCTGCTTGCAGGGGACTTGTAGGGTGGAAAGCCTAATAATAATGATGATCAGCACCAAGCAAAGCAAAGGTGATGCAAAAAGTCATGGGTAGGGGGTGTGGCTGACCTCTCCCTGTCAGGCTGTGACATTTGTATGGATGTGTGGCCTTGAGGAATTCATGGAGCCCTTTCAGCTGTAGCTCAGTGTGCTGGAAATAGCATTATTTCTTTAGCATTGATTACAACTGAAGCTGGCCCAGAGGCTGGTGGTTTTTCTTAGGTGCAGATCTTATAGCTGTGATCCATCTGTGTGATACCTTTAGACAAGATAACTCTGTGTAGAACATAACCATAAACCTCTCCCAATATGAGCGGGCAGCAGTATAGTTTATGAGCACCATATGTTAACGGGGCTCTGTGATATGTGTCATCCACCTGGGGTTTGAGTGCTGTGTGAGTTGGTGCTCTGTATCGATTTGAAAACCATCACTTTTCAAACATTTCTGAGGTTGTAAGGGTGAAAAAACGTTGATGCCAATGGTTCTACTTCTGTAAATATCATGTTCTTTGAACTGATGCCTATTAAATGCTTTGACTCTTCCAAAACACTCCTGCTACCTCCCCAAGGAAGAATTAACCTGAATTTGATGAACCAGTGAGCATGTAACTCTTAGGAAATTGTTGCATGCATCCCAGTTACAGAACAGGTTCATGGAATTCCCACAAATTTGTCACATTTAAGATCTTTCAGTAGTAAAAAAACCCTCACCTTCTATTCAAAGACAAGAATTTATCATTAGTGTAATTAATATCTTAATTGTCCAAAGGGTTACTATTTGTCAAGTTACAGTATTAGTGACACTTATACATCAAAGTAAATGCAGATAAAATATGGCATACACACATCTTCTAGTATATATAGAATCATGTAAGTTTTACATACCTCCTTCTCTTAAGTTATACTTTCCACTGGCACTCTGGGTCTGGAGGTCAGTATTTTCAATCTTGGCAGAAGTGGTAGTTTCTGGTGAGTTGTCTGCATCCCGAGTATTCTAAATACATCCTTGGAAGAAATCTTCCCCCTTCACTTTCAGATCTGCTTGCGGGCATTTTTGCATGGTCTGCACCTATTTCATTCTTGACTGGTTTGCAGTTCCACATAGCATTTGAATTTATTCTATATGGTGGTTTTGACACATGTTTGACACTTGTTCTTTGCTCTCTTGGTTACCCCTGGCTGGTTTCATCCCAGCTCCCCAGGACTCATCCCTCTCCTGGCTAGTCACTGACCACTGGTTGCCAGTAGTTTATAGTCCTGGGACCTCCAGGGTGATCCTGAGTCCACATCAACAGGGAGGGCTAAACTTCTGTCCTATTACCTCCACCCCCAGACTACATTTTTTGTTTAGGATCCCAAGCAGGACTTGATATTGCCATTCCCTACCTTAAAGGGAGCCTCATGCCATGCAGTGGCAAAGCTTATGTGCGTCTTCAGATGTGAAAGTGTAAGGACAAGAGGCTTATATCAGTGCAGAAGCTTTTCTGGTGTGAAAAATTTCAGAAAACACACCAGAGTTTGGTATGTCTCAGTTACAGGACTGTGGTTTAGCAGGGTATAGACCAAATACTAGAGAACAGCCAGTTTCAGAAGTTTTTGAAGACTGCCTTCAGCATGCCTTGCTGCCACCCAGTGCCTCTTAGAGTGCCTTGTCTTTGTGTCCTCTGTAGAAGACAATAGCAGGTCTGTGATCTGCTGAGATTTCCTCCCATCTGGGGGAGGAGAGTGGACCCCACCAGTCTTGTTGCACTAGTTAGATCAAAAAGTGTGCTTTGCTTAAGTAAAATACTTAAGCCAAAGGAATCACCAAGGGTAAAAGTGAGGCTTTCAAAAGCACTGCAGTATGCTGATTTTTTTTTTTAATATTATATCTTGATAAATACTGATTAAATGGAAAATTTGATTAATATTTGTAGAAAAACTTCTCCTTGAAGTAGCTTGTCCGCCATGTCTCTTGAGGAGAAAAATCTGAAAATTAGCTGAACATGTTGGTTAGGGAAATCTCTTCAGCAACGTTTCCACTGGTTTAATCAATCTGGTTTTCAGCACAGCTTCAGCCAGAATGTGTTAGCCTGCAGTTATTACAGATGCTCTTTGAGAACAGCAATAGGAAAGGATTTTTGGTATTTAGAAGACCAATTTGATAGTTTGGAGACCAGGCTAAAAGTCTCTGTTCTGCTGCAGTTTTCCAAAGTGCCTAATTTCCCTATCTCTAAAATGTGAGTAATAGTAATTTTTTAACAACCAATGTTTTGTGAGTAAAAAATAAAATTATTAAATATGCTGAAAATTTAAATAGGAGAAGAAATAATAAAATATATTTGATTGGATTTTTTAATTTATTTTTTATTATCTGGGACAAAATCCCACCAAATTTTTTAATAACTCAGCAGTCTTTCTTCTTTTTTTTTCTTCTTTTCTTTTCTCTCCTTCAACCAATCATTTCATCATTATGGTTATGATCAAACTTGGACCAACTACGAAGAACCTATCAGGACAGTGAAATTATAAAAATTTTGGAAACCCAGGACCTGGAATTCATTGCCACAAAATTATAACCCTTTCAATAAATACTTTGAGATACATGGGAACTGATGAGACTGTTCTTTAAAGAATAAAATCAAAGATGATGAGTTCTATAGGCAGCATTGAGCTAGTTGTCAGTAATTAGCTTCAGATGAGATTGTTGTCTTTAATGTTTCTTGACTATTCTTGGATGAGTTGGAACATATGATGAAAGTGTAATTACAATCTTTGATATTTTGGTGGATGTCTCAATACATCCTGGAAGTACTCCAACAGGTTGTTTGGCCAAGTGGTTTGTGGGGTAGCTAGTCCTATAGAAATAAATAAAGAGAAAACTTCTTATTGTTGATGCAATAAATGGTCTCCTCACATACATTTTATGATGTGGTATTTTAAGTGCATCTAAGCAAAAGTCAATCTAATGAAAGAACAAATTTTTTTTTCTTTTATGTGGATTGTGTTACTTGTATGCTTATTGTGTTTTTTTAAAGTTCAGGCTTTTTAATGCTAATTATTAAAACAATGAGTTCAGTGTGTCTGGAGTGGAGGAAAATGAGTAGTTTAAAGAATACAGTCTGTGCAAGGGGATTCTGATAGGAAACATGTTGGTTTTGTGCTGGTGTAAGTACTGCCACTCAGATTGCATCTCTGCAACTGCCAATCAGGGCATTAATATTTCTTTTTTTAAAATCATATGTAATTTCAGACAGATTTTTTACAGTTTAGTGCAACAGCAATTTTAAAATAAGGTCTTGAATTTAAAGGTATTTATCATTTGAGATTTCTCTGTCAGACTTACATTTACTAAGGCTTCAAGTCGAATATAAATTTGGAAGTGTGGACTAGGCCTAGTAAGCTGTAGAAAGAGACAAAAAATATTTTAGAAACTGGGAAAAATAGTGACAGAAACACAAGTAGATATACCTTCTGGTATCGGGCAGAAAGGAGCAGTGAGAATTATCTCAGATTCTCTTCTGGAGAAGGTCTACGAAGGCATAAAAGAGATAAGGAATGTCTCCCTGGGTGAGCTATCTTAGAACAGCATCAGAATATCTGCGAGGTAGATGTGCCCACTAAAACAACAAGTGGGAAACCATCACCTTCTTGTGAAGGGCAACTTCAGCTCTTTGGGGGCCAGCAGATGAAGATCTGGACACCTCACTCTTATTTTTAACTCAGGTCCAGTAAGTTGGTAATGCGAACCCACTGGATGCCAAGATATTGAATAGGTTTTCTGGAGACCTTTGCCCATGACATGTTTTCCTTATGCTGTGCTGGATATCTATAGAGGAGGGCAGGGTGAAAGCCATCTGCTGTCATCTGTTTCAGTGGTTTTATTGTACCCTTCCTGTAATACCTGGGATATCCAAAAAAGCATGTTTACATGTTGCTGTAGCCTTGCCTTCTGCACCTTTCACCTCTTCTCACCTTACTGGAAAAATAGTCAGATGCTGAACTAATGTATTTAATCAGGTTCATGTAATGAGAATGTCTGCTCCTTATTACAACACGCAACTTGGTGCTAAATCCCTTGACAATGCTGTTGGTATTGGACAATCATGATTTTTGTTGGAAGGGATTTAAAAGATCATCTAGCTGTAACACCCCTGCCATGGTTGTGGACACATTTCACTGGACTGGGTTGCTCAAAGCCCAGTCCAACCTGGCCTTGAACACAAAGTGAAGAATTTCTTCCTATTTGCTAATCTAAACTTATTTTCTTGCAGTTTAAAGCCATTCACCCTTTGTGCCCTAGCACTACATGCCCTTGTAAATAGCTCCTTTCCAACTTTTCTGTAGAGCCCCTGTAATGAGTTAACCCTGGCTGGATGCCAGGCGCCCACCAAAGCCACTCTCTCTTCCCTCCTCAACTCGACAGGGGAGAGAAGATATAACAAAAGGCTCATGAGTTAAGGACATGGAGAGATCACTCATCAGTTACCAACATGGGCAAAACAAACTTGACATGGGATTTCATGTGGTCTTAAGGTCAGCACATGAACAAGTCTTTCAGTACTAACAAGCAAAATGACCATCTGTATGCAACTGTGGCTTTAGTCTAATGAATTACCTGTGTATTCAAACCATACCTGGTTGATTAAACTTACCAACCTTAAGTAAAATAAATTAAAGCTAAAATTCCACTCCCTGCCCTTAAGTGAAAACCCACAGCCTTCTCCTTCTGTTCCTTCTCCTACCCTCTCTACCACTAATATTTCAGTTTTGAATACAGTATTTTGGAAAACCTATGAACAGTAAGTGAAAAGTTCTGAAATTAGTTTTCTTTGGGTATATCTTCCTTAGCTATTTTAAATTATCATGATCTCAGACATATTCCAGATCTGAAGCTTTTTGTCTGTGTGTGACTGATGAATGTATAAACATTCTGGTGAGATGTAGAGGAAAGAGTTAGGGAGAGCAATCTACAGGTCAATTTTTTTATGTAGAAACTGCATCACTGAAATGTATATTAAATGTCATTTGTATATGAAGAAATTTTCAAAGCTCTACAAAACATTCGTGGTGTGATTTTTAAGCACTGCATTTCATTCAGCATGGGGAGTAAGGTGAACAAAGAAATTAGTAGTTGTAACATTTTCGTAAATGTTTCAGTTAATGAAAATAGGTACCCTTTTTAGTACAGTTTGGCTCAGTATGCTTATTGGCTCTTTTTTTAAATGGGATTGTGTAATTGAGGAGAAATGTGTGCTATTGTATTTTTATTTGTTCATAATATTTCTCTTTCCATACACATGAAACTAGTTGTTTGAGCACACAAGGGCTGAGGAAGAAGACACCTCAAATCTCAAATAAGTAATAAAATCAAAGAGACAATGCAATTTAAAAGACAATGCCTTAACTGAACAATTACAGTATAAATAACAGTTTAATTCATAGGAAAAAAAATAATCTTACAGTAGGTGCACACATCAAGATTACATTTGTCTTTTTATGGGACTGGGGTTGTCTCATAAATGACTATGTTTTATCTTACCAATATAAATCGTGGTATCTATGCTGGATGCCTTTCATTTTTTCTTGCCTCTTGGTCTGGAAAACGATAAATTATGCACTCTCTGGTATGAATTCTATTTGTGTGTATTTGGCATAACACAAGAATCTTAGAAATGAGTGAACATTTCTCTCACATCTGGAACATGTCTAAATTATCACCAATAACGTTCTCACTACAAATGGCTGAACAAGACAGTAAGGCACTGTGTCAAATTTAGTCCAAATCCTTCTGCCATCAAATGAACAACAGCCAAAATGCTGATATTATGCAGTTCCTAAAGTTCTGTTTAAAAACGAAGCAACCAACAAATTCAGAATAATGGTTAGATTTTGGCTATGAGTTGGGTGGATTTTAAATCGGTTTCAAGAAAGCCTTATCCCCCTTACTTAAGACCATACATAACAGATTATGTGTCCTGTAACAGCAGCAGCATTTATACTCTGGTATATATTCTGGTTTGTATTCTGCTAAAAGGTGCCTGAGATGTGATGGCTGTGCTTAGTTGAAGTCTTTCAGCCCGTGAACTAACTTAGCATCTGAAAAATACTCCCCTCTCAAGAGGCACAGCCCATGCCTCGACAAGCATTTCTGCTGCCCTGGGAGAGCAGGTGGCCAGCACATTGATGCAGAATGTCCAGCCACACTGCTGGCTTCAATTAGGACCCATTCAAAGCTGACTCATCTGCTACCATGGAGCTCTTGTCAACCTGGCTACTTTCAACCCAGAAGTGTTAATGTGTATTTACCGCAGTGCAGTTGTCAGTCATTCACACCAACACCCTCGTGGCAAGGGTTTGTTTGCTCCATAGGGTTAGCAGTGCTGCTGAAGGGATGAGACTGCCTCTTGCAACCTGCAAAACCGAGGACTATGGTTTTGTTTCGTGCATCTGTTCCTTTTATTTTCCATGGTCTGAGTAACAATTTACCACCCAAAGAGATGAAGGGGTATATCCCACGCCTGTTGTGTTTGGATACCAGCAGAAAGATGATATGGTCTGTGGTGAGGTCTTGTGGTTTAGGAAACTGTACTGCCTATTTTATTTTTCCAGCAGGGCAAATCAAAGAAATAAATAGAAAAAAAGTGATTTTTTTTTTAAACTTCATTCTTCATAACCAAGGTTGTACTCAAAGTATTTCATGAGCATGGCCTAATACTATGCCCTCCATCCCATCCTCTGTGTGGTTTGTTGTTCTGTCCCGTTTTTAAGGAGCAGAGAAATTGGGGGCCAGTTGATTTTTTGGACTTTAAAACATTCTCTGGAAGCCTTTTTACTCCTGCTAGCACCCTGTCTTTCTTGTGTAGATTCATCACAGCTGTTTGTGGCACAGCATCGGCTGCTATTCAGACCCTGTAGTTGAAAGTATGTCCTTCTGCAGCTCAAAAGAAAATTAGTGCATCAATTTAATTCTTATGGGATTGAGGGGCTTGATTACTGTGCTCCTGCCACAGAGGTGATTTAATATCTTTTGGGTCTATGTGGACCAGGGTTGATGGAAGGTCAAATCCCAGCTCACTGAGAAACACACAAGTTTTTGCGCTGTTTCTTTCCCAGCTTAGGCTCTGGTGACACTGATGCAATCCTCACCTTTTATTTCCCTTTCCTGTTCCCCACTTCTGGCTCTTGTAGCTTTGTCTAGACTACAGATATGGATGGTGTGGGAATAATGGGCAAGTGTGTATGTGTGTGCATGCACACACACATTTTGTGTCTTATAAACTTTGTGTTACCTATGTGAAGTACTCCTGCCTGGACGAACAGCTTTAAATCAAAACAGACTGTGAGAGGGAAACAACAGGAAATGAAAGAATGGCTAAGATAAGGTGTTCAGCTGCATCAACTGGTTTAATAAAAGTGTTGCTGGTACCTCTCTTCATATGTGTCCTGCCTTGCTCATCAGAGCTGGAGCAATGTGGCAGCTACAAACCCATTTAAAAATGGATTTAGGAGAGAGAGTTGCACAGTGAAAGAAATGTTACCTGAGCAAGTATCCCCACCTACTGAACCACTGGGAAACACCCCAGCCTCTGGCTGCCTGCAGTGCCTTTATGCCCAGATGTCATTTTTTGCTTCTGCTCATCATGGAATTGAGGGGAGAGTCACTTACTACAGGCAAAGTGAAAGGACTTGTGGGCCATCACTTTGTGCTCTTACTGCTGCAGGAATTGTTGAGAGAGCAGGCTTTGCCTATTGATGCACCAGGTTTATTAATCTGTTGAAAGCAATGAGTAGTGTTTCTGCTGGATTCAGGGATCTGCCTGTAGCCCTGGTTTCATTTCTATGACACCTTTCCTTTACTGGCTCCATGAGAAACAGCATTCAGATATTTTTTTTTTCTTGTTAGATCACTTGCACACATGCACACAGAGAAAATACTGTTTTCTCATTGTTTTGCTTGATTCATGTCTGCCATGGTTATGTCCCTGTAGGTCTAGGTCTCAGAAATACAGAGGGTGAGATAATCTAGTGCCCCCCAATTAAACAAACAAGGCATGTTCAAACCCAGAATTTTTAGCCATTTGTACTTATGTTAGGGCATGAACTTCAAATATACTTTCACAGGAACATAAAACATTCTTAAGCCTCTGCATTTCTGCCGCAAAGGAAAAATGCATTTCTTCAGCTGGTTTTGTCTTCTGCATTTTGTGCAAGGGTGGGAAAACCCAAATGCTCCTAACACAAAACATTCCCCGTGCACTCACTTGTTCCCCTGGCAGCAGGATGAGAGAGGGAATGAATTGCATATGAATGGCATTAGTCACACGGGTTGCTGTGTCCTACTGGAAGGTACATGGATCTGAAGAGGCCATTACAGGCCTCCTCACAGAGCGGGGCTGCTCACCCAAAAATACAGGGAACTCTCTCTGCCTCACTAGCACTCAACTGCAGAGTAATCAGGACTAATAGACAAAATTAGAAATGTTTCTCAGTCTGACTAGGTGCTACTTCTGCATTTCCCCTAATCTTCTTCTACACTTCCTCTCTTGTTCTCCTCTCAGTAGAGCAACTCCCCTTCTAGAGACTCTCCATTGCTTTTCTTTAGCTTGCCTTGCTCTTTGGGTCTGCTTCATCCCAATGTAAATTATTACTGTTTAACTGCCCTCTCTGGTTTTCTGCAGAGCTCTGCTTTCTGTCCAGAGGCATTTTTACTCTGTTTATAGAATGCTTTGCACAGTGGGGTCCTCTCTAGTGGTGAGCCCCCGGGGCTCAGCCGTACAGAAAATAATAAAGGCATGATACCTCGTCATAATTTACTTTTATGTTTTTGTCAATAATAGGGTTGTGTAATGAGCAAAAAAGTAGACCAATTACCATGTTTTGATACTCTGACTCTGGATTTTAACAATTAACTGGCAAAAGAGCTATATTAATTCAGGTTATGGGGAAACCACTTGGCTGGCAATAGGATCAGACTAAAAGAAGCCAACTTAATGACACCCAGATGCTCCACAAAATCATTGGGTGAGCTGAGTATGATTATACAATCATTTCTTCTATCTTAATTAGCCCATTATGACTAAATATATTCTTCGGTGATCTTCCTTATTGCACTGTTACAAAAAAATTCCTGGATCTGCAAAAGCTTTTTCCCTTGGTCAAGGTGTAAATCACACCTCAGCATGGCATTGTCATGCTGTAGGTGTGGCTGTCAGGCTGGATTCTTTACCATGGTATGGTTGACTTGCAACTGCTCAGTGTTGTGAAACCAGCCCTTTGCATTGCTACAGCCGGGTGACCTGAGAGGGTTATGGCTGTCTTTTCCTCCCAAAGTGCCCTGGATTAGGTGTGGTGAATTATAATAGTAGTAAATCTAACTCAACATTTTAAAAGCCATTATACTGTGGGATTTGGGGTAACTTTTTTGTGAAATGACCATGATGGCGTTTGTTCTCATCTTTCAGGCTATAGTGTGTTATAGTAATGTTATCTTGGTATTCTTCAGAAGTTAAATCAAAAACCTGACCTTAGTTCTAAGTATGTGGAACAAAGGGCAAATAAATTTTAATTACAGAGCTTTTTCAATTTTGTGTAAGTACTACCACTCAGTATTTGCTGCCCTGTAGATGGTATTTAGATTTTTAAGTACCTCATCTAGAATGCTCTATTAGTCAGAGATCTAAATGTAATTCAAATTTGCTACTAGTACTTAAAAATGTCTTAATCTGTGTGGCACTGCAATCTGGAGGAGTTTTATTTTGATGTTCATTTATATATATTATCTGAGTTAAAACACACTTTATTTTAGATAACCAAGAAAATGTATGAACATTTGGAAGAGGATAGGATGTGATGGTCACAAAAAAGGAAAAAAATCCTTTGTTAGGATTAACAGTTAATGTTAAAAGTTTGTTAGGACTTGACAGAAAACCCTCCCTGAGCCAAAGATGTGGAATGACCAAAAAGTGATGAAAGTAGGGCTGGGTTGTGAGTTTATCCCTACCCATGCCAGCTTGATACGAAAAGACTGAGACTGAGAGAACATGAGGAGACCCCAGTAGGCTTCCTGAAGATGCACAGTTTTCTTCTCAGCAGTACGTTACCAGTTTTTACCCGGACTACGAGTGCATAGTCAATTTTCTTTTATGTTGAGGATGGTGAAACACTGCAATGGGTCCAGAGAAGCTGTGAGTGCCACATCCTTGGAAGTGTTTGAGATCAGGTTGGATGGGGCTCTGAGCAACCTGATCTAGTAAAAGATGTTCCTGTCCATGGGACATTGCTGCCTCCATAAATACAAAGACACAGGTAATCATGAGGTACAAGGAACCAGCTTCCTCAGGAGCCTGCTCTGCAGAGGGTCTCCCAATACATGTCTTTTCTCTGATTTTCTTTGAAAAGCTGTTCTCAGCAGCCTGCAGGTGATGTGGGTAGATGAGACCCTCATTGCACCCATCCAGCTGTTTTGGCTGGGTGTGCCAGCACAGCCCCAGTCCCAGGCCTGCTGGAACTGGAGGAGAGGAGTACGCATGGGGTGAGAGGAATATGCACTGGGAGAGGAATGTTTTCACTTATATTTGCCTATGGCAAGAGCATCCTGGAAAGCTTTTCTCCTCTGCTAGTGTTAATCACTCTGACTGCTTGCAGAGGAAAACTGAAGTCCCTTTAAACAATTTTTTTAAGCGGCCAAATAAGCTGCCCTGTTTTTTTAACATTCTAGCACTCTTATTTGTTCTGGTAGCTCTGCTCTGGTTTAAATAAATTTTTTATGAGCTTGGCTGACCATATGTGTACACAGTCTTCCAAAAGAGACCTTGCCAGTGTCTTCTACTGAAACACAAACATTTGTCCCTGATGGAAAATCCTCAAGGTACATCCAGGGTTAGATGGCATAAACATGTGAGAGTCCCCCTGTCTTTGGAAAATGTAGCCAGATCATTCTGTCCTCTGCCATTTCCATTGGTAGAGCCATCCAAGAGGCATCTAGTAATCCTGTTCCTGGTTTTCTTTTCTTTTTTTTTAACTTTTAATTATTTTGGTATCATGTCTATCTCTAAGATGACTGTTTTTTCCCATGGGATAATCCAGCTCTCCACCACAATTATGTAATTGGCAGACTCACTAGCAAATTATTTCTGTTTGTGAAAATGTCACTAAATGAGAAGAGTCATCTCTGAGACTGAACTGTTGAGGAGTCACACTGGTAACTTCTTTTTAGTCTTATAATTTCAGTACTTCCCGACAATTAGTAGTCAATTCCACTATCTCTTTTATAGTTCTGCTGCTAATCTCCACTTTCAGCAGCTGAATTAATAACTTCCCAAATGGCAACATATCAAATGCTTCAATGAAGTCCAGTGGATTACATTTTCTGTGCATTTTTTTTGTATAGGAAAGGAATCACCTTATCAGATAAGATGAAGTATGCTAGCTGTCTGAAACATGTTTATAAGCTTGGCTGAGGAGCTAAAGGGACTGTACTACCATGTGTGAGATTATGACTTACTGATTTGGGAAAGTTCTTTCTGATTTTTGGATAAGAACTGTGCTCAAGTAGAATATTTTGCATTTTCTTTGTTGCTATTGCCTAAATATTACATGTAATCTGCTTTTATTACATTGTTGAAATTTTCCCTGTACTAATATTGGTTATCTCCTTGAGATGATTTTCATGGAGTTTTTAAATTTGGATATCTACTGGCAATATGATAGCAACTATTAGTTGAATGGCGGAAAAATACACAAAATTTTTAGAAGAGCTTCCTTTAGTTTTACTGTGCAGTAAGAAAAAGTCTTTATTATTATTACTTGAGTTATAAAATAACTACTAAATGCCACTTGGCTCCAACCTCATGGTTTAGCTTCTCTGATACTCTTTCTAAAAATTAGATTTGCAGTGTAGCTTTTCATTCACCCGGTTGAGTCATCATACTACAAAATTTACTGCTTAAGTGTTTATTAAGGGGCACAGTCTTCGCTTTCAGCCTTTTAACAGAGTATTTTAGCAGGGAATATCAGTCTGTTAAGTCTCAGTAACAGCGAAAACTTCCATTGAAAAATTAAAAGAACTTATTTCTACTGTGTATCTGGAAAGCTTAGTAGCTGCCTGCTATTACAAGCTTAGCAATAAATCAAATATCATACTGCCTATTCTTTGAAAAACAAGGGCTTTTTTTATATGGGTCTGAACAGAGTTATGTCCATGTCACGTAATGCAAATAAAGGAAATACTGCAAGTATATTGATCCTTTCTTCAACAAAAAACCAGGAAACATCCTATCACACTTCAAATGAACAAAATAAAAATTCCTGTAAATTAACAACCACCAGGTAAATTACCTCTTACTGCAACAAACTCACAAACTGAAGTCAACCCTGTGACTAGAAACAATTTTCAGTCACAAATATATACTTTTGTTTGCTAATACCATTGTGATACTGTTAATGTGCAAGACCCAACGATGATTTTCTGAAGAATGTAATCATTTGCTCTATTGCTGAAAATTAGCCTGGATAAATTAGATATCAGTGATTATATCTCTTCTTTTTTCATCCATGATGAAGTGTTATAGTGTTTTTCAAGCTGCCAAATCCCTTTTCAAAAGACTGTCAAATTTTCCAAAAACTTTCCATTTTCTTTTGAGTTACATTCTCAGTTTCATGGGAAAACAGTAATGGTTTGTCCAGAGAACTAGAACTGGATGCAATAGATTTATTCTTGCAAAAACAGCCTTTAACTCTGGGTGTGCACCAGCTTCAGCAAAGGTAACATTGAAACTCCTTGTACACATGTTAAGTGTGAAAACCTATTTGGCTTTTGGAGAAGGTTCCCCCTACATCCACCTCTTGAGATTCAAAAGCTGACATCTGTTTTGGTTTCTTGACCGAGTGTTTGGTTGAGATATAATCAGTAAAGAATATTATTCTTTATCATTTATTCCTAGTGGTAGTTTGCTGAATACAAAAGCACATGCACTTGTCCATATGACTAAATGTGAAAATAGTTAAATATTGAACCTCAGAGAATCATTAAACAAAAGCAGATGTAATATTTAGAGGTAGACCTGCATATTTCAGGCTAGAAGGTATCTTCTTGTGCGTTTGTGTATGTATGTTTGTTATGGGGAGGCAAATTGTACTTCTCTGGACAGGTTCTTTGCCAGATGTTTCTTACTACCTCAGATGATTGAGGAACCAAAGTACATCTGGCTATTAAAATATCTTTATATGGTTACATGATTTATTTGGAAAGCATGGTTGAAACTAGTAAGTTTACAACTATGTGAATAATTCTTACCAGTTTCTGGATGGAAACAGTAAGCTTTGGAACCTAAACTAGACAATATTGCTGATCTGTGCTTACTTACAAGATGTGTTTGTTTATTTTTAAGATTATTACATTCAGACAGCCTTCTATTTACTTAGGCTATTTTGGTATTTTTGCTGAGAGTCAAGAGACTTAAATAAACCCAGAGTCTCTGTGGATTATAGTTATGTACTGTTTTATACATGCTGGAAAGCCATAAGCCTTCGGGCTGAGATAACTGCATAATAAACATGTATTTTATGAAATAATACCTTTAACACATGTTGCATAAAAAAAAGAGGGGGAAGACAGTTCACCTCTGTCTGCCATAACAGACTTCTATCAAAAATAAATTTAAAAGACCTATAGTTACTCTCCTAGGTTTTGAAAAGAGATGATTTTACTTGATATTTCCATGAGGCATCAAGGAGCACTTTTGAATTTCTTCAGTGAGCCTAATGGAAACATGAGATCCAAATGCTAACTATTTGGCACTCATAGGGATAAGAGGAGATGTCAATGGGAACATGGAAAGGATGCTTTGCTTAAGACCCTGCATTTTACTGTCAGTGATTGCCATTGATAAAACATTAATTACTGCTGTGTTTTGTGTTTGCAAAGATGTAATGAAATTCAATATTCTTGTACAATTATTTGGCAAGTGTTTGATCAGTAGCCATTACTTCTTAACAGAGTTAAGGGCTGAAAAGATGGCCCACAGTTTCTTCCACTCTGAAATACCCACTGCTTCAGGTGCCAGGTCTGAATTTGCAAGTGTCTAATTTTCTCAGCTTTCCTCAGTATGTTAGAAAGCAGAATGTCATGCCAATGTCACTGAGCAATTACTGATTACTGTTCAGTAATTCAGAGCAATTACCTTTTCTGATATCTGGGTACTATCAACAAAATATCCTGTATTAGTACTGTAATTATACATGGCACATAATAGCTTGCATGGTCTCATATATGACAGCATCATTACAGCCGCAAGGGTGTTATTTTGCCTGGCTCCAATAAGGGATTAAAAAAAAAAAAAAAAGAGTTTAATTTTATATTATCGGTCATCTTAGCTACAATTCTTAAAAATAGGCAGCTCAAATTTGTTTTTTAGAGCTTAGTTCCCCCTACAGATTCAGGTAAACCTCAGCACAGCTGTTTAAATAGAAACTTTCCTTTAAAGTACTTCTTTAGAAACACAACTTCTCTGCAAGGTGCTGGCTTAAATATTGAAAGAAAAAAACATGTCTTTCTGATCTTACTTGCTTTTGATATTTTATTTAATCTTTGGCAATAATATTTGTTGTATTTCTTTCCTGTCCTTCCCCTTTTATTTTGAAATGCTTTCAAGACATAGTAAGTTTTCAGGCAGATTTCCTGCCCTGTGGATTGATTTCTAATGAGTAACTCAAAAGGTGATCTTTTCCTGAAAGGAAGGTGAAATTTTACTTTTTTGAATAAAAATTTTCTTCAGCTCACATAGCATGCCCTCCAACACTGTCATACTAGAACCACAAAAAGTAATCCAAACTGTCCAAAAAATGAAGTTTGACATTTTATTGCCAAAAGAGAAAATACTGTACCAAAGCTGAGGATATTTTGTATTTTGATTAATAGGCTTTTCTGAAATAATTCCCAGTTCCAAGTAGATTAATGTACTTTGCCTGTCTCATGCTCTCTTTCTTCTCTATGGAATTAGTTTCTTGGTCATATTGCAGTATTTACAAAAAATTACAGCCTCTCTTCTTGGTGAGAAGAAAAGATTTGCCATGAGAGTGCAGAGCAGCCTGGATAGGAGTGCAGATGTCAACTTCCACCAGCACAGTTACATATATAGGAGCAAAAAGATAATATTTTACCAGTACAGTTTTACTTCTAGATTTTAATTTGATATGCTTTCTAGTGGCCTGTCAGTATTTTCCCAGGGAAAGATGATAGTTTTTGCAGAAATGTGTCTATTACTTGGAAAAACATACTTCTGTCAGCAAGAGTTTTAAGGCTGAGTGAATATTTCTCCACTGGCAATGTCAGTTTTTGTGTGTCAGTTTCCAAAGTAGGCAGCTACACAGGTAATCCTAATGACAAGGAGTATCCACAGAGATCCACCCTGAGCTATAGCTCACACAGCTCTCTCCTACCAACAGCAGATTACATTTGATATAATATTTTCTTAATTTTAGTGAATTTCAAGATTTTCCTTATTTGTTCTTTCATATTTAAAGTGACTCTTAGTGGTCTTATTATTTTGCTTAGTTCATCTGGATGTACAATTTTTCTGTTAGTCTGGGTTAGCAATCAAGGTGCATGTCTTACAAAAAGAGAATTTGAGATGTGTACAAAAGCTATGGCCAGATGGCGTTGAGAAATCCAGAACTGTACATATCACCACTGCAACTGCAGTCTGGGGATTTTTGGCAAGGTGATTTCAGAGTGGAAGGCACTTTGAGCTTAAATCTAAGTTTTATAATTTGTGTATTTCTTCTGAAAGTGCCCTTTGATTGATGCAAGGAAAATAGACAGCATAACCTATTTGTTTCTTTACAGACTCCCTTTTCTCTTTAAGTTTTTTTTTTTTTATTTACCTCAGTGATCTGTCATCCTGATTCCTGGCACTGCAGTTCTGTATGATTGAACTCTGGAGCATTATGCATGAGCATAACTGGAAACTACATTTTCCCAGGATATTGTTCCTACAGAAATATGCATACCAGTTCCATCCTCCTTTACTGTGTATCATCTTGCACCTTTTTCCTTTTCTTTTTTTTTTTTTCCTGTAATGGTGTAGTGATATTGTCAGTTTTGATTTGGTTCTTTTCATCGGAAGAGAAAGGAAGAACTCCTCACTGGCATTATATGTGCAGGGAAGCAGGGAAAACCTCACTCTCCACATTTGTGTAGCTATCTATACCCCAGCTCCCCTGATGCCAGCACTCTAGCTTATCAAGTGGTTTCACCTATACTGGTGAAGAGCAACTTACTTGCCAGTATAATTATCTGCTGGACTAATACATGCCTAAACTCATTAACTCCAGTTGGAAAATGTTATATATGTAGACTAGGTTTCAGATATGTCAACATTTGGTAGTTGTGTTTAAAGCACAAAAGGTGCTTTTACCCTACAGGTTTAGACATACTTTAATGTCTGCCAAAATGCTTCTTATGAATGACTGCTAGGTAGTGGTATATAATGTTGACAATATTTAGGAAAGTCTGAATTCAGAGAAGCTGGTTTAGCTCCTCATGCACTGTTTACATGCATGCAAGGTGGATACTTCCTCCAAAACTTTTGGTTTGGCTGGGCTGAGGAAGCAACAGGCCAAGACTGAGTAGTGATAGCCCCAGCAAGTATTTACACATCAACCCTGCACTGATGGCTCTGCCAGGAATATCTGGATGAGGACAGCCAACCCCTCCTCCCCAGCAGTACCCTATTAGAAGAACCCCAGCTTTCATCCAACCATTGATTGCCTTTGTGACTGCACCATTTTCTTCTCCACTGAGTTAGAATCCCTTAGGACTGGAGAAACTTCACACTGTGTGCAGGCATGGGCTCAATTTAAACA
This sequence comes from Trochalopteron elliotii, assembly GCA_024734555.1. Taxonomy (NCBI): domain Eukaryota; kingdom Metazoa; phylum Chordata; class Aves; order Passeriformes; family Leiothrichidae; genus Trochalopteron; species Trochalopteron elliotii. The sequence continues at coordinate 1,511,349 of JANPWX010000100.1, read as the reverse complement.
GTCCATTCATTTCAGGTTGTAATAACCTGCTCGTGCCCTTGACACTTCCAGTGAGTGGAGAATTGGGACATTATCAGTGACTAGTGAGGATGAAAGGAAATACTTCACCTCGGCTGTGGAAGTACCAGCATCTGTTATATTTTAGCTGTTATCTTTGGCCAGGGACCTATAACTGATCTCACAGCTGAGACAGGAACCATATGCAGAGAAACAAATTTTAACCCTCTCCTTGCCCATCACTCATGGGTGCTCAGTGTGTGTGTTAATGTGAGAGACATTAACACGTCCTTATCAGGAAGCGTCACCTAAGCAAAGGGCTAATTACTAAATACAGTATTTCTGGTGATGACCAGGAGGAGATGCTTTCTTTGTGTCCAGCAGCAGCATGACCAAAAGACCTTATCCAAATTATTTGGGTGTCTGACATAAGGTATGGGTGGCTACACCTGCTTCTTTCCAGCTCTGGCTGTGGTTTCACTCAATGTTTTATCTGCTCTGAGGACATCTATATCAATAGTATCCAATGACTAAACCTATATAAAGGAAATTTGGGTGAAAGGGGATTTGTTAGTTTTGATGCTACATTGGTGGTTTAGGAGGTGGCTGAAGTATTCAAAGTTGCTAAATTGGTGGTCCAAGTGTTCTAGAAATAATAAAATCAATGGTTTCCCAGAAGCCACTGAATTATTATAGCATTAAGTTGATGCTGCTAATAGTTTCTGAAATATGTGGCAGTCCAATGGACTACGAAATACAAAAATGAAAACAAAAAATCAGGTTGCTTTCCAGTTAGAGAGACCCAGAAGAATGTTTGTACTCCCACATGTTTATCATAAATGTTTATCATTTTTCCACATCTTATAAGCAAACAAATTAAATCTAGTCACCTTCAAATCACTTCACAATTGTCAGTCAAAGAGCTTTCTTTAGGATTAACTTCTTAATATATAGCTGAAACTAACACCCAGCTGTACCATAAGAGCTTCAAGAAATGATTTGGGACAAAGAGGACAGGAGGGGGGCAAAACCCAAAACAAAAACAAACCCTAAAGCTCTTTACAAGGCAAACCTAATTATCATTTATAGGGTTTTACTTTTTCTCATATAGTTTAAGATCAGCATTGCATGCTCTTTTGAGGTGACTCCATACTACTCTGTCTTAAGTGGTCAGGGAAAAAATAAAAAAAAAAAAGCCAAAGGCAAGCCAAAGAAAATATTAATTTTGAAACTATGAACTGATATCCACAATGAAGTAACTTCTTTGGCAACCACCTGCAGTTGTGCTTATATTGTTCATGCTTACAGTGAATAAGGAAAGAAAAGATATTTGATAATTTGAATGAGAAGAAATGATATGAAACACACTGTAAAGAGGTTCCATGTGCAGTGGATTAAAAAGTAAACTTGCTATATTTCCAGCATCATGATTGACACATTCTTTGGCTTGACAGCCTAATCCCTGTTTGTACAAATGCCAGATTAGATAACTGGTTCTTGAAGGTTTGTAGCCCTTTGCTACCACTCACAGCTTCAAAAAAACTTGTAATGCTGTTAAAGTTGTTTTATTTGGAGGATAATACTAGGAGTTCTCAGTACACTTTCCCTTCATGTAGCTCTAGAAAATATAATTAAAATTTTAAACATTATACAGCCTATGAAACTACTGTTAAATAAAGCATTACCCTATGCATCATTCTTTTTTGTTAATTCTCATGGGAAAATGTGTTTTCCAGGTGTGTCCCTAATAAAGCAATTGAACACACTATGTGGCATGCCAAATTGCTTTTTGATGATCAAAATTCATCACCAGTTCCCAGCACTTAGGAAATAAATTAGGCAGTTTCAAATGGTACAAAAGAATCTTTTTCTTGACACTCCTAGTGTAATGTTAGAGTAGTAAATAGATGTGCCTGCCTTTCAAATAAGCTGTCCATAGCCAGTTTCTGCTCACAAGACACTAACCACAGGGGAAAATGCTTTTTTAAACTTACATTTCAGTATCAGCCATATATGAAATTTAGCATGTCAAAGAAAAATTGATTTCTTCAAATATTATAGGTATTAAGGATTCAGGAGAAGGAAATATGCAGAATCTGAAGAAAAACAATGTATCAAGCATGAAAACAGGTTAAGTAGCCAGTTTCTGCACCTCTATTTAATTTTGCATAGGTAGAGGAAATAAACTGTTCTTCTTAAGGTTGCCAAGTGTTCCTCCTTGAAGATCCTTTCAGAAGAGGTTGATTCTTTACTAAATTTTGAGTTGGAGTTCCCAGCCTTTTCCTCATTTCTTGCTTTCCATCCTCTCTGCTCAAGAAAATGAAAAGTTACAAAAATTAATTCTGTTTATCCAAAACTTAATTCAGGGTTTTCAGGACTGAGTTTTTTCAAGGAAGCATTAAGGTAGGACACATTTGGCTTTGAATAAAATGATTGATTCAGCTGCCAACCAAGCTCCTGAGGAGGGTGATCTTTTGAGAAGGTATTGGACATAAATAATGAAAGCAGAACTAGCAAATATTTTCTCTGCTGACACCTCAGCAGTCTGGTAGAGAAGACAAACTGCTGTACTGAAGCCCAGACAAGTCAGGGGCAAGACAGACACAGAGTCTCTGGATAGAAAGAATATTGTCTTAATTCCTTCTAATGATTATTTTTAAATGGCAGGAAATTTTAATGTGCTTTTGTAATTCAGCAAGGGAAAGAGGCTGCTGTGTAGAGGTATCAGTGTGACAACATCTTATTGCAAATCCTTTGTGTCCTTGACATTTTAAATTACTTTTATAAATGGGTCTATGTAATTAAAAAGGTTCTCTGAGGAACTGAGAATGAAGGCTCAGGCTGAACCTTAAAAAACATTTGAAATCAGTCTCAGTTAAGTATGTACATTTTCTTGAATTCTCAACTGTGCCCCATCCTGATTAGTCCAAAAATTGTGTCAAGGGTGCAGACAAGGTTTTAATTTCAGCTCATATTAAAGCTAAATAAATAACATAACTACTATTTTCAGATACGTTTGTTCCCTTTGTTCACTGTGCTAACATACAGCTCAGCTAAGCCTTAGGATTAAAATAAGTGATCCATGGTACTAATTAACAGATTTATAAATCATTCTGTATGATCAAGCCATTCATAGCTTTCCTGACATATACAGGAAGGCAAGTGCAGTTGCCAGAAATGTATTACAAGTGTAATGAAAGCAAATAGTCCAAAATGCTGAGAAATCAAACAAAGTCTTATTAAAAATAACTTCAGTCATGTTTCCAAAAAAGTAATTATTTGCACAGTTCCTATACCCCACAACACCTGAAAATTTGGTAATGTTTAACATATGTCAGATTGTAGGTTCAAACTCAAACTCAGTTGTTGAAGTCTTCGCCCTGGAGGAAAACCATAAATCAGACAGGATATGAGAAATGGTGACTGATTAACACTGCTCAAGGACCAGGAGAGGCAGAGGCACTTCTAGCTGGTAAACTTGGCAAAGATGGTTAAAAGTGCACTGTAAAAGTGGCTCTGCCACTCATGGCATTGCTGTCATGGTGCATGGTGCATATAAATTGTTAACTCCAAATGATCTTCAGAAATTCAGCCTATTGAGTTTAAAACAGTTCTCCAGGGCTAAGTTCATTAAAAGGCTGAAGTATTTTAAACTGTTTCAGTGGGAATTTTTGCAGCTAATCTCTGCAATTTTCTCTTTGAATCTAGGGACCATCGATGCTGGAAATGTTAGATTGCTTTTGAGACAAAGATTGAAAGAGAAAACTTTCCTTAGTACTCATTAGACCACATCTGGAGTACTGTGTCCTGCTTTGGGCTTCAGGACAGAAAGGTGTTAATAGACTAGAGCAAGTTCAGCTGAGGGCCACCAGGATGACTGGGGCAGTGAGGCAGGGGCCATGAGAGTGGCAGCAAAGGGATCTGGGTTTGTTCAGCCTGGGAGAGAGGCAGCCCAGAGGACCCCACAGCAGCCACTGCCTACCAGGAAGCTGTGAGGAAATGCCACCAGCTTCCTTAAGGAGGTGCAAGGCCAGAGGAGGACAGACAGAGGGAGAGCTGGTTTTTATTTGACACAGAAAAATGAATTTTAATATGACAGCCAGGCATTGGACCAGAGATGCCATGTGGTCTCCATTCTTGGATGAGACCAAATTAGAGGAACCCTTGGGCAATGTGGCATGAATCCAGACCCAGGCCTGCTTTGCGTGTCAGAATGGATTGGGTGGATGACCTCCCAAAGTCCCTCCCAGCCTGAAAGGCTCTGATCCTGAGCGAGGACAGCAGAAGAAAGAGAGACAGCAAGTAAAGGGTGAACAAAATGACCTAGTAAAATATATGTACCTTGCTAAAACCAAAAAGCTTAATCTATTTATTTTACTTAGTAACCAAAACTGCAGAGTGACATAGTTGATTCTGACCATGACAATCCCCAGGCTACCACAAGAACTGTAGGTCTACAAAGTTTTGCAGTATGTAATGTTGTAACGCCTTGCACTTGTGCAGAACTCCCATTCAGTGATCTCTAACCTTCTACAAACTCAACTAATGAAGACTCTGTGCAGTCCTTTGAGGCAAAGGATATATTGCAGCTAATTTAATTTCCGCAGACACAGCTTGCAGAAGGCTATCATACCTAAAGTCGTGCTGACTTTGACTATAAATTTTTGTGGGGTCAGAGGAAGTGGAACAGATCAGGTGTACTGAGAGCACAAAATGATGGCCAGGTCTCCACTGAGCAGGCATGGAATATTCTTCTCTTTCTGCCTGTCCTGCGGCAGCTGATACATTGAGATTGAGCCCTCCTTACTGCTGAATATTAAGTGTGGGTCTCAGCTTCCTGCTCACTGTCCTTGCAATTGGAAATAATTGGTGGAGCTCAGTTTATTTCCCACTGGTGTTTAACAAAGCCAGGTTAGTTCTGTGTGGAAGAAAAAAAAATTAAGTCTTCTTTTCCTTTGGAATCACATAAAAATGTTTCTGATACTTGGCCTGTAAATGACTTAAAGAGAGACAAAAAAATCCATTGGCATGATTTTTTGAAGAGTAAGACTGACTAAAAATGTATAGCTATGTAGATACAGGGTGAACAGAGCTCCATTCTCTGCTGCTGCTTTTGGCTAACTTCAGGCAGATTATTTCTTCTGGAGCTGGATGAACACAGGCTGTGAATGAAACTGAAATTCACTGTTCCACACCTCAAGTTAGTGTCCCAACCACCACCTTATTATATTCCACTTGTGCTGGGGTAGAAAACCTCAAATGAGCAATGCCCAATTTGGCTGTGACTAAATGAAATTTAATCAGAAATGTTCCAGCTAGCACTAATCATTGAGCAGAAATGCTGTATAACCAAACTGTGAAATTATTAAATACTTATAGGCAATGATATATAAAATCAGTGCTAACCTACAGTGGAAAGGTAAGTAAAACCTGTTAGTTGCTCCTTGATTTCCCCAGTCACCTTCCATTCCCTAAGAACTATTCAGTGGTCTGTGCAAGATTTTTTTATGTGTGCAACTACCTTTTTAGAATGTAGCATGCAGGCTTGTCTTTTGTCTGAGTTATTTTTGTAGTCCACCTTGAGCAGGGAAAGAAATCAAGTTTTTATATGCTTTATTTTCTTCACATAGAAGGAAGTATTCCACTGACATCAATGTAACAGCCCTCAATTCTTATAAAATGATCATAAGCCCAGGTAGAACCAGGCTGATGATTTCTGTGGGTGGGCTGGCTGGAGCATGTGCTGGTGCAACGAGGGTGGAAGTCTTTGGGGCTGCCCCAGCTGAGAGCTGTGGACGTCTTTCCATCTCATCCTTTCCTTCCTCTTGCTTGCCCAATTATTAGGCTTAGCCTCAGGCCCTTGAGAAAAACCCTCATTCCCAGCACGAGATCGTGGTGCAGTGGTCTTGTAGGGAACGTTACCATCTGGTGTCAGCAGTTCTTGTTGTCCCAACTCTTGGAGCAATTCATATTTTCCGGACACATGGGTGGCAGGATTTTTTGTGGCCAACTTCTTTTGTCTCTTTAAGCCTTCAATCTTCCTTGTGAGCCTCATGGGCAGCGGGCTCTCCAGTCAAAGTGTGGAAACATGAAGGGAGGCTTTTCCACCAGTAAGCATTTTACAATGGATGTCCATTATTCAAAATAAGGCCGGCAGTTTTATAAGGCCTGTGAGTACACATTTCCCAGCCTGTTTCTTCTTAAATTACCAGGAATGTAAAAATAACCAATAGTTTGACCTCTTAAATCACAAATTGGATAGGCTTACCATTAACGGACACTGTGAATGTGTTTCCCATTATTTAGTTCATTTGGTGTATTCAGCAGTGAGCTTTTGGATGTTTGGGGTTTGTTTTTTTTAATTCTTTGCAGGAATCATTTGATAACTTTCTTTCCTGGCCTTTGATTAGGTCCTCTGGACCTGCAATAAGGAAAACTGAAGACTTTATAATGAATGTTGGGTGGAGCTAAATATTCTTGCTGTAAAAATTAATAGGTTCATATTTTAAAGTATAGGTATAATAAATGGACTGACCTTTATAAATTAGATCTATCCATCTTTTATATTTAGAGCCTGGAGACAAAATTATACCACAGAACTGTCCCAAACTGACACATGCTGTATACAGTTTACCAAAGACTGTTTTTCTGCCTCGGAAGGAAATAATTTTCTGGGAAATATCTGCAGAGAGCGGGATCTGTAAAAAGTCTGCATGTGTGTCTGATCTTATTTCCAGTTAAGTTGATTATAATGTTGTGTACTCTTCTTTCAAGTCTTGTCTGAACAATGTAAAATATATCTTATTGCATTCTGTAAAGTTCCTATTTGTCATTCTTGTGTCTTTTTTAATTTTACTTTTTAAATTAAGTTTTATCTTGTAATAGACTTATTTATTGTGGACATTGAACGATGTCCCCATCGCAGTGGGGATTTTACAAAGTGTTTGTAAAAAGCTTTTTAGAAGAGTGTTTACAAAAACAATTATGTCTGATACTGGGCTTTTTTTGGAATTTTTTTTTTTATTTTTTATCTTTTAAATCCTTTTGCTACTTTTGTTTAGAGTTTTCTCATCTTCAAGCGTAATAAATCACAGATTGAACAGGGAGTTTCACTGGAACAAGAAAGTTTCGAATATGGTATTGTTACTTCATTTCAGATTAATCAGGCTGTATAAAGGGAGAGACAATGTGTGTCCTCCAAGTCATGTCTGTATTTTGGGTATGAGCTGGGAGAAATTAAGTGGCTGCATGTTGTCCACACTGTGGTAGGCTTGGTCCTCTGCACGCTACTTGTAGGTAGATTGTGATCTCATTTTTACTGTAACCTGCAATGCTCTGCATAAACTAAAGTTGCCATTGCTTAGCTGGAGAAGTGCTAAAGCATTTGTAGAGTTAGAGCCTGGTGTCATGCTTGTCTTTTGTGCATTTGTGTGTGGCTTGAGAGTGTAAGTGTGAGGTCCCCAAATGACAAGGACAGCCACCTTCCTCCCCGTCACACTTTCATGGAGGAGACGCGCTCGGCAGCTCTTCTATGGCTGGCAGGCTCGGAAGGTGTCCTGGTTCTGGCCAGAACAGGGTTAATTTTTGCAGTAGTCAGGATGGTTAGGACATGGAGGTTATTCCACAGGAGCTATTTTTTTTTCAGGGGGTGGGGAAAGGGTGCCCTTCCAGTCACTTAGGGGGAAGCGAGCAATCGGGTGTCGTAGGGCTCTGTGTGGTGAGCAAATCACATGTGGATCACTCCCCTCTCTTGTACAGTTTATTAACTTGCTGTCACTGATGGCTTTCTTATTTCAGTGCTCTTTCCAGTAAATCGGTCTTATCTCAACCTGTCCTTTTTACCGTTTGTGCCTCCAATTCTCCTTTCCAGCCTACTGCAGGAGGAAGTGAGCGAGCAGCACGTGGCTTGGAGTGTTTCAGTGGGAACACTAAATGGGGGAATACCATTCCTAAACCATGACAGAATGAGACAGATGGCTTCATCATAGCTGTGACTATGATTTAAAATGTTTAAACTCCTACAGCTACTTTGTTTGCTAGAAGGGCAGCAGTGCAAAAGGAAAACTTCAGCTAGCTGACCAGGCTTTGAAAGTTCAGTTCATAGGAGTGAGGGCAAAATCAAGTCTTGATCCCTAAGAATGAAAACAGTTTACCTTTATTTTTCATCTGGGGGCATATCAAGTGGCCTGCTGTCAGGCAGAGGAAATGAAAGAGGGATGAGACAGACAACTGGAATTGCAGGTGGTTCTACTGGTTTTGTGATGAAGCTGTCTTGTACCTTTGATTCCTTAAAGGGGAGCAGGCAGTACGGAAAACTCTTGCTTCATTTCAGCGTATGAGAAGGTAAAATGTGTTTCATTAAAACAAGATTCTAAATGTGTTTCATTAAAATAAGATTTTGAAAAATACTTGGATGATGACCACTAGATTCTCAGAGATAGTTTAAAGAAATGTGCACAGCATTCTGTGAACAGACAAAACGTCATCTGTAATTCTTTGGATATATGCACTGTCACACTCAGTTTAAGGTCTCATCAGCAAAACATATAGAAAAAAAATCCTGTCACTAACAGAGCATTGTTCTAAAATGGCTTTGTCTGTCAAATGAAAGTCAGGATCAGAAAAGGTATTTAACTGTGCATCTGCTTTTAATAGAGATATGTGAGCAAAACTCACATAATGAATGTTCCTAAAATGTTGTTGGGCTGTTCCTAACTTTTCTTAAGCCAATGAATTTATAGATATTGTAGAGTAGATCAACCTAAAGGTTCAGGATTCCACTTAAGTGGTCCCATAGGTTGAAACACCACTGATATCTTATGGAATAAACAATTTCTATATAATCAGCCTATGACCAATTCATTGTAAGGTAATGAACAGAGGACACACATTTCTGAGGTACATGGCAGAAAGAAGCAGTTTATGTATATATACACAGATGCAGGTCTTTTGCTGTCACACCATTTTCACTAGGTTTTTCTATGTGTTTATTGTCAATTAATTTGAATTTTTTATTTATTAATAATTTGGTTAGTCTGTTCATCCTTGTTATTCAGTGTGTCCCGATTGCTTGAAGTGCAGCAAAATGCAGCACAAAAAAGATAATCTGTGACCCTACGAATATATCATCTTTGCAGAGAAATCTTATGTACACAGTAGAGGAAAGTAATAAAAGTGTATTTGCCTACAGGACAGCAAGTGGTCTCAGCATGCAGGGAACTTAACCCTTGTCAGATTATTTTGGAAGAGCCATCTGTAAAAGAGAGATATGAGCTTTGTGATATGCATATACTGAAATCCTGTGTAAATACCAAGGTTTCAGTGCAGCCTGACTATTCAAGCAGTATATCTTACAGGAACATCTCTTCTGGCCTGTAATATCTCAGACCATAAGTAGAACTAGAGATTGCTGTCCATTGCTGAGGACAGGGTCTGTTGAAAGTAACAACATGGAGTTAATTAATTCCAGGTCTATGCATTGATTCAAATTAATCATGTGAGATCATATATAAACATGAATACATCTGTATTATATTCAGAAGTATTTGCTGTTTTGAAACTTTTTCTCTGAATAGCATTATTGCCTATAGGAGTTTGCAACATACCTGACTGTACCCATTTGCACCATGTTCTAAAGAAGAAGGAAATTTTTGCATCACGGTCCTCACCAGGTTAGTCTCCCTTCTGAAAAAAGATGGTAAGCAGTAGGAAAAAATATGCATATGTTATAAAATCAAAATCAGAATTCATTACAGTATTGACTAAATACCTATGTGTTTCTTTTTTAAAAAAGAAAGCACTGGGGAAAACATTGCAAAATAAGAAGTAAGTGGGTGGAAAAGGGTCAAGGCTGTGAGTAGGAAGCCCCAAATATAGGCACAAGGAATTAGATTCCTGTTGTATCAAAAAAAAAAAAAAAAGAACAAATGGAAATGAGTTTTTAGGGTCACAATGACCAAGTGCACTTCAAAGCATGGCACTGATTGCCTGGAAAGAGTAGAAGTGAAAGCCCAAGGGTTATCTGGTGAAGCAGTGAATTTGTGTTTCAGTCTGAGGAGATAATTTTGGTTAATGTCCCTCGTGGCCTGTGAAGCTTCTCTGTCAGTGGAAATGACAAGAGGGGGTGAATGAGCTATAGCATCACCTGTCTGCTTTTGATAGCAGACGCTAAAGCACAGCATCTTGTTGGAGAGAGGTGTTAACTCAGGTTTTTCCCTCCCAAAGTTTTTGCAGTCAAATATCTGTCATTATCAATACATCTGTCATGCTGATCCTTGTGGGTAAGAGCTAATGGTGGGTGTTCATTTATTTTATGGAACTTGTTTTATTGGTATGTTGGATTTTTAAAAAGAAACTACTCAACAATTCCCTTTATAGCCAAGCAGCATATTCGTGCACAGAGTAATAGTGCAATCAAATCCTTCTACAAGGAAAGCAATGCTGCTCTTTTTCTAGGAATTTACCAGCATCCAATAACCACAGTGATATATGCTAGGTTCATGAAATCTCCCAGGGAGAGAAGGTAGGGGAATAACAACAGATGCTAGGCTGGGTATCCGTCTCTTGTGATAATAAAAATAACATTGAAAGTTTCAAGTGGGAAAGGCCTAAATGCAGAAAGTGTTGGAAGATCTGGTTGAAGATTAGTCTTTAAACCTCACGTGGGGGAAAGGGAGGTGAACTCTTTTCCATAAATCATCCATATACTTAATTTGATATCAAACATGAACCTTAACATGTGTCATATAATCTGGTTTAATACACAGGGGTCTTATTAAAATTGTGTGAGCCAAGGACTGTGCTGATTTACACAAGTTTGAGCAAGTCTTTTGCAAGGCAGCAAAAGTGCCTTAATTTAGAGTACTTTCATTTAGAGATAGAATTTAGGATGTTTTTAGCAATTCTAGTAGTTATCCTCATAAAGGTGCTGACTGGGATCCTGTTGGTGTAATTGGAAAGATTCTTATAGCTTTGCAAAGGGAGGTTCATTCCCTTAAATGCAAGTGATTATCTGAGGTGTGGTGATTAAACAGGGAGAGAAACACTCCAGGAGCATCTGTGTTTTTTATTGTTTTCCTTTTTTTTCCTTTCTTCCCATTTTTCTTTTATTTTTTTCCTTTTTTCCTTTTCTCATTTCTTTTTGTTTTCCTCTTTCCTTCTCTCTTTCCCTGGCTTCCATATTTTTCCTCTTTTCTTTTTCCCTTTCTTCTTTTTTTTCTCTTTTTTATCATTGTTTCAGACCAGATGTGAAGTCCCTGGACTTGAGCCAGGAGAAAAAGTTCTTATTTGGAGTAAAGTACACCACTTATGCTGAAATATTTGATGTTTGGGACCAATATCAAAAATCAGCAGGTCGAGCAGATCACTTCCATTGAATGTGGCTCCCTCAATTTGGGATTATCAGCCCTGCTTCTCTCACACAGTGTGGGCTCCAGGCTTTGCTTCATCAACACACTCAGAAGATACCAGTACTTACAGTGTGCTTCATAGGCTGACAGAGGAATGAAAATAGAGGGGGGGGAAGCAAGTAAAGAAGGATTTCTTGAAAGACAAGGCAGCAGCAAAATAAGATTTGAAGCATCAACTAACATGCAAGCCTTAGAAAAACATAGAGAGTTACTACATCTAAGTATACGAAGAGAGTCCATTTTTATCTAATTGAATTTATATTGGGGTTTTTGGTATCACTATCAATGACCTATATGGTGTGAGTTAGGTCACACTCTGGTCATTGTGAGGTACAGTGTTTGGGATTTTTAGCCAGTTAAATAGTTCAAAAATATATTTGGGAAACTAAACAAAGAGATAGGCAAGGAGACGTGGTAAACTTAGCTTGAGCAAAAGATGAAGACACAGTTTGCAAAATATTCTGAAACACAAAATGCCTGTAAAGTAGTTGTGAAGATATATCAGTTCATAAAAAGGTATCTGTAACAGCTTAAAAATGAAGTGAAAGCAGGAATACAGGAACTGCAGGAATCCCTGCAGGACGAGAAGTGCTAGTTGTGGTTGAATTTAGGAATTTTCAAGCTTCCCTACTCCAGTCAAAAGACAGAAATAAAGGTATTTTTATGCTGACATTTTACAGAATCCCTACAGGAATCCTCATTTAAACAAACAAACAGAAAAAGATGATGATTCTGGCACACTAGAAACATCTTAATCGGACCTATGAGAAAAGATTCCTGAAGAATCTGGAAATGACAAAGATCTTAATTTAAATGTAGGAAAATTCTGAACTTGTGTGACCGAGGCACAGGGAACTCAACACTTTTAAATGTGTTAAAAATACAGATGATTTATTGCCATAGTTAGATGTAAGGAAATTTTAATCTTCTGGAATACCAAATCAGTATTTATAATTAAACAAAACAAATACATAAAAGTAAGGTTTATCGGCATGATGTATTTGATTAAAAGTAGCCATGTCCTGTTTGAAGCTTCATTTTTTTATTTTACTTCTCACATCTTGAAAGCATTTCAATCCTTTCTACAAATGTTTTGTGGCACTGAGAGTGCTGCGTTTCCCAAGTGTTAATCATGGGGAATAGTTAGTCTTGTGATGGGATATGATCCAATAGTTAACTGAAGGAAGAGGTACAGTTCCATGGAATTTGGCACCAACTGAATCAGGCTCGAGGTGTTGCAAAATTGAAACTCCAGCAAACACTGAACAGTGCTTTTAAACTGGAGGGAAAAAAGCTATATTCTGATATTTTTCGTCTGGCAGAACAATATTCTTTATTCCATGAAAAGTTACTTCACTGGGATTTTCAATAGAGAGAGGTATTAACATCAGGATTATGGCAATGTCTTACAAATGTGATCAAAAAATTACACGTGAAACAATGGGTTTGTTTGTTTGTTTATTTGTATTTGTTTGGTTGGGAGTTTTTTTATTGGGGGGTTTGTTTGTTTGTTTGGGCTTTTTTCAGCCTTAAATCCAATACATTAATTATTCTACTAAATGGCTTGGAACTGCTTCGATCATACCAATTATTTTTGCAGGGAGTCATGCAAACATACTACAGGGGACTTGTAGGGTAATAACTTAGTGTGGTTCAAAAAGGTTTAAATGGCAGTATTTGGGTATAATTTTTTTTTCATATTTTGCTTCTGCTGAAGTATTTTAATTGAAATGGTAACAAAAAATAATGTATTGTACTTAGCTTTAAGGTCACTGCCTTGAATAGCCAAACAAAGTATCCCTATTTTCTGCCCCAGAGACTGAAGATGAAAATGTCGGAAGATGAGCATCTATATCAGGACACATTAATTTTAGCAACTTCATTTCTTCTGAGTTAGTAAAAAATACAAATTCTTCTAATTAGGAGAGAATATTTGTTTAATAGACTGACCATTGAAGGAAAACTGATGGCCTTAAATATAGGGTGCATAGTTGCATCAACTGAAGGAGAAATATGGACAACATATTCAACTTGCATTCAACATAGTGTGCTACCTGCTGTCTTTTCCTGTCTGCGTTCTTCATACCCTGTCTAAAAGGTGCACAGTCTCATTGTCTTTAATTCCTTCTCAAATACTCCATTCAGTGTTACCATACATGACTCCCTCTCTTTTACTTGAGTGGCTTTTCATGTATCATTTTTCCTTCAGTGATTGCACAAGTGCCTGCATTTTTGGTTTAGACACTTAAATTCGCTAAAAATACTGAATTCTTTTCCTTATCTGAATGCAAAGCAATCATTACATGCTGCAAGATCAGCAGGAGAATTTTGGTGAAAGCACAGAAAATACAAAAGTGAAAAGTAAAGTGAAAAGTAGATAGAGAAGCTGTAAGAAAACTTGTGTAAAAAGTTATTTCTTTTTGGTAAAAGATTTGTAGCACACATTATTTCCAATATATCTAATTTGGCTTTTGGAAGGGGTTTTTGGTTTTGGGAGGGGTGTTAAAACTCTCTTAGTTGTCATTATATGAAGCACAGCCACTGATGACATCTTGTGTAGTGAAGATTATATATGAATATGAAATTATATGATCACTAACCAATGTAATTCAGCCTCAGTATTGTTTTTCTTCCATACTGCACTTAAATATAAGGAAAAAACTATGATGCTGAAGGTATTCTATTCTGTGATGGTCATTAGAGAAAAACAAGCTTTGCAAATTTCATTTCATGATGTGAAAAAAATAAACAGCCTGTTTGCAAAAAGTCTGCTCAGCCACTGGCTTTGAATTCTTTTTTCTTGCTGACTATGTACCCAGGTAAGTCTATTCAGTGGAGGAATTTCTAATTTTTGTACAAGAAAGCTGGAGAAAAAATTCCACTGAATAATATTTTGACTTTGCTAGAGCTGATTTCCTTGATGACAAAGTTTAGTTTATCTAGATGATAAATTTCACAGAAATGAAAAAGGAATAAATCCTATTGACCGAGATAGAGAAAGTACAAGTTGATCTCATTTGAGGTGACTATTATTACTGTTGTTGTTTCAGAATACCTTGGGCAGGAGTTTGATTTGTATAGAAATTCTGATTGTGTAAATGTGTAATTTAAATTCTGAATATATAACTCTTTCCTTGAATTTTGAAAGGCATAAATTTTGCTTAATGTAGCACTCATCCTTATTTGTACTAAAACTATGGACTTCAGTTGACTATAATTTCAAGTAGTCAAAAAATGCTTTTATTTCAATATCTCACTGAAAATGTGATCTGTAGGAGATTAATGCACAATTTAGGGAGTCATACGGTGGAAGCTTTTTGGAAAAAAATATTTAGGTACAAATACTGATAAAGAGGAAGAAAGTTACTCTGGAAGTGTATGTCTTCCAGAAGTGTATGTATGGGAAAGAGGAGAGGTGGAATTTCTGCACGCAGAAATTTTTTTCTTAATTTGTATCCATGGTGTAGAAATATTTATAAAGCATAACATCTAGGTAGCTCAGAAATTTTACACCAGAGAAGAAATCTTATTGTGTTTTTAAATAGTGTTTCTTACTAATGCTGAAATCAAGGTATTTTAATACTGGCTTAGTAAAATCCTCTGTATGGTATTTTACCCAAGGTAATGGATGCTAAATACAAACTTAAATATTTTTTTCATATTTTTTGTGACACATAACCAAAATCAAAATAAATATCAAAGCAAAAATAAAAATTAAACTTCCCTCTATAATTATACTCTTAAACAATTCTCTTCTTGTATATACTTAAATGGTTTCTAGTTAGAGGGATCTTGACTTGTTATTTATACACAATATGCTTTTTTTGAATTTTTTGTCTAAATCATATTAGGTACAGCGTTATATTTTCAGAGAGGTAAGCTGTGGCATACATATATAATCAGTTCAGTAAATTTAACACTTATTTTATTGCATTCAAAATTGTTCAGCTTGTGAACCAGAGAAGGCTATAGATTAATGCACAGTTTTGCTGCGAATGTGCACGGCTAAAGCATTTTAAGCATAAATTCATTGCACGTTTTCTAAGACAGTGCTTTGGGCTGTTTCCTACTCCAGCCACAGTTTTAGTCCTGTTTCTGATCTTAGACTGAACCTCTGTTGATGACTCACTATTGATGGAATTTTTATTTTGCTTAAAATTATCATGTGGGGGGAATATTGTCAATTCACATGACCCTAAATTCTGACCTGTGGTTTATGTCCCAGTGTTACTCGTTTTGCTTGAGGCACAGAGTTGAGGACTAGAAGGGCCTCAGCTGAGGGCGGGAAAGCATTCCTATGCTAATTTGGACAAACTCTTCTCCATCTTTCTGCTTCCCTTATTTAACTTACAAAAATGTGATCAATAACCCTTGACTATCTCGTTATTTTTGAGTAAGCTGTATTGTAACACTAAGTTTAAAATAAGAAGGATTTAACCCATTTGGGCTCTAGATGTGGACTCAGGTAGCAGCTCCATTGGCAGAACTTTCTGAAAAAGCTTCCCTTCACATACTCAATGTTGAAGCCCAGTTGAGGCTTTGCACAACCACTCATTGGCATCTCTAGAGAGCTCCCATCACACCCACACTAAAGGGTTGTTTTCTCTGAACTTGGTAGGGGCACTAAAAAATGCTTTTTCTCTAGTTGCTTCTGAATTGGTGGTGTTTGCAAATTTGGAACAAAAAGCTTTTTTTAGGATTTGATCCAGAAAGATAACATATTATAATGCTGCTCAAAAAAACCTAAAATCATTTGTTGCCAAGTTTGAGAAAGAGCCCAGTTAAACCTATTTAAGTCCTCTCTCGTATATCATTAGAGATTTGCTATTCAAAATCTCTCCATTAATGTTATTTATGGACCATTCAAAGTAATATTATTTTATGTTAGGAGGAAATAAAACTTTAGGGATTAAATATTTTACTTGTCAGTGTTCATTCCAGTAAATGTATTTTTCCCTAGGTAAAACCTAGAGTTCTTAGGATAATAGTTTGCACTTGTAAATACTTGTATCTGTGACCCTGATCACTCTTTTCTCATCAAAAATGAAATAATTATATTTCACAGATAGTTCAGCCAGCCAACCTTTGCTACATTGTCCCAGAGTTCTGTTTTGGTTTTGCTGTAACCTGAGGCTGACATTTCATAGTAAAATCAGGAACAGAGCTATGAGGAATTGACTCCTAGAAGACGCTAGCTACAACTTTTTGAAAGCAGAAATAAATTTGGTTCAGCTATATCCCAATCACACTTCATAAGATCCTGTAGGTGCACAGGTTCAACTGTGGGTAGACTGGTAGTAATGAAAACAATTTCTCCTTTTCCTCACAGATTTTAGAGTAACAGTGAGTCATCATGCACCATCAGAAAGATGGTTTTGTAGGGAAAACCACTTCTTTCATCTCCATGCCTTTCAGTTACTGGCACCTCTGCTGAGAATTGAGTGACAGTCTTGGTTGTGATTTTTCACAGGCGATGGATAAAGATTTTGTATGTCTGCCAGAGTCATCCTGAAGAGAAATATGGGTTCCTGTGGTACATGGGATATGAACAGCAACCTTTGTGTACATGATGTGTTTAGGAGTTATTGCATATGCCTTTGTGCAGGTAAATCTTCCCTGTTAGGCTGTTCTAATGAGGCCGACAAATCCAACCCAGGACTGAGTCTATTGCGCACCACAGAGGGTTGATTCTTGGAAAACCTGGTGTGTGCTGCACCCCTCTCACCTTTCTGATTGCTTGCGTGTGAATCACAGTGCTGCTCTGTACCTGAGCAGTGCTGAATCCTCCAGGGCTTTCTGACAGTCAAGCCCCAGTCAATCACCACTGTGCTTACAGTTTCAAGCTTCATTCTTTTGCCCTTAGTACTATTCATTTGTCCACTCTATAGTGTTCTACACATAGCAAATTAAAAATAATGAATGGATCAGAAAAGCATTTCCAATCTACATCTGGAAACAGAGGAAAAAGACAGTTTCTGGCTGATGTCCTTAATCAACAAAGTAAAGCACCTATTGGGCTCAAAACCCCCAAAAATGTGGGTTGCTTCATGGTTGCACAGTAGAGCTGTGTCAGTGCACAGCACAGAAACAGAAAAATGTAAATTCTAGATTGATTCTATTTTATGCAGGTTAGTGGGAGGAAAAACTCTCCTTGAGCTGGATACGGATCTTTCATCTTTTATGTTACTATATATAAGACATTCTTTTCCTTTGCATATGTGAATGTATTTTGCATCACGGCATATACATTTGTGTTGCTGTGGAAACACAATAATATTATTTTCGTTGTCCTAGGGAACACAGACGCAACACCTGATAGTGATTGTTGTACCAGTTTGGATGGATGTTTGTTTTCTTTTCTGTCCAAAAAAATCTTCCATTCCCTCCTGTACCTGAAATAAGAGAAGTTTTTGCCATTATTAGCATTATCTTTAAGTATCCATTCCCACAAAATAGGACAGGCATTTCATGCATGAAAATATTCGGTCTCAGCAGTACAGGCTTTCCAGTTTATGGCACTGGTCCAGGTAAGTCACTTTTGCCCTCACTTAACATCAAACTTGTGAGAAGTCCCATTGAAATCCATGGGACTGCTCATGTGCTCAAAGTTAAGAGCATGTGTAAGTGGTTTGCTGGACTGATGCCGAACTAAAAGTACATGACTGGCCCGTGGCTTAGAGCAAGTGCTCGAGAACCTGAGAAAAGTTGTGGCTATTGATTTGGTTTTGTAATGGATGAGGATGTATTAGCTATCCTTGAGTTTCTGTGTTTCTAGCTACTCAGTCATAGAATCACAGAATAAGCTGAGTTGGAAGGGACCCACGTGGCTCATTGAGTCTAACTCCTGGGCCTGCACAGGAACAGGACACCCCAAGAATCACACCATGTCCCTGAAACATTGTCCAAACTTCTTGAACTCTGTCAGGCTGGTGCTGTGACCACTTTCATGGGAGTATGTTCCAGTGGATTTCTGGCATCCAACATAAACCTCCCCTGACTCAGCTTCAGGCCATCCCCTCAGGTTCTGCCATTGGTCACAAGAGTGAAGATATCAGGGCCTATTTCCCCTTATGAGGACATTAAAAATCAAAATGACGTCTCCCCTCAGCTTCCTCTTCTCTAGGCTGAAGTTTTTATCATTCTTGGGGAAAAAAGAATTACGGAGTGAATTTGGGGGGAAGTTGTACACAGGGGAACTGGTTACCTTACGCCATGGGAATGTCTGGATTTGTCATGGCTTAACCCCAGCCAGCAGCCAAGCCCCACACAGCCACTCACTCACTCCCCCACCAGTGGGATCAGAGAGAGACTTGGAAGGGTAAAAGGTCAAAACCTTGTGGGTTGAGATAAAGTCTGTTTAATAGGGAAAGCAAAAGCTGCACACACAAGCAAAGCAAAATAAGGAATTAATTCAGTGCTTCCCATGGGCAGGCAGATGTTCAGCCATCTCCAGAAGAGCAAGGCCCCATCCCATGCAGCGGTTATTTGGGAAGATAAATGCCATCATTCCACACACCCTTCCCTTTCTATTTCTTCCTCCCACATTATACACAGAGCCTGATGTCACATGGTCTGGAATATCCCTTTGGTCAGTCAGGGTCACATGTCCTGGCTGTGTCTCCTCCCAGACTCCCATGCACCCCCAGTCCCCTTGCCAGCGTGGCTGTACAAAAAGGCCTTGGCTCTGTGTAAGACCTGCTCAGCAATGACAAAAACATCTTTATGTTATCAACTCTGTATTCAGCACAAATCCAAAACACAGCCCCATACCAGCCACTGTGAAGAGAATTAACTGTAGCCCAGCAAAGGGTCGTAGAGGTGGTTTTCTGAATGTTTCAAATTTGCTTTTCTGCTGCTCTTCTGTGGGAAGGAAAGCACAGGCTAGCATTATTGTCACATTATTTTCGTAGCAATGAGGCCCCATATGCAATTTTTAGGGTTTTGACCATGTATAGTTATACACAGAGTTTTGATTTTTTTTTTTTTTGCTCCATGTGTCTCCATAAAATTTGTTTTCACAGAATCATATGATTGAAAAATTATGTTTATTTTATAAAGAAACTTAGATTAATTTTATAATACTGCATGCAAATGTCAAATGAGTAAATACAAATTCTCAGTACAATCAGGTTCATAATCTGTTACACATGGTAAAGGAAAAACTTGTTTTCCTTAGACCATAGATTTATGTCTTAAGCACTCTTTCTGATTTGTCCACATATACTTCCTCGTGTTCATTGTTTTATAACTATATTTGAATGCCTGTGGCAAAAACAAAAGCCAAGTATTTCAGCATGTAAGAATATATTTAGTCTATATTTATATATGGACCAAAGTTCCTGGAAGAAAAAGTTGATAGGTTCAAGCATGAGTCCAGTATAATGATAAATTTTGACTCCCTGCAGATTGCTTAGTGCTGACAGAAAAAATACCTTGGAATTCTGCTGACCTTTTACCCAAAGGACCTGGCCCCAGTTACTCCTAGTTACTGGCTTCATATAGTACTGTCAGTAAGAATAACTGCTCTTCATTCTGTGCAAAACTTTGTAACTTTTCCAAAGTACAGTATTTGTGCATGCAATACAAGCAGGTAGGGAGGGAGAGGGAGTGAAGAGGAGTGGCAGGACTTGTACTTCAAGATATTTTTTATTTTACTTTTTGAAAATCACTTCTTCTCCTATTATTCTTCTAGCATTCCTTTCCCCACAATCATTAATGCTTTTTGCTGTACTGTACGATGAGCAGTGTGCAAAATAGAAGATGAACCATGTAGTAGCCCAATTGTGATTCATTGAAAAAATGTAAAGTATCTCTGAGAAGAAGTTTTTTGTTAGAAACATTGTTCAGTGGGGCCTTCCTTCAGGTGAATGGGCTGACAGACAAGAAGGAAAAAAATAGAGAAAGCAGTTAATAAAACCTGTAATTCTTAGGGCATACGTGTCTGATTCTTCAGAGATGGTTTGGGTGTGGTGGACATTTCTGGCTTCATTCTCGCTGGACGCGGCGTTGGGTGTCAATAGCACGCAGAGCAGCACATCTGCATTTTCTGGCCTGAGACAGCTTATTTCATTACTACATCCGTTTGTGGGGAGCAGAGAGAGAGAGTGAATCTGCTCCTTAGGGAAGCAAATCCAGTGAAACGCTTGTGCCAGAGCTGTTCTCTGCTCCATGCACAAACTATGTAACCCTCAAGCTGTGTAATTGAGAGCTGACTGCAGTTCTATTCATATTAACCTATGTAGGTTTCTTCATTAATATGTTTAAACTTTATTGTGTGAGAGTGAGAAAATAATCTTCAGATGAAAAGCAAAGCATTCAATAAAATCTGAGGATCTGTGCAATGCTCTGCTACCTCTTTATCTGGACAAAGGACATTCCAAGGACGTGGCAGAGGGGCTGCCAAGCCTCAGGGTTGGTGCTTCCTGCAGAGTGGAGGGGACCTGCCAGGTGATGTTTCAGACCACCTGAATTAAGGACTTAGCCTCCTCCCAGTGCTGTCAGAAGCCTGGCTTCCTCGTGTAAGTGCTTGATTTACACGCTTTACATGAATTACGTGTTCCTCTACGATTTCTGAGCTGAAGGTTTGTTTCTGAAAATTTTGCTTCTACACATGCCATAAATCAGCATAGCTCAGTATCAAGTTTGATTCTGGATGACATTTCCTCGTGTGGACTGCAGTTTAGCACCAAGGCTAAATGTGTTCCTCTGCTTGTGATGCATTGAAGTAAGTGGAAATCCTGACAGCACTGAAGCTAAGGGCAAAATTATTTGGCTTCAGTCTATATTCCGGTTACACAAAGATGAATTTAATCTCCTGTTAACTTCTGGGGGCTTGGGGTGCACATCCCCAGGGAGAACTTACTTGCTCTTCCCTGCTGACTGCCAGTAACTTCTTTCTGATTTTATTATTTCCTCTCTGTCATAGCTTAACATCTTTATGATGCTGTCCCACTTTCCATTTGTCAAGCACCAAGGATCTGTCTTTATGTCATTCAAGACTGTCTTTGGAACAACTTTTCTCTGTGTAAACCTCTCCTAGTAAAACTGATTTTGTCTGTGGTCTTATGTTCCTACTTCTTTGGGAACAGGGAGAGATTGCATGTTTTATCTAATGAGTGAGATGTGACAGTAGTTCAGACCATGGAGTGTTGAGGCATGTCTTTATCTTACCTCTTGTTGAAATATTAGATACAGGTACACTTCTCAGCTCTTTTTAATTCTTGTTTCTTTGATTTTCCATAAATATTTCATAGCCTCAAGTGTAAAATCATGATTCAAATGAACACATAGTCTATTAAAAAATATTATTCCAAGAAAAGATTGATTTCTATTGCATTCAAAGCCAATTTTTTGCATGTAGTATGTGCACAAATCAAGATCCAGTGCTTTTATGATTTATACCTTTTTAATAGCAATAGATTGTGTCAAAACTACCATTTCATCCTTTATAACATTTTTGTTTTTTTTTTCTTTACCAGTAAATGACGAAAATTGCAATATTGAAAGCAATGTAAGCATAAAACTGAAAAAAAATTATGCTTTTGTACAATTACTTCACTGGTCTTTCCCCAGCCTGCTTGGGTAAGAGCCTTATCCTTTATCCTAAGGCAAAAAATGAGGTATTTGTTATAACATGTAGCGGAAGATACACGATCTGTTGCATCATTGTTGACCATGCAAATAACTATTTCTACTCTGTAAACTGGTCTTCTTGATTATGGTAGTTAGAAAAACATCTGTTTCCATTTTCACATGTTCAGTAATTTTTTTTTTTTTTTTATGGTGAAGAGCACCATTAATGTTTACCAGAATTTGATGAGGTATTGCACTGATGAAAACAAATCAGTTTGCATGCACGTAAGTCTCACTGGCACATGTTGAGGACCAGGATTTATTATTATGATAAAGACAGTGGGTGGGTCTGTTAGGTGAACAGATGTGAGTACAAGAGATTCTAAAACTTTGGTTTGGATATTTATTACGATTTATGTAATTTGACCAGTCTATATTTTAACATAGTTTGTTAAACTATAGTATATTTTATGCAAGTTATGTAGTATAAAAGTAAGCACATTTTAAAAGCTGATCTGCAGTAACAGTTAATACTGGCAAGCAAAGAGACAAGTTAAAATGAAGAAAAAACATTGTAACTTGCATATGTAGATGTGAAGTGATTTGTTAAATGATCAGAGAAATGAAGGACATTTTAGGAAAGGGCTGTTACCAAAAGAAAATTTAAGCAAATCAGTAGACCCCAATAGTCTCATGCCTGAGACTGAAGGAGAACTGCAGATCATCTTCAGGTTTTCTCTGACGGTTTCTGCCTTCTACAAGCTGCCATGCCTTCTGTCCTTCCCACAAGCTGGGAATTAGTAAGCACAGTATTATCTCACCCAAGGGAGAAGCAACCTGACATTACCTAAAATGAAGAAGAGGGGAACCTGAATAAATTAACAATGATGAGCTGAAGGCACGGTGCCTGCAGATGAGTTTAACAGTTGGGCTACTTCACAGCGTGGATGTTATTTGTAGCAATGCAGGTAGAGGCATGATCACCCAGGGATTTTGTGGGGTTTAACTCAGAGAAGCTTGTTCTGACCACAGGTTGGTCTGGATCAAGCATTTGTTTTGCAGGTAACACAGACTGTCACAAGTACCTTGTTAGAGTGACAATGACCAGGATTGCTAATTGGAGATAAAGTTCAGTATATGGTGAAGTGTGTGAAGGCACAAGTCAGCCATCCTCCCATCTCAGGGTACCCATATCCATGCTTTGTGGTACCTTGCTGTGCTCCACCTGATATCCAGGAAATGGCTATTAGCTGACCATTATAACTAAAATTAATATGGGATGAGAATAAACAATACACTGTGGGACTCATTATTTGTCTTCCAGATGCAGGGGGTGAGGAAAATGTGGGAGTTACTGTTTACCTTACAGTACTCGTATTCTGATGGCCACAGTCCAGGCCCTGACTAATGGTTTTGAAATGCTGAGGACAGAAGTTAAACAGGCATCTACATCCCAGACCCCACTAGGGAACCTCTGATTAGCGTGTGGAGGGTGAGAAGCAAGGGAAGCGCTGGAACTTGAAGCCTGGCCAAGAGCATAAAACCCACAGGGCTTGTGGCTATTGCAGGTAATAACAAAGGGACAGTGTCCATAGGAGGGTAAGAGAGACGGTTCAGGGAAGGGCAAGTCAAGAAGATAGAAGGCTGAGGAGTCAGAGGGTCTCTGCTGCACATTTCAGCCATGGCTTGGGGAAGGCACAGTGGCTGAGCAATGGATCTGCAGTGAGATGTGCCCGCAGGGGTGTCCCCGTCCCCGCTGCGCAGGACCCTGCACAGGAGCGATGGTCGGCGCAAATGGAAACTCTGAAGAGCCCTAAGTGCCTGTTGAGAAAGCTGATGGGTAAGAACATTAGGAAACCTGGCAAACACTGCTGGCAGTTTATTTTTTATAGCTTTGTTGAAACAAGTTTCACAGGTTTCCAGAATGCTTCACTCTTCTCATACTGTCTGATTTCTCATTATGTTACATAGATTATCTGAGTCTTGGTGTAATTATTCTGTTTAAAAACATCATAGAAAAATGACATGCAGGAGTTTGGGTCAAATGGAAGTCTAGGTTGGTTTAGTTTTTAGGTTTTCAAGAAACAAAGTATTGTGGCTGTACTAGCTGAGTAGTGAAGGGAAATTCAAAGAGAAAAGGTGATAAACTTCAGGAATTGAAGCATTTTATTAGGCCATGAATGAAGAATTATAGCCTGTGCTGAGACTACAGACAACTCTCCCATTTAAGAAAAATGACTAAAAATATAATTTTCTACTTAGTGAGACTATGGTACTTTCTGTCAGAGTATAACTTGAGAAAATATATCATCACCATCAAAAATCCTGGTGAGGAAGTTTCCTTGCTTTTCTTCTTGCAGAGATTTTACTGATTGTATTATTTATGAGGGACCAACCAAAACCAGGCACAGTTTGCTGGACACTATACAAAAAGGCAATCTTCCTGCCTTGAAGAGTAGTATAGGAATGGACAAAAGGGGAAGGGAGAGTGTTAATACACAGCTATTAATGCGATGATAAATGGTGTGTTAATTCTCTCTTTTTGGCAGAAGAATATTGTTTAGGGATTAGAAAGACAAGGAATAGGGGAAATCTGTAGTAAATAAGGAAAGAGAAGAAGATAAGAAGGGCTGTGGAGCACTGCAGAGGTGAAGGGACTGAGATGAGATTGGAACAAGCTTGGATCAAGCATCAAGAATGGCTTAAACCCAGTCTGAAAAGAGAATATTTTCAGTTCCTGCTTTAGCTTTTTCTACAACTTCTCTGCTGGTGTCAGTGCCTGGTTGTTGAATCCATGCAGGTTTTTTTGCAAAGCTTCTGTAGCTTGAGTCAGAGGAAATCCTGTCTGAGGGGAACACATTGCCCTTGAGGGTGACAATTGACAGAGGGTGACCAAGCCCCTGGCAGTGTGCTGCAGGTGGCTGTGGCACCAGGACTCCCCCATCTCCTCCAGACTGAGCCCTTGGGAAGCTGCTCTCCCAACCTGAGTCAGGCTTTTAAGCATGCAGAATGTATCTTGCACTTGAGTAAGAAGTGTGGCATGATATGCAGGATTTATAAGTGTTACAAAAGTAAATGGCTTCTTTTTATACCCAGATTGTTAGAAGTTTATCAATAGGATATAAATTCAAGTTGCAATTCTGAAGGTATGTCTGCTAATGATACAACAGGTACAAGGGTTGCAACAGCAATGTAACAATTGCAGTAGTCATAAAAGATATATATGTAATGTAAATTCTTGAAAAATTCAACTTAAAGTCAGGAGAATTACTCAAAGTAATGTTTATGAAATTCTCACTTAATTCAACATCATCAGATATCTTAGACAAATCAAAAATGCCCCCCATTTCAGGACTGGTATCTTAGGACTTATGAATACTAAATTAAGTGTTTTGTCTCTGTCTCTACTTACCTTGTAAAAACAAGTACTGGAAAGTTTGTTGTCCTGGAATTGTAAATTCAATTAAATCATTATGACAATTTTAAATGTGATGTCATTCAAAGACAAGATTAGTTCAACTTACTGTGTATACAGGAAAAAATGCAGTAGAAATCTAGCCCTTGAAATTTTTTATATAAGATTAAAATAATTTAAAAGCTTAAGTCTTTTTCTATTAAGCTCAAAATGCATATATTAGACTGTTGGATCTGTGGTTTTAAACCCTGGCTAAGAACATGCCTTGCTTTAGAACAGCTGAGTAGTGTTTTCTTCACCCTGTTTATTGTCTAGTATATTCCAAACCCATTTTTACATGTTGTGTTAAAGTGGCTGTCTTTCCTTCCACCAATCAAAAACATTCCAAAAATATTGTTCCCCAATTTGTGTCCCTAAATACAGATTTTTTAAAATTTGTCCTTGGTTTTCCTGGCTCAGGTGTGTTTGAAATGCAATGAAAAGGTCTCTGAGGGACAAAACTAATAGAAGTAGAACTATACATTTTTTTGTTAGAAACATGATGTCAGTGTTTGAAAATATTTAAAAGAGGTTGAATTTTTTTTTTTTAATTATATAGAAATGTGGTCCTTAAGGCTTTTTTTTTTTTCCCTAATAAAACCACAGGTGCTCATGGCTTCTCCTTTTCTTGAGGAGACCCCTCCCCATGTGCTGTGTGATGGCTGGGTTGTGTCACTTTTCTCATCCCAGGGTGGCTGGAGCTGATGGCTCAGTTCTCATGGCCACACCAGCATGTGAGCAGCTCCTTTGAGAGGCACTTGTCAGGAGGAAAGAAGGAATGCACCTCTCCAGCCTATTTCCACCTTGGTTGTCTTTATAGCGAAACTAAGACTGCCAGTTGGACCGAAGCTGAGAACTCGACTTCTCTTGAAATAGGTCCAAGATCCCCAACCCCCGGCTGTGCAGAGCCCTTTACCAGCACATCATCAGGGCAAGGTCATGGTCCTTGGTCATGGCTGGACTGGGACCAGGGTGCTTCAGGTGAAAGGTTACAGGGTTTGAAACTGGCTACACAAGACACCCTATTTTTATCCCCCTACTAATTGGTGAATCTGTCTGGACCCTTCCTTCTCACAATCAACTCCTCCACCTGCTTAGCTGGCCAAAGCCGGCACCTGTCCTCACTTCTCCAAACAGGCTGTTTTTAATTCACAGCCCTGAAGTCTCCCTTCCATCCGTCCAGGGTTTCGTTGCTGTATTTTCCAGGCAATAGATAAAAAAATAAGATTGACGAATGAGTTTAGCATATGACCATCATGCATCAGTTATTAAAAAGAAAGAATAGCTGGAAGGTCCATCTACAGCTTGTTTGCCAATTCCATATGGGAAATGGGATTTAAATTACCACATTGCTTTAGGAGCAGTTTGTAATCCCAGTATAGTGAAGTCATGTTTTTCATGGGATGGGAACTGCAGATAGTAAGAGTTTCTGCAGCTAGCATGATATCAAGTGTGATGGCAAGATACTTTAAAGTATTTTTGTTGTAGATGGAAATGTTCAGTTGCAGAACCAACAGTTCTACTTCCCTGGGAGAACACACTGAGGAACTGCTGTCAGCTTTCTTGTGTTTGCAGTGTGTCTTCCAGGATACCCACAGCTTGATTCACATTCTCACTGAAAAGGTGGAACAGCTTCCCAGAGCCTGTAACAGGATCACCTTTATGCAGAGTATGAAGTTTGTTTTTGTTACAGTACTTTTCTAGCCTTTTTTTAATGTGGAAACTCCTCATTCTTTTCCAGCTTACTGACAACAGGCATACTTCCTACTTTAAGGTCTCTGAACATGGGGGGTTCATGGACCACAGCTTGAAAACTGTTGTAGTGTGAGGCAGGAAAATGCTGTGTGTTATTTGGCTTTAGGAATTGTTAACAGAATAATCCCACTTGAAATTCCTGTTTCCAGTCATATATAGTAATAAAAATAGGAATGATAATAGGCCTTTAGCTGTGAATTTGCATGTTCATATACAGTACAAATACAGAAGAAAAGTTCAGTCTCAGCACCAAAGGGTGCAAAGACTTCAGAGAGGTGGCTGCAGACTGGTGGGGGAATAAGTAAAACAAAACACCAGGGCCGTGCTGGTGGTTCAGCTGATGTCAAAGGTGCTTGTGGGTGTCCTGGTTGTCTACAGGGAGTCTTTTTCAGAAACAAAGGTATAATGGGAGTCAAAACTCTGGCTGAAAATTTAATGATTTAATGATAGTGAAGGGGGAATCATCAGGCAGAGCCAGAAAGAGGGAGGGATGATCAGGAAGGCATGATAGATGTCCCTCGAAGGTCAAGACAGCACTGTACTCTGTTAGAGGTTCGCAGTACACATCAAGAACCAGATGCAAAGAGAGGCAGTTTATAAAATGTTCATTAGGTGGGTGCAGAAACTGCACCATGCTAGCAACAGATGGGAAGGTTAAAATACAGATAGTGATAGATTTTCAAATATTGATCTTAGGCAATATTTCACCCACTCTTCCTGCTGTGCATGCACTGCTTAAATGTTTCCCTCCTGCACACAAAGCATACAATTCATATTCTCTGTTCCTTATTCATCTGAAAGCTACAGGTGTGGTATGAACTCAGTGTTGAACTGAGTTCAGGTGTGGTATGAACTCTCCCTCTACTCAGTGGAGAAACAGAGGCAAGCACCAAGCATCAGGCAGTCTTCTACAGAAGCAGGCTCTGACATGGGGCAGGTGAGTTATTTTTTCAGTGTCTCTTGTCTGTATAATCTTGTCATGACACTTAACCTTCAGACAGCTAAAATTTTATGAAAAGAGTCCTGTGCCAGGTCTTCTCTTTGACTAAATTCTTTATTAAATCCTGTATATTTTTAAGCCTTTAAAATAACAAATTTTAAAATGTAGTAAAATTTTCTAGATAACTAGAAAGACATCCTTATTACTGTTGTTATTATTATGTTGTTGTTGTTGATTATTTTTTGTTATTATTTTTATTGTTAATACATAATACAAAAGTTTTCTAGTAGACTTTTTTCAGTAAAGTTCCCAGGGATAATCGAAACTACTTCTTCTAGAGAAAATGTGGTTTCCAATCCTTATATCAAACAGAAAGGAAGCTACAATCCATTTCTCATTGCTAATATTTCCCTGCTAAGTACTGGAAACCAATCCTGTGACTTAGACAAGGAGGCATGAAGTCTACATTTCTTGCTATCATGTAAGGAAATTTTCTAAATGCCAGTGTTGTTGTGGGGTTTTTTTTTGTTTTTTGCAAAAAAGATAGAACACCAATATTGAATACTTGATTAAGGATAAAATAAAAAATACTGTTTGGCTTGGAAAGGGCTTTAAAGATCATAGTTCCAGCTCCCCTGCCACAGGCATGTGACATGACATTTCCATGAATCCTGCTTGCTCAAATCCCCATCCAACCTGGTCTTGAACAACTCCAGGGATGGGGCATCCACAGCTTCCCTGGGCAACCTGTTCCAGTGCTTCACCACCCTCACAAGAAGGACTTTCTTCCTAATGTCTAAACTAAACCTGCCCTCTTTCAGTTTAAAGCCCTTCTCTTGTCCTATCACTACATGTCCTCGTAAAAGTCCCTCTCCAGCTTTCTTACAGGCCACCTTTAGGTACTGGAAGGTGCTGTAAGGTCTCCCCAGAGCCTTCTCTTTTTCAAGCTAGACCATTCCAGCTCTCCCAGCCTGTCTGCAGGGGAGGTCCTCCAGCCCTCTGAACATCTTCGTGGTCTCCACTGGACTCACTCCAAGAGGTCCATGGGCTTCTTATGTTGAGGCCCCAGAGCTGGATGGAGTACTCAAAAGGAATTTTTATCTAGGGCTGTCCAAAAATAAAAATCACTGATAAAAAGCCTACTTTCTAGCCTCAAATGGAAGCAGTAAAAGAGTAAAAAAAAATCTTTTCCATAGATTTTGCCACGAGTTCTAGTTCTGATGAGCTTTAAACTACAGTATTTGAGTGTCTCTACAGTTACTAATTTAAATGCCAATGAAGCTGATTTGCGCTGTTGATCACATTGGCAGTTTCTGTGAATGTTTCAGTCTCAACAATTTCCCTAGATGCATTGGAATGTGAGTGGCTAGATGTCTTCATCATCTAGACAGAAAAAAAATCCAGTTAAAACCAAGGTGGGGTAAGACAGATGTATTTAAACATGAAACAAAACATAGCCACCTTCTATCTTACTGATTTTAAAGTGAAATGACTTTGAGGGAAATATTATTTGATATCATGAGCTGTGTTTTAGGACAGTATGCTTGACTGTTTAAATGAGCTAAGTAGGTAAAATACAGTAGCTCATTATGCACATGAGTATTATGATGACCTACTGCTTCTTTCTAACATGAAGAATTTTTAATTATTGTATCAGGTTACCTTCTTTCAACCTCTCATTACTTTATAGCACTTCATAATCATCTTCACAGTAGTTTTCTTTCCAAAAAGTCAATAAACGCTCAACCCTTGAACCAAACCTCTTTATTGCCTCTTCATGAGTCTTTTCCTGCAACTATTTTCTGTTCCTGTAATGTTGTTACATCTGATCACTGAAGTCTTTTCAGTTCTGCATTGAGTTTTTATTGGTTTTGCTTTTATTTTTCACAGGAAAGGTGACCTGTGACACAAGGACACTTAATAACATCACAGGAGTGCTGCACCTCAGCTGCTGCCACTGACCTCTGTAGGACTTCCTGCCTTCTGGATCACTTCTAAATAAGTCTCTATATACTCAAAATGTTTGCACATCACAGATGTATTTAAGGAAACACACAGAATGTACTGAAATAAACAGGAATTCTAGCATTTATTTCAAGCTGTTGCAGGCTTCATTTGACATTTCCCTGACAGATTGTCTACTTGATTTTTTAGTGCTCAGTAGATATTAGAAATGATCGTTCAGTTCTGCTTACTTCTACATTTCATGCAATTACTTTAATTTAAATTCTGAAATTGGGTTAACAGTGGAATAAACCTGAAACAGTCTGAAAATTATAAGTTTATATTTTTAAAAAAATGCAGATATGTAAATTAATAATCAAACATAAAACAGATTTGAACTCATAGATGAAAACTAATTTCCTGTGTTATTTTTAGGACATGTAGAATTGCTCTGATAACACAGCTGAGAAGCTCATTAAATATGTTTGGTCATGTAAAAATGAACCTCTTTGTCCAGATGGGAAAAGCAACACCAGGGAAGTTGACCTTTGTTGTAGGTAAGTAATTCCATCTTTTTTTAAAATGAATGCATCCAAAGCAACATTTCTTCATATGAGTTTCTTCCTGTTTTCCTAACTAGAGAGATTGTCACTAATGATGGTAATGACTGTCAACACACAAGTTGTATGGACAGATTTATGGCACCATGATGGGAATTGCCTGTTTACAATCAAATATTTTCAGTAGGTAATTTTCACATGGGTGAAATCCTGTTGCTATAAATGCTGACAGGTATATAGCAGTGCAATGATTAGTTAGTGAGGGGGACATGATGATTAGTTATTACATATATATTTAAATATTTATACTTTTCTATTTTTATATTATATTTCATATAATATTACAGTCTTGGTGTCACTCTAGCATTCAGGTGAGTTGTACTAACACTTCTCTATTTTTGGTTTGAATTATTAATATAGTCTCTACAATACAAGCTGAGTTCTAAATAATTGCACTCTGTCACGGGTGACTTTTAGTTTTCAACATTAAATTTGGAAAGAAAATTTCTTAATTTGATCTTTTCTGCTTTTTGAGTATGTACTTTGTGCATTGTACAATATGGTATTCAATTGCAACGACATAAGGATACGTTTCTACAAGAGCTTTTAAAATGGGAATCTCAATATGTTTCAGAGTTGGTGATTGAATAAACATAAGGAATTCTGTAATCTGCTTCAAAGCTTCTGAACATTTTGGATTTATATTTTGAGCTGCAAATATCATGGAAACAAGTTCTGCAATGGCAGTTATAATTGTTTTCAGGTTGGAGACAGTATGAGAACTGTATTTTGGCATTTTCACATCTGACTCTGCTAAAACGAAAAATCCAGAGATGCAGAGAAATCAAAATTAATCTGATGAATTCACAAGTTTTGATACGTTTTGAGTTCTCACTGGAAGCTGTGGTAGCAGAGGAAAGGCCTCTTGCTTCAGAGTTAATTACAGCCATCCTGATGTATTCCTAATGGAGACCAGCTATGACCTGCAGAATGTTCCCTCTATAACCACTGATCTCTACACAGGTTGGAAGGAAGCTCCAGGTAAAAGAGCACTGGCTTTAAAGTAATTAAAAAGTTTTTATAACTTAATCCAATAGGACTCCAAATTTACAGTATTACCAGCTAGCAGTGTGCTGCATTGGCAAGGACAGTTATCACCCTCTTTTGAACTTCACAGAAGAGTTAAATGTTTTTTGAAACAGAAGAGTTAGCTATCCTTTGAGAGCACATACATTAGGATATTCTTTTAAGCACTGTTGCAATATCTGAAACTGCTCAGATATTGAGAAAAAGACATTGCTCAAATAACTTTGAGGTGGATTTTTCCAAAGCTTTGGGTGGCCATTGGATTCATTAGTGTGCTGCATTCCAAAATTCCTGGCAAATTTCTTCCAGAACTCATTGTTTCATTTAGTACTTTCAATGTATCTATATACTTTGATGGCCCCATAAAAATTACTGTCACTAAGGAAAGAAACAATACTTGTGAGTCCTACAACTAAAATTGTAATAAATAATTGAATGTTTAATACTTGATTAAAAAAAGAAAAAAAAGGTTTTCAAGTTTGAGTGAATATTGCTGAATATTGCTCAGAAATAAATAGCTTATGGGGAATAGAAAATTGGAACAACCATACCATAGCAACCACACTGGTATACATTTCTGATTTGTTAACTGTTCTTTGGCCAACTTTGATAGCAACAGTGGGGAATTACAGTAAAAGCTTTGCCAAAGATCCTAAAACTACAATTTGCGTCAAGAAATCTTTGTGTGTTAATGGTGTTTTCTTCTTTTTTTCTAAATATCTTTTTTCCTAAAATGGAAAGAAAAAAAAACCACCCTCACACCTGTGCTTATTAAAATCTTAGTTTCCTCTAAAAGATTATTTCCTCTGCTTCAGGAAGTTGACAGGCAGCAAACCTCTTCTAAATCAAGCTGAAAGCTGGTACTGCAAAAAGCAGAGTTTATTGGTACCAGACATTTGTAAATAAGTAATTGACACTCATGCTATAACAATAAGCAATTCCAAAAAAAAAAACCCAGGGAGCTGCCAGAACAAACAAATTTGCAATGAGCTCTATCCAATGCTATATCCATCAGGGTCACTCCCATCAGTGGTGGTCAAAATAACAGCTCTGGGACCAGCTGGAGCTCTGTAAAGAGCAGTCATCTCCTGATTTTGCCTCTTCCTTCCTTCTGCACAGACTTTCAGTGGGATCCCTAGGCACAGGCAGGCTCTGAGCTATAGCAGTGTTATCCAAACAATGTGCCTGAGTCCAAAGCCTCTGGAATTACCGGGATTTGGATACACAGAGGACCAAGGTGAGAGGCATACTACTTCCAACAACAAAAGCGACACTTCAGCTTTTGAAGGACCTGAGTCACTAAAACATGCCTCCCCTCTTTGGGTCAGTATTGTCAGGTCGTGGCCTAGGAGCAAAGAGAGGGCATTTGCCCTTCCCCTGCTCTTAATTATTGTGTGGGTTACCATTAATGTTCACAGTGTTTGCAATAGCATCTAACTACATTTTCAGGTAGCTTGCCCCCTGTACCCACTGTTTCAAGCTTTGAGCTGGTTCCCACCCTTGCTACCTTCAGATTTTTTGGTGCTTTCCCCATACCTCCTGCATTTTTGCCACAAGCAGGGTTGTGTAAAGCTGGCAGAGCCATGAGAGGGCTGTAGCTGACATCTGGGGCTTCTCAATAACTCATAGAAGCCATGTAAAGTTGAACCTAAACAAATGATAAGAATGGATACAGGGTCTGTGTTGTACTGTATGCACTTTTTGGTAATGATGACCATGTGAAAAACTGTATTAGCTGATAAGGCACTTGAGCTGAAATTCTTTATCTCAGTGAAACACTAGAATTTAAATGAGGGAGAACAGACCTGGAAGCTAACTCTGTTTCTTCACTCCTGTCTAATGCAGCAAAAGAGAGATATCATACCTCAGATTGGTAAACAAGGTAAGAAACCGTAACTTTATTATTAGTGTGATTTAAAAACAAAATTACTGATTCCTTTGTGTACACTCTGTCCAGAGCAAAAGAAATCCAAAACAACTGCTTTCCCTTTATCAGGGACTATAGGTAAGGTTGCCTGGGTGAGGAGGAACTGTTTGTTTTTATTTCCTCACTGTGGGTGGTTTTCAGAGCATGTGACTGACAATACAAATAACAAGGTTTCTTTATTTTTTAGAAATGTTGTCTTGATGTTACATAATTTTCTTAGCAATTAAGTTTTTGAAAGTTAGAGGATAGATCTCAAAATTCCTAAAAGCCAGAGCTTAGACCCTCTGTTACATGAGTTTCTCCTGGTTTTGACCTCCAGGATCTCTTTCTTAAATGGCTTTCCTAGAAGGAAAGCAAACTGGAAGGGATGAAAAATACAAATTTTCTTTGATAGCACTTATTTTTGCTAGTGGGGGTGATGATGCAGAGCTCTAAAGTGAAAGCAGAGAGGGCTGGTGACAAGGAATAGTTTAGGAATGTCTCTTCTCAGCCTCTGCCCAAGATCTTTTATGGCGTTTGGTGAGGGCTTTTTTGCTGTTGCTGAGACAATGAGCTGGACAGTCAGAATATGCAGAAGATGGCTTAAATTTCAGTGAATTCTGGCTTAGGTGTCAGATGCTGGATGCATGCTGTTGAAAGTGTTGTCATAGAAGCAGATAAATCTATTTTACTTGTTTTCATTAAAAATGTTTAAAATCATAAATACTATAGGTTGCAAACAACACGAGACAAAGCAAATAGTACAGTAATAGATACACATCCACATTTATACTGTGAATCAAATTATAGAGTAGAAATCCATTATTTTTAGGAAAGTTAATAAGTATTTCCAAAGAGATGTTGCATTGCTGAGGCTATTCTAGGCTAATAGGAAAATTATTTGAATTGTTCAGCAATAACATCTTGTGTACTTGTGTCATGACAGCAGATTTCTGCAACCAAACTCATTCTCGTTACTGAGCCAAACGCATTCTTAATTCCCGTGGTGGGTGACACAGTGAGTGAGAGCAATTATTCCCAAATTTAGCTGTTCTTTTATTCTCAAACTGATGTATATCTCCACAAAACACTGTCTTACTGTCTTCTAAGCAACCAAAGTTCAGTCTTACAAAACTGCTTGCACGCTACTCCATTCAGCTATGTGGCTCAGTATTTGTGGTGTGCAAGGAATGGCCTGTGCCTATTGTTTTTGTTCCCAGATTAAATCTCTGAAGGCTTTGGCAGTCTCTATTGAAGTAATTGGGCTCTGAAAATCCTCACAACTTTGTTATGTTGATGTTAAAAGTGTTGGAATTTTCAAAGGCCTACCAACCAAATATTGCAAATGGCAGAGGCTAAACCTTTTCATTTTATACAATCACTTGTGTGACTTGGAGACCATTCCATCCCTCAAATGTACATCTGTTGGAGCAAAGGTTTGCCAGAAACAGCTAACAGGGGTATCAAGACCATTGCTCAATAACCACAATCATTATTTTGCAATATTTATTGTGCTCTGCAGGAGTTTTCCTGGGATCTAAACTTGGCTGGTTTTATTAACAGTATTTGCAGTTATGCCACATGGATGTCTCATGTTATTAGAGCTGAATGCTGTAAGTTGCCATTTCAGAATTACTAGTTATAGATTTTGCAGGAGTGCATTTGCATGTTGAAGCCTCTAACAAAATGCTGTGTAATTTGAATACCACCTTTATCCATCACGAGTCCCTCTGGTATGTATAATTATCCAGGAAATGTGTCTGGATACCTTTCTTACTTAACCTGGTTGATTTTACATTACACAACCAGGTGCATTATTTTCAAAAGGTATTAATGAGTGTTTAGGTGTAAACCAACCCAAGAGAAGCATACAGGTAGTTGTCACTTAAACCAGTTTTGCAGAAATTATGTATGGGGATTTTAAGATGACCTTCATGCTTTTTACCAAAACTCAGCTTGCACACAGACACAAGTACAATCAGATGTTTTTACTCACATAGCTAAGATATACATTTTTTTTTCAATTGATTTGCATGTCTTTCTGTAAAGAACTACTCTGAAGCAGCAGGTAAGGAAAAGAACATGGGTAAAATATTTGGGGAGGAATGTGAAAGGAAATTTAATATATTTAATCTTATAATACATTTTTCTACATTAAAGTAAACAGGCTGCAAATATTGCTACAAAGATTTGTGTAAGAAATATCTCTATAAGAAAATACATCTCATTAAACATTTCCTGTAAATAAATTATCCCAAATAAGTGTGTTTTGCAAGAGCAAAATGGTGGGTAGGCCAATAAGAAGATTTAAAAAATGCTGGGACCCCATTTCTGCAACCCCTCTGCTCATGCTGGTTATCATTTTCTTTTATATGTAGTGACAATGAGAGAACTTGAGTTCTTCTTCTGAGTATGTGCTGTGTCAGAGTAAATAAAACTTGAAAAATTGGTTCCTGGACTTTAGTATCTTGAAATTTCTGAGCCTTATTCCTGTTCCAGTGACATTGGAAAATGCTGGAATAAGAAGAGTTGTTTCCATTAGGGAAAGAGGCGTGTGAAATACCCTTCTGCTTTAGACTCTAATGAAAGACAAGGGGAATGAAGCTGAGGTCTGTGTTCTAGTTAGGAAGGCTGAGTCAAGTGGTGTAGCTAAGCTAAAGCTTTAAAGCATTCCATTGGTGGAAAAATGTGTCAGGTAATGGTGACATGGTCATCAAAGTTAAACTACATACTGGCCTACCCATGTTGTGAAGAAGTGAATAAACAGAAAGTCTCTCGTATTATAGAACATGAAATGCGTAATTATAAATGGGTAATTACAACTTAGCAGTAGGTCAATTATAGAATCAGACTTCTTTAACGTAATATCAGTCTCTTTACCAAAGTTTATACAAAGGAGTATTTGCAAATAAGTAAAATTTAAAAAGTTTGAAAAGACCTGGAAGACAAGTCAAGGGACAGAGGCTGTCCTTTTTTTTAACCAGTACACAAACAACGTAGGGTTGGCAGCTGTTTCCACAGTCTATATATTTCTGTCATCCCTGGCAGAACACTCCAGCATGAGAGGACATCAGTTTCAGGCTGAATATATGCTGGAGGCTGGTATGCTGTGACATCTCATGATGTTTAACAAGTCATTTGTGGTCATGCCATCTTCTTACATCCTCCTCTTTAGGGTCACAAGACCCAACTCCTCTTTCTTTGCTGTCTCGAGAACAAATCCATTATCCTGCTGCAGAGTGCCATAAAATGTAAAAATTTGAGTTTGTAGCAGTATGCTTGAAACACCTCAACAAATGCTGAGGTGTTATATATATTATATTATAACAGCAACAGAGAAACAGCTTCAAAGCTCTTCATTTCAATACTGCTATTTCTTTTGGAAATGTCTATACTGCAAGAATGCTTAGGCAAGGAAAGTATATTCAAGACTAATGAGGAACTGCCTGTATATAATTCTGGATTCAGCATGCACACATATTTGCTTCATCTGTTCAACCCAACATATCTTAGCAGTAAACTGAGGCAAATACAAGCAATTAAGTACCTTACTATGACAATGAACTACATAAAGTATTTCAATTTACCCATGTATAGGAAACAAAACCCTTTTTAAATGCCTCTTCTTAGATAAACTGCTGCTCTCTTGAAATTTTGAGATGGACAATTTTTACCTCCTTCATATAAGGGCCTACAAAACATAGCACTCTTGTCCTGCAGGAGTGCTTTCTTGCTGAAGTGTCTGCCTTGAATAACAGGGGCATGTGGACATTCACAGTAACTTTATTTCCATTTCTCACACCTGCAATGTGGCCAATAATGTATTGACAGATAAGTCTTCCTGGCATGCATGGCTTCCTACCGGAGTACAAGGTATACAATTTCTGTAGAAAATCCTTACCATGCTGGAGACCCACTGTAGCCCTAACACTGAACCCCTGAAACATCATGGGACAACACAGCCAGGCAAGTGACATTCATTTCCACTCTACTTGTTTGCATACTAGCATTTCCCACAAACTGTAGAATTATTTACAGGAGAACTGCACGGTAGGTGAACTCCAGCTACGCTTGTGTTTACCAGCAGCTCAAAAAGAAATGCATTTGGTGTGACTTCTACTTATACTCAGTTACTTTAGCCATTCCACTTTCATTTGCAGTCCTCTTTTTCCACCATGCCATAATGCATTAAACACATAAAGCCACAGTCACTTAATACTATCTTCCCAATTCTCATTCAGATCTTCTGGCAAACATGAAGTCTTGATTTAGAAGAGGAGGTCGCATCTTTCCATACTTTACAAGACA
Source organism: Trochalopteron elliotii (assembly GCA_024734555.1). NCBI lineage: Eukaryota > Metazoa > Chordata > Aves > Passeriformes > Leiothrichidae > Trochalopteron > Trochalopteron elliotii. Next base: position 1,473,419 of record JANPWX010000100.1, on the reverse strand, counting down.
AACCCTTGGCACAGTCACATCGTTGGAAAATCTCCAGTCCATGGGACCCTTTCTTGCGCTGTTTGGTGCACACCTCCCCCTGATGCAACACAGGCTTGCAAATTTTGGTCCAGAAATGGCGAGCACAGCAGTGTCCCTCAATACAGTCTGATGACCGTAGGCAGGGGTCGCCTTCATGCCCTGAAAAGAGCAACCAAATTATTTTATCTCGTGGTAAAACATGAAAGTACAGATTCAGTGCAGACATGCAATTGAAACAGAGAAAAATGAGAAGCGATATTTCCACCTGTGGCTATTTGAAGGATGTAAAGACAAGAGAAGATACTACTTAGGAAAGTTCAAGGGTGTAATGCACAAGACTTGCCATAAGACTTAGTGAGGAGAAATTCTGCCACAGGATTGTAAGCAGAATTACAAGTGTTCAATTACATGGCTGTTACAAGAGGAGGATGTCTGCAGTCTTGCACAACTGATAAAATGATTGTCAGTCCACATCTGATACAGAGAAGAAAGCAGATGCTGTTTTAATCACAGGAACTGTCAGTTGACATTACATCACTATCTGAGTCATGCTGCGAACTCTCACAATAGACATTAACTCCCTGTGAAATTACTGCTTATTTCTGTTTTCCACTGCTGTAACTTAACATCACTAACATGATTCATGACATGAAGGAACAGAGCAGTCCAGTCCAAATGTGATCCTACCTTTTATGTGTGACAGCTTGGATCGGGATCTCCCCATGTTGTGCCATCCCAAATCCTTGCTTGCATAATGACCATTCTTCTTGTTTCGTGGCCCTTCTAGAGCAGGGATGTGAGGAGTAAGGATGCTTTCAGTAACTGGTATGCAAATGCCTGTAAGAAAAAGACAGCCACTCAAAGATTTGAATAAGAGGAGAGGCAGCTGAGAGACATGCACTGACCAGGTCAGGACAATAAAAGCACTGGCATTTGGCCTCAATGATGCTCAGCTCTAATCACACATTCACCTCTGGTTTCTGACACTTAGCCTCACCACAGCTCTGCTTCACTCACTGTCAGACAGTCTCTCTGTCACTCTGGCTTTATGGTCTGAGCTTCTGGAGAGCTCCCTCCAGACATCTCCCTCCAGTCTCCATGGGAATGCAAACAGTATGGTTATAACCCTCCCCAAAGAGAGTCGGTTCAGTATTCATTAAGTCTCTGTTGCTTCCTTAAAATATGACTTCTGTGCAGTCTTCCAGTGAATCAAACCACACTGAATGTAGAGCTGCGATTTTAGGCAACACCATTTTTGTGTTTCTCCACCACAAACTATAAGAAAAGACAGGTAGTACCTGAGCCCTAAACATAGAAATACTATTAGAGAAAATTAGACAGAGTGGAATGAAGTAGACAACTAAGTTTTCTTGCTTAGAAAAAGAAGTGCTACCGCCCAGAGGAAAAAATACTGTTGCTGGGTACACTCATAGAAAGAGGTGGTGCCAACAGGCTGATTTCCTGCAGAGCAGCCCAGAGCTGCAGCCGTACCGTTGTTGCAGCGGTTCCCGGGGCAGCACATCCCATCCCGGTGGCAGCGCTTCTTCTTCCTGCGGCACATCATGCAGGCGGACGTGGCTTGGTGAGGGCTGTGGCAGTACCGCCCAACCTCGCACTCCTTGTCGTTGGTGCAAGGATAGGCCTGGGGGGAACAGAAAGGTTTACAGTGAGGCACTCCTTTGCACAAGGAATGGATACAGCCCATAGAAAAAGACCAACCAACCAACCAAAACCAAAAAACCCAAACAAACAAACACCAGGAAAACAATCACCAAAACCTCCAAAATAAAACAATAGCTGAGGTACCAATTCACAGGGCTAGGAGATGCAACTAGGGATGCTCTACTGCAGCCATACAGCAATCTTTAAGATCACACAACTACTGGTCATTGCTTAAAAAATAAGAGAGAGAACCTGCTTGCTCATGATTTCATCTTTCCTTACCTCAAATGTATGTGGAGCAAGAGATTTCATATTTTTGTGGATTCAGGGATCTGATTTATAGGCAAGAGCTTAAAACTCCATAATGAGCAATCAACACAGCCATGAAAGCCAGTAAAACTACTGAAACACACCCTCCAATAGGTAACACTTCATTTTAAACTCTGACAAGGCATTTTTACTTTGAGAGTTGTCAGACACACTGGTTTATTATCAATAAACTCAGTGTTGTCACAGTGAGTATCTGCATCACACTCATTCAAACGTCTGTAACTGCACCACTCATCCCTGGCCCACACCAGTGGGACTCCTTGGAAGTGAACAAACATCACTGGTCAGCATTTCACTTTGATAACCTTTCACTTACATTCTTAGTATACTCCTTAAACTTACCACCTGCTAAACAACACCCTATGTTATGCAGCATGGAATATATTATAGAGCACAAAATACCTTGCACATATAATTCCCTGCAAGCAGATACATCGGTATACAATTCTTCTATATTCACCAAACCCAGCATTACCTCACAGGAAAACAGACTTAAAAAAAAAAAAAAAAAAAAAAAAAAAAGCGCTGCATTCTCCTATAAAGATAAAGAAAACTTTGTTCCGACAAAAAAAAAAAAGAGAGGATTCTTGAAAGAGACATAACATACACTGCCACATTCCAGGATGCTTTTTGCTGACTCCCACACAGCTACAACTATGCTATCTGTTTGAATCTAATTTTACTGCCTATTAAAATAATTACAGATTTTTTTTTTCATTCCTCAAAATTATTCTAGAGGAATTTGTTTAAATAAAAAAAGATGACAATAAATTTTATGCACTTTCTGGGAAATTACATTTACATTTCCTCAACTAATTTTCTCCAGTATTTCAAATAAATCAAACTATTGCTTTTCAAAACACTTTTGCAATTAGTTGTTTACCCCAAACAAAAAGCTCAACTGATGAATTTCCAGTGCAGAATGATTCGTTTTCTGTAATTATATTTGAAATCAAGACTTATATTGCTCTCAGAAAAGAAAAACTTTGAGGCCTTTGAGAATTCATTTTGAAAATTGTTTCTTTAGATGGAGAAACTCTTATCTATCTTCATGCCATTCTGTTGAGAATCACATAAGAAACAAGAGGTCTTCTAAGAAAATCAAACAAATTTCTCTCATGTCAGTAGTGGGAGGGGAAACGATGCCATTTCTCATGTGACTTCATGAGTTGCTTTCTTGGTCAAAATTTACTTTACAGTACCAAAAGTGCTGGCTGGATATTTCCCAAGTGCTGTTGCCTCATTATTTCTGCCCTCTGAATACGTGCCTTTCAGAATTTTTCCAGGGTGCAGCTGTTTGGAGTAATCCGAAGTATGTGGAAGACTTCTGGCCTTACGAATGAACATTTCCTCAAGATGATGAAACCAAAGAAGGCTGGGACTTTTAAGCTAGAAGTACCAATAAGAGACAAATAGAAATACCTTCTTGGTACTTTAAAGGCATAAGCAGATTCCACTTATTCTAGCAAAGTGGAGCTAAAGTGCTCTTTCCTCAATCTCATCACTCCTGTCCCTCATTTTTCCAAAAATAATAAATAAAACTAACTTTCAAATTATTATATAGTTACCATGAAAGTAAGACTTTCCTGATTTAAATGATACCTTACTAGCCTAAGAATCTTAGAATACAAAAAAAGCAATTTTATAGAGACTGGTGCCTGGTTATACTGAGTTTGGAAAATACTAACTCTGCTAGCTGGAGGAAATGCAAATAAAAACCAGATGGACTGGCTAAAACCTGGAGATGAAGGCATTTTAGACCCTTGTCTGTCATCAAGACCTTCATAGCCGCATCTTTTTTCCAATATGGGCATGTGGCATACACCTGCAACTTGTCAGCAAGAAGCCTACTTGCAGTTTTATTTTGGTTCCTCAAATAGCTTCTTAAATAAAGAGTTCCCTGATCCTGAATGGTGCTAATGAATGCTCTCACATACCATATCTGGTGAGTGGTTTACTTTTGGCTTTTAAGCTGAGTGACATGGAAAAGATATTTTAAGATATGCATCTAATTGTCAGCTCTAAGCTCTGTCCTTGAGAATGCTAAAAGTAACAAAAGACAACTTCAAAAATTGCCAGGGAAATCAAAAGAACCTAGCATTTCTTCCCAATCTAGAGCCCATTTCTAAATAAAAATGATACTTTTGAATTACAATAGGCCAAAACTGATGTACCTAAGGCAAATGACTGCACCACATCAAAATATAAGTCTGTTACATGTAGCTTAGACAATAACTAGCAGGTCCACTCAAAAGATCAGCTACCAGCTGATCAAGAAAGCCTCTTGCAAATGCCTGCTGCCATAAACTGTTTTGATCTGCCAAAATCACTATCCATTTATGGCCTTGCTATTGGCCACAGGGACCTTGAAACAAAAATGCCTATATAGCCTTGTGTCTGTTTCCTAGCCACTAGACATTCATTAGAATAGACATAATTCCTGCTCTCAGCAGAGTAATTTCTATTGCTGTGTAGCATTCATTATAGAAACATATAAATAAAACAAAATAATATATTGTGTACTTAGCCTTGGCTAGCAGGAGGGAAATGCATCCATAATTATTCCTTTGTTGTCAGTTGAGTCAATCTAGATATACTTCTTTAAAATACAGGGTAAAGGAAACATACTTGTAAAAATGTGCATGTTAACTATTATCTATACATAAGTCAAGGTTTTCAAAATCTCCTACACTACAGTGCCTGGACAGAGTCTTTATGTTCAGAGAGTTGTAGAGAACATTTCCTATATACAACACAAAGACACAGATCAGTCCCAGATGGAGAGGGAAGAAGCAAGCTGCAAACCAGCTCTACTTCCCCAGCAATGATAACTAATTCTATTCTATTTTACATCATCCCTTCACGTTCTTCAGCTATACATATCATTTTCTGGTTGTAAATCTCCATCCACTAAACAGAGCTTTGATATCATGGGAAACCAGATGAAACTGAGATAAAATATGTAGCACTCCCTGAAGCTGCATTTAAACAACCTTGGTTTTTTATCCCAGTTGCAGGCAATCAAGTCACCCATAGTATGACATAAACTAGATTTGCCTGTGATAATGAGACACATTTTCAGAACGTGTTGTCTGATTAAGAGCATTGCTTGCTGACATGTTTTTTCCTCAGCCATTCCAAATAGTTTTTTATCCTTCCATAAAAGATACTGCTGAGTACTTGTCCAAAATTGTACTGCAAAGGGATTTTTGCAATGTTGGAGGATTCAGGCTAGATTGCTTGTGCTGTGCCAAAATGTCGCCTGCATCAGCACCAAGACTAACCTTTACCAGTCAGGTCACAAAAACACAGATATGAAACTTTTCTCTTGGAGAGAGAGAATACTCCTTTCTCTTTTGAATTTATATTCAAAATGAATTATTCCATGAAAGCATGCTAGAAATACCCAAGGAAAATTATGCAGAGGATAGAGGAGAAAAATTGAGGATTTTTAAGAACAAGTCCTTCCAAGCACAGATCTTCCTTTTTTAATTAACTTCCCAGGAAGGCTGCATAAGGAACTGACTGTCGACATTTTGTGGATAAGTGGGTAATGTCATTCTCATGATTTAAGAATCATGCAGCAGTGAGGTTTATGTTTACCTTTGTCTTCCCCTTTCGACAGAGGAGCTCTTAGCCCCTTTTCTCAGGCCGATGACACTTTCTTGATATTTTTGCTGGAGTCATTTGCTATCAAACATATTTTATAGGCACCACAGAGTTTCACTGCAAGCTGTAGCAATATTAAGTGGTGAGACTGTTGTGCTAAGAAGTCAAACAATTTGAGTACCTCTGTCTAGCACTATAAAACGTAATGGAGAAGCACTCCAGGGGGAGAGTAAGACAGATGCTGTAATAAGCTGAAGGGTGATGAGACTGATGGCAAACATACTTTATTGAGCTTTGGGAGATAAGGTCTTGAATTTCAGCATGGCCTCCAGCAAATATTTGAAGACAATATTCCCAGCCAGTGTCTTAGTCACCAGGCTCTCATCTGTTCATATTAAGATGTCTCATTTTTTTTTATGCTGAAGTAGTCCACACTGTACTATCTAACTAAGTCAGTGAAAGGCAAGAAGAGTCACTGGCATTTTTACCTAGGCTGTGTCATCACTTATCCAGCACAAGCAGTTGAGACATTGCTGACTTCAGACCCACCTTCAATACTGAGAGGAGCTGTGCCTAAATAGGTGTTTTGATGGAACAGTGATTCCCCCAGAAGCAATTAACTTTTTTTTTAAACACATCATAAAGTCCAAGTGCAGAGTCAGTCCTGGCAGAAAATCATGGCTACTACCAATCCCAGCAGAAGAAACAGCACGGAGGTTGTCCATTAACCTTTCACTGTGGATGCCAAGCAGCACTCAGTAAGACAGATGAAGTTTCATGTACCACAGAAATGACAGTACCACTGCACGTATTGTTCTGCACACTTTCAGATTTGGTCCATACAATCATCCCCTGATGATAGTGGGGACTGAGTGGAGGATGAGGAGAAAAGCCACAACCAGTTGTACAGTCAGAAAGTGAGAGTTCTCCAGAGCTACCAGGTCAGTCTTTTATCATCCTCTCTCACTTGGCAAAGAGGCAGTAGCTATATTGCAAAGGTGTGACAAGGGACTCAAGGAAATGGACACACACATTATCCCAGGAATGCTGTTGCTTCCCAGGTACCCATATGTTAGAAAATAAATTTAGGCTCTTAGTCTTGTACATACTATCCCTATTTATTAATATCCTGTGCAAATACCTGTGCCACTAGGCTGTGCTACCACACACTACAGACCTCTTCTTCTGCTGTCAAAATCTCTTCTATATCACGTCTACACAATCGTTTATATTAATACAATGTCTGTGAGACAGGTTACCACAAATGAATTGGTACTGCAACTCAGTTTATTACTCACTTGTTACTTAAGGAAAAAAGGTTATTTTCTCTATTTCAATTAATCATACTTCTGTAAATTTTAAAATAATGACTGTGAGGGAGGTGGAAGCTGACCTCTCTATAGCCAATATGCTGACTAGATGATCAAAACTGTCCTGAACTATAGGCAAGACGACAGAGCTTCCAACCTCTCCTTGAGAGATGAACAAAAGTGCTTGTTTGCCTTTAGTCTTGGGCATATTGCATAATGTTCCAAAGCAATCAGCCACAATGAAGCAACCAAGTGGCTCAATCATGGTGAGAGTCTCTCCTTCCCATTCTGCTTTGGACAGGACAGAACTATCTTTCAGAGCAAGGACTTGATCCCCATGGAGCAAACATATAAAATAGCCACAGGGGTGCCATGTTTTCTTTTTCTCTTCTCTTTCTCTGAAGAATTAGTAATCCAAATTAAAAGCATGCCAATAAATTAGGAAATGCAAACATATGCTTTAACCAAATAGCCTGCTGTCAAGACTAACTACAAAGAATGCAAGTCATTGTTTGGCTCCCCAGTTGGGCCTGATTCTGAGTTGGGATCTCAAATTTGTTTTGGCTTTTAACAGATCGACATTGGTGGGACAGTTGTATGCAACATGTGGCCTATAGAGCTAAATGAATACATCACATGTGGGATTTGTCCCACTCGCCTCTTTGGAGACAGAGTTGAGATCCTCTCTATGAAGTCTGAGAGAAATCCTACCATGATCTCACAGGATACAAACCTTAGTAACAATGGAAATAAAAGCTCTTTGTTCAGCACCACATGAATGTGATAAAGCAGAATGGAGGGGGTAAGAGGGGAATTCAAAGTTTTTTAATAACCAACAAACAAAGCAAACTCCCAGCTCTTTGTGGGTTGTCTTTTTCTCTGCAATGCAGCTAAACTACTTTGTGATAGCTTCTCAGGTATATCCAGAAAAATCCACTTTTGACAGACTTCAGCCTAACTTTCTCCTAGCTGCTAAGCAGACATGTAAGTTAAAATGCAGATGAGAAATTACCATTATTTACTACTATTTTATTATTAATCCCAAACAAGAAAGGAGTCTATCAACAGCCATCTGGAGTGATGTTGTTTTCCCACAGCACTGCTGATGTTGCTTTTTTCTATTCTTAGCTCAACATAGGCATAGATGATAGCAAGGGATCTCACTGTGTGCAAGCACAAAGCCATGGTTAATTTATCCCACAGAGGAAATCATGCTGTGCTCTCAGACAGCTCCAGACATGGATCCTGTCTCAGACTGAGAAACCAGAAACTCTCAACTCTCAGTGACTGCTGGGGCACAGATCCTTCCTAAAAAAAAAAAAAACTTACAGTAGTTGCAATGAAACAAATTTACTTCTTTCAGTTGCCCTAGCAAGTTTAATGGTTCGATTTTTCTTACCAAATCTCCTTCTTGTTAAAATAATGTAACTCTCACCCATTTGTCTGCCAGAACTAAAGAGAAAAGCACCATCTTCAGCCTCTAGATTAAGTACAAGCACTTTCTTCTAGGGATAATTTATTTTTAACTCCTCAATTTAACACAACACTGCTGTTACATGAGGTCTGATTCACAGAGTGCTACATCATGGATACATATAGTGCAGCTTCCAAAGATCACTTCTCCAAACTGTGTGGATAATGGTCCCAGAAGCCTGCATCATTAAACAATAAATATTCATGTTTCAAAGGAATCCTCAATCCACTGCTAGACCACCGGGGAAAGAGCATTTCTACGACCTGCAGTAGTCCAGCTCTCATGATTTGCTAGAGCCAAAGAAAACTCCTGTCTTAACAACCAGAAAACAAACCTCACTGAGGTCCCTCTGAACCAACAGGCAAGACTCACAGGGGTCCTCTCGTAAGTTTTCCTTGTCCAAACAATAATGCCATGGAAAACAACATCCTGTTCTGCAAGCACTAGGCAATTGTTCAGGGAGCTGTGCTGAGGGGGAGTGTGTAGCTGCATCTGGTGGAAAGAGAGTCAAACACCTCCAAATAAACAGGGGAGCTGTGTTGCCCTATTTCACACAGCACTAGTAAGTGAGTGGTGACTCTCCCAGTGCAGACAGAAAAAAACCTCCAAAGACTCTTGCTGAATGAGATCTCACTTCCACTGCGACCCTATGGGTCTCTCAGCCACATAATGAATTTCAACAAGCATTTTAGGTCTAGACTATATAGATCATTCCAACCTGTTATTCCACAACTTATAAATTCCACTACACTTTCTCTCACAAAAGTTTCCTTACCTACATTTTGTGTCCTACTGGGAGAAGGTAGTGTGTGTTTAAAGCTGGCCTTGGCTTCACAAGGACATATGGAGAAAGGTAATCCAAAAGACTGCAAGTGGACGAGCAAAATTTCTGGGAGGATACTATTATCTCAGTTAAATCTGCCTTAATTTACTGCATTTTACATGTGTCACAAAAGTATAAACCCAAATGTTTAACACACTTAGGATAATCCACCTTAAAATTTTATTCAACACCAGAAATGAGCTACATTTCCAAGTAACTTAAAGGGCAGCACAGTATGCTCAAAATGTACAAAGATAAACATTGTTTATCACAGAACAGCATCAAACTTGCTCCAGAATACAGCATATGCATTGTTGTCCCTGAGGCAGCACAGCTATGGGTCTTCCTATTCTATCCCATCTTTAAGACCATCTTAGGTCAATATTGGCATCACTCTGGTGAATCCTGTCTTCTCAAAGGAAGCAAACTATGTTTCCTGCTTCATGCACAGTGTACATACAGAGGTGATTGGGTTTTCCCTGTCTACCTCATATTGTGACCATGAGATTTCATAGCAATGTTTCCTCCTCAACATTTGGAGAGATCACGAGCTACCTACTCTTCTTGATTTTGAAGGCGGCTTCCTGCTCTGTAGAACTGGGACCTTACAGAAGACATGAATTAAGAAGGTACAAAAATTTGGGGAACGTTCAGTTTGACCCCAAATCTTACAGACTCTGTCTCAGTGTGTCTGATTCATATTGTCTGATGAAACAGCAGCAGCAGCATCACAACAGAGCATCAAAACAACGTTAGGTATCTTTGAAGTCAACAGTGTAGTTCTAAATCAACGTGTCAGGAAGCATCCAGGTTTTGATTTTACATCATTTTCAAATGCATCACCAAAGGCTGCTCAAAGAATGAAGGTTTGTTAACATGTTCTTTGTTCTATGTCCAGTCTTTTCAGCAGACAGTTCTTGCCCTTTTATCTCTGCCTTTTCCCCACCCCTTTTCTGATGGTTTTGCTTTTTAGTTTTGTCTCTAATTGGCTATTTATCATCCATTTCAGCATGAGACTCTCCTGCCTTTTTGATCAAGATGTTTACTGCAACGGATGAGCAGCTGGAATACTAAGAATACTGTGCAGATGAAAACAGCTAGCAGACCCTATGGTTCCTAAAGTACCAGGCATTAAACCAGAGGGAAATACTCAGATGATGTGGCTGGGTGTAGAATAACGCTGCTGGGAACTGGCAGCAAGTTACTGTTCAACACCTGGGTCTGAACATCCACAAATCATGGCACACTGTCAAGGTGGAGCTTTTATTGTGAGCCATCACTGCAAACATGTATGCAGAGCAAGAAAAATAAGATAACAGCTTTACCTTCTGTAGTATTCCTGCTAAGCGAGTAAACTGCCTTTGCTTTCAAACATTCACAAATTCTAGAAAAACAAGGGGGAAAACCTGTCTTATTGAAGTTAGTGCAAAAACTCTCCTTTGTCTGCTACACTGCCTGGAGAGAGAATGCAGTCAGGTTATAAACATTTGTGCAGCATCTGCAGTTCTCACCCTGGAAATGGCTCTTTAGTATTCCTTACAGAATATACTTTACATTGCAGAATACAAAGCATTTAAGACACCATTTTTCAAAATGCACTTTCTATGGTTCTCATATTTAAAACAGCCCTGAAAACATGAGTTTGTGGCAGCTGGAGAGACAGCCAGATGCCATATGTCTGAGAGGATGACCTGCAGTCTCCACTTCAGCAGACTGCTGGCCACAAGCTAACATCATTACCAAATGTCAGCCTTATTGTCTCCTTCCCTGATGGTCATTTATGTGAGAGCACCTGGCTCATATGCCTCTTTCAATCCCCAGTTCTTTCTCTATGTGCCAGAAATCACCACTGTCATCTGATATGCCAAACACCTTCCTCTCTTCCTGTTCTACATGAGCCCCTCTGCAACGTGATGGCTGTGACTGCTCCATGTGGGGGGAACTGAGAATGCCAGAGCACCTACAGAGAATTGAAATCAGACATCAAAAATCCATCAGTCCAGCTTTAATGTCAGGACAGCCAACCAACTTTGGGGCACCTGCACCAGCTCCCACTTTCCAATCTCTTGTACCACAGATGTTTCAGAGGCATTGCCACAGAAGTTCATGAGTTTTAAGGAAAAAGAAAGAAATTAATAAAATGAGTATTTCTTCAGTTTTTGCAATTGGTCTGCAGAAATGAGACTGAGAAACAGGACAAGTCAATAATGCAGCTTGGGGCTTTACTTTTCATAGCAACAGGAAGAATTAGAGTATGAGAGTGGAACTCCTCATCCTGACTCATTCTAGGAGAAGTTGTGCTTCCCTGAGGAGCCAGAAGTGCTTATGCAGTGGGACTACCTGCAAAAAACCAGCTGTCCTGGGAAAACACTTGGTCACAGCCCTGAGGGCACAGGCAACCTCTGTGAAGTGGTTAGGCTCATACTGCTGCTCAGCTGACTCCTCAGTAAGAGTAAAATGAAAAATTGTAATACTAGGCTATTAAGACAAATTATCACAGTTTATTCAAAGAAGGCCAAAGATGACAAAGTGAAAGGATTCCTAAAAGCTTCATTAAAAATGCCATTGTACTCTTATTATATGATTAAGTTGGAATTGCCTACCAAACTTCAGCCTGTGGTAAATAACGTACCAATCAAGGTTTCAACACTATTTACCCTTTCCCCCCCTCTTCTTTTAAAAGGCTCCTGGTTAATTTTGCACAAACAAGAAAACAGGAACAGCACAGAAGGGCAAGAATAGCTTGTGAGTAAAACCAGATGAAGACTAACATATTTACATAGTGTAATGACTTCACTATTAATTCAAACAAACCCAGACCCCAATTCTCAGAAGAGAGAGCGAGCACATGCAGTCCAGGAGGCAGGAACAGGGTGGCTTCAGACTACATTTTTGTCTGCAGTCCCTGAGTTAGGAGAGACTGCTCTTAGTTTCAGTCTGCAATAGTCTTTGGAGGACCATCTTTCATTCCAGACACTGTACTCCAACTACACCCTCTTCTCAATCCTATGGGCGCCTTTCCATTTTCAAGCAAGACTTCCTTCTGTGCTAGGGACCATAACACAAAAGAGACAGAACAGTACGATGACAGAAAATATCTAATTTGTAGGAAAAAACCCCACACCTAATCTGAGAGAAATGAAAGAAAAAAGAGGGGGAAGAAAGAAAAAGAAGAATAATGCTACACAATTTCTGAATCAAGCCAAAATGGACACTGTCCTATTCCAGTCATTGTCAGCAAGCAATTACCTAGAATTCTGGCATTTAACATGGAATTAGCTCTAAGTCTGTTCTTCACCCTCAAAATAAACTGTTCTGCTGCTGAGACATGCATTTATCCTCTTCCCTGCTACCTTTTATCCTATCTTCTGAACTTATGTTTTCAAGTACCCTCTTCTTGTCTGAAAATAATATTCTTTATGTGGAGTTACAGAATCTCTTTTGTTCCTAAATGTCTTGGATGTTGGTCAACAAAAAGTCATTACAAAGTTTAATCCCCTATGTTTGGCAATACATCAGACTGAGAGCAATTTCTTTGTAGCAGCCTTTGGAATAAATAAGCATTAAAGGGGGGGTGCTTTTTCCTTATACTGGTCACCCACACTTTATAGTGGGTGGCCCTTTCGTTTATCCCATTACTATATTTCCACTTCTAAAGCTAAGCCAGATGCAGCAACCTGATACTACTTTTTAGTTCTCGCAACTTTATTGTAGTGAAAACTTGTGTGTATATCTGATTCTTGTTAGGAAAGGCAAAGAAGCAGGAACCATGGTAATATTGCACCACCTTCTTGACAACTTCTATTCTGCATGAGCTGCATTCCCCAGGGTACTGCGTGCTTCGTTAGCAAGCATTTTTCACATTTATATGCCCTGGATTGCAAACATAGAGTCATCTTATAGCTGAACTCCTCTTGTTGGCATTGTAACCTCGCCCAAAGGGAGCATCTAGGTGCTATGCTTTCTTAAAATTGCACATGATCAGTCCTTTACTTGCTAGATAGCCTACACAGCAAAACCAACAAGGGCAGAAAAGATTTCAGGTGTTTTATTTCATTGATTTTGTCTGTCATTTTTTTTCTTTTTTCTTTCTTTTAAGCAGATGGACTTAAGCTAGTGGGGTATAAATGGCTTCTTGTGCAAAGGCCATGTAAGAAGTACACAGTACAGAAATAATTCATTTAATTACATGATTATTTTTTTTTTCTGAATTTGTACCTTTCTTTTCAGATGTGCTAAATATAAGCAATAGTGACTGTAACAATTAACTCCTTTACAGAGATACACAAACACAAATCAAGATGGCCACACTTACCAGCCAAGTAGGGAAAAAAACAGTATCCTACTTTTGAGTGATACCCATGGAAATATATTTTAGAGAAATAACTTGATTTTTAAAAGCATATTTACAGACAAACTTAGTCTATTTAACAAATGTCAAGAATCTTTTAGAGCATGGCTATGTGCAGAGTTCTCCTTAAACTCCATGCTGAAACCAAACATTGACCATGGCTATGTGATTATGACAAAAGAAGATTTCCTTCCTACTGTTTTCTACAGTGTTTGCTGGAAGATATGGAGCTATGACTTATTGTTTCCCTATACTCCACGTGACACTAAGGGGAAAAAAAAAGAATTTTAATTAGACAGATAAAAATATTTGTAACTAAGTCTTGGGTAGTTCAATCAGCAGTAGTAGAGTTACAGCAGACGCCTGATGTTATTTACATGTTTATATTTCTGACAATGTATGCACATTTGTAATAGTTTACTGCACACAAAGTGTGATTCCCCTATTGGGCAACAGATTATTTTCCTACATGACAAGGAAGCAGAAAAAAACTAGAATGACAAAAATTAAAAGTTCTTCATCACAGAAAAGTAATGAACACTAGGTGGTTTTCCTTAGTCATGAGAAGGGTATTTCCCAAGTCGAGCAATTCCCTTTCAGTTTCCTGCTGTTCTAAATCTCCAGGAGACAGGATTGCTCAGAATACATCGGAATTAAAACAACAAGACAGCACATTTCCCTTTGGGCCATTTCTTTAGCTCTGATGAGCACTTGGCCCTGAGGATCTCTCTCCACCTGCACTGAACCAACTCTTATATCAGTGGTGGTTACACACCTGCTCTGCTGAAAGAGCTGCAAAACCCACTTGGCAGCTCTTTGCATACCCAAGTGACTACATTCACCCGAGTTTTTGCATATTTTGTGAAAAAAGGGTGGAGGGAACCCCAAAACAAAACAGAAAATGCCCCCTTTTCCACAGACCACTCATTCTCAAAACAGGCATAATTCCCATTTTCTTAATGTTTCTCCCAAGTAGGAAAATCAGCCCATAAAGTAACTAAGTACCACTGTTTAAAAGTTAGAGTGTTTTCTAAATTGAGTGGATTTTCCTTGAAACCGACTCAAAGGTTCATATGAGATAGAAGCAACCAGCACTTTCCCTGCTCAGAGGATCTCTCTAAACCGAGGCACTGGGGCACAGCCTTGCTGCTACTTTTTGCCTGAAAACCCATAACTGGTCATTTTCATGCACTGTTCTCATTTTAATCAAAAGAACCTCACTTAAGTATGTCACTTCAGGACTTGGCCTGAAGGCAAGTCAGTGCTTAACTTAAAGGGTTAACAGCCAGGAGATAATATACTTTAGAGAGGTAAACTTTGTCAGTATAAATAAATGATCAGTCAAAATTCTTGGTTCAAGGGTGTCAGGCTATCTTCAGCTGCAACAATAGGGTATATTAATTACTCAATACTTAGCTCAAGCTTTAGATAGCACATAGTGTACTTACAAAGATTTAATCTAATGTCAGTATATTTGTCCAGGTTTATTCAATAAAAGACTTTTTTCCTCAGTCAAAGCAATGCAATCAGGCTGAAGCCTACAGGTAGATTGCGTGAAAGAGCATGAGCATGGATACTGAGGAGTCCCTCAGTAACACATGTCATAAGTGTACTGCCCATCAGTTAGGCCTGTGCATACTCCAGAATATCTCTTGAACACAACATACAACTACATTGCATTTTGATGTTTTTCTAACACATTCTGAAAGAACACAATCGTTCTTCTCCAAAACATCCCTTTTCAAATATTTTCTTATTTTTCCTTATCTTGTATTAACAAGACTTACCATGCTTGATCACATGACCTGGGAAAAAAAGGAAGAAGAACATCCTAGTGCAGTTAATCCATTTTTCTTTAAACAGAGGACAAAGTTGGTCTACACACACCCTTGCAATCACTGGCCTATTCCTGTGCTGTAGTTTTAAGTCTTCATTATAAAACTTAGTGAAGGGAGAATGAAAAATACTGACAAATACTAGCATTAGAAGTGGTGAAACGATTTGTCACACCACTAAGACCCAGCCATTTGTAGAGTGATGGTCAGTAGGGAGTGCATGCTAAGAGCAAAATACAAATGCCAATATCCTCCCCAGCACCGCTTTCAGCTATTTATACAAATACTTGCTGACTTTCTTTCCTCATTTCTTTTCAGTATGAGCTGCTTTTTACTCATGGCTAAGCCACAGTTGTTTATAATACACCAAAAATCAAAGTTAATGATCTCAGAGTCTTCAAGTCAAAGTACATCTGTTCTGGAAACAAGACTCTATCTTAGGCCCAACTGCCATGTAAATACACACACATCTAAGTGGAAAAACACCCTGTGTATTACAGATTTGCTGAGGAACGTGCAGTAGTACCCTTATCATTCCTATCGAGTCTAACTCAAAAAAGACTTTTGAGAAGTTCAAAAGAAAACCAACAAGCTGTGGTTTAAATGAGACTCCATTAGGCAGAACTCTACCCATGACTCTCCCAGATCACTGTTTTTATTAGCAAGCTACATGAATAAAAGTAAAGCTATTCGTAGAGCGCTCACCAGGCTGGGTGCAGGCACCCACCCTGCCAGAGAGCTTTCAGATGTTGAAACCAGCACTGCTGTTATCTGCTCTGTGAGAAAAACCCTGATGTAAACACATCAAAATTTTGTGTCTGGCCAATAAACGGGCTTTCCCAGCCAAAATCAGAATGAAGTTTTAAAGTAATTTGGTAAATCAAAAGGCTAAAAAGCCATGATCTTGTAATCTCTCCCTAATGTGAGTAGCCCTCACATGGTTTCACTGAGCTTCACCATAGATTTACTCATTACAGACTTAGCTCATGAGAAAAGATTTGAAGAGCCGGTCATCAATACATGACAGAAGAAAAGTTATGAAATGTAAATTTTCTGCTGGTTGGAAGCATTCACTTTCAGTTATTTTAAAGCAACTTGGACACATTTTTGAAAAGAGGCACAGAAATGCTTTGTTTTTATCACAGAAAAGCTAAGACCACGTCTGTCAATTTTTCTGAAACACCACATCCAGTCATCTATGTACTGCGTAATGTCATGGTCTGACAATGTCTACCAAAATCCACCTGAAATGAAACTCTTACAAAGCTTAAATAATCTGATTTGCAGACCTGGTCTCTGAATATATGTCATTAGAGCAGTACTTCATTCAGAAAAAGCAGCTATAGAGCACTCCATAAATCTACTTCTGCTTCCTCTGTGCAAAACCTCAGTTTCAGAGTTAAGATTCCAGTCCAATACTACAGAACAAACACATCTGAGGGAATAAACCAGATCAAAGGCTTGATCCCAAGTCTTTCCCCATTGGTAATTATGGCTGAGACAGTACTTCCATTTAGGCTGCCTCATACAGCCACTAAACCTACTCCACGAAATGAATTTAAGTAGCTAGAAAGTGTCCCACACATGTGACCCCATTCATTCTGATGGGATTGCTGATTGAAGGGTTTGCCTCCCAAGCATGAACACAGCTAATAACACCTCATCTCCCCAAAGGTACAAGAAGTGGGTAAAGTCACCCTTAATTTTCTGCCATTCAATTAACTGCTGAACCTTATTTGCAAAAATCAGGAAATAACACACCTCAAAAAGTATGTTATCTCAAAAAGCTTTATGCTCAAGAGTTTGCAAGAAGCAGGACTATTGAAAGGCTACCAACAGTCTGACATGGATTCTCAGAGAAGAATCACCAAGCAACACAAGCAGGAAACACTTCTTTAAAAAAAAAAAAAAGCTTGCTTTTTTAGAATGGTCTTGGGAATAAGATATTAGCAAAAAGAAAAACAGCAACAAGAAGTGCTAAGAAGCAGATATATAGATACAATTTAGAGGCTGATCTGCACCCAAAACCAGGACTGGTAAGTACCCTGAGCAGGCCAGGCTGTCACAGGTTCTATGAGAATGCTGACATGTTCAGGATTCCAAGAAAGGGAGACGTACACAGTCTCCCATGCTTGAAAAATATACTACCTACATGCACATGTAACACCTATAATAAAAGCAGTGATGAGTTAATTTTAAACATTCCTTCACTTACCTAGATATTTGTCACATGACTATATAGCAGAGATATAGCATGGGACCATGCTGGTGTATGGCAAATGATAACAGAATATAACAAACAACTACTTAATTTACAAGTATCATTATAACCATGCTATATCTGCTTATAATTTTTTCTAGTGAGAGGCAGTGGAGGAACCTTGGTTAGAGATGAGACCTGCATTGTTTTAAGCAAAGCAGAAATAGCAGTTGAGGGCAAATGCCAAAAAAGTTCAAATTTAGCTCTATAGTGGATTTACAAAGAGATGAATGAACTCCGAAGCCTTTTAGGATATGTCAACAAATCAAACTGAAAACGCAGTGATTCCAACAAGCAAACCTGTATGTACTTACATATTGCATATTGTTATACCTGCCGTGGAGGAATTTGGTTTAGCTATCCTAGTTAGGAAACTCTTAATTTAAGTTTTATTTGCTTCTCCCTTTTGAAAACAGCACACTATTTTCCTCTTTTTCTTTTATGGGCCACCAAATAACATGTGACCAAATGTACCTATTTAGTGAAAATGGGTTCCATTAGTATGTAATCTTATACTTGCATTGTTTTCTTCTGAAGGAAAATAATGGGGAACAGGTGGTGATGCTTAGCATCAGGCTCCTGTTTCTAGAATTACAATCTACTGGGAGCCACCAGCAATCTCTGAAAGCTGTCATAAGTGCTCGGAACTAGTAAGATCCAGAGCACACTCAATACATTAAAGCTTCTTTTTGAAAATTTAAGTAGGTGTGACAGGAGAAAACTGGCTGAATGGTGCAGGGATTCTAACGTGTCCCTGCAAAGGGTCGTGATTTCCTTCTGCATCCCACAATAAATAACTCAAGCTGGCCTCCATTTCCACAGCAGAAATTAGACATTTAAAAAATTCAAATAGGTACCATATGCACTATAAACCTTTCTGGTTTAGCATTCAAATGCAGACTCATTCAAATTGTTGGAAAATATGGGATTTAAATTCTGCTAGAAGAACTTCAAACAGCTGTTCCTTTACACTTATTTATTCTTTTCTCAGTGCCACAAAAACAGTGGTGCCAATAAATATCTCCTTGATGTTGTTTGAAAACCTACTGGAGTCACACAGCATAAATAGTTTTACCCAGTGAGTCACAAAACCACACATCAAATGAACACTTCTTTGTTTTATCAATCCCATCCTTACCTTACCAAGTAGGAAGTGGTTTAGAAATAATTTGAAATAACTGAGTTTTCCAATGAGTTTTTGTGAAAAACGCAAGACAGAAAAACCAGCTAACAGATCTATCTATACAAGCAAGCATTATAGCCATATTTTAAAATGGGGCTCTGAAGCTTAGGGGTAGGACAGAGACAACATGTATTTGTAGGGCAGTTTCAACGGACATACAACTTTATGGAAACAAACCTTGAAGACTGACTAACATTCCTAACCACTGCTAGATGTCAGATATGCCAAGATGTACACTTATAAGAGGAAAGAATTAATGCAGGTTTGTTCTGTGCCATTGTGGTTTAAAATGATAGGAGTTAAAAGAATATAAAGTGATTTTCAGGGCCAGATTTGCTGTTGGTAGAAATTTGTAATTTCCTACTAATTTCCACAGGAGTAGTGCCAAGCAGTACCAAGGAATCAGACTGTACTTGTACAATTCAGATTTCTTGCACAGTTATATGAGATCAATGTTACATTACTGTGGTTATTTTTTGTGGGCAACCTTAGTCAAAGCAGTCCCTTCAAGCTGAAATTAGTTTATGTTTTAACAATGCTTCTTTAACCAAAGAAACACTAGCTTTGTGCTACAAACGTCTTAATTAGTCTTTCCACCTGAAATCAGGTTGCTGAAGTAAGGGATAATGTTAAATTGTGCCATCAGATCCATCTAAAATCAGCTGTTTGCTGAGTTTCCTTAACACAGTAAATATTTCCCCTCGTTTATCACACCTATTAACCTGAATGCAGACAGTAATCTTTAGCATGTGCATAAACAGCAAAGTTCTTGACCAAAAGGC
This sequence comes from Trochalopteron elliotii, assembly GCA_024734555.1. Lineage (NCBI taxonomy): Eukaryota > Metazoa > Chordata > Aves > Passeriformes > Leiothrichidae > Trochalopteron > Trochalopteron elliotii. The sequence goes on along the minus strand of JANPWX010000100.1, from coordinate 1,453,779 downwards.
ATTATTACTGTCTATATAATTCCAAAATAATTCCAAAAGGAATTATTACTATTGCTAATGAGTGAACTAGAAAAAGTGCACAGCCTGATCCCAGGAAAGGCTTAATCTCCAAGAGATAGAATAATTCTCATCCTGTTTGTGAACTGACTAAATTTAAACTTTGAAAAACAATACACATGAAAGCACATTATGCCATTTTTAAAGCAACCTCTTCTATAATAATTTTACTTTATTTCCAAACTTCGACTTTACCTTCAAAACTATTTAGAAAAAGAAATTTGCTATGCTTTGAGCATTAAAAAGGACTGAATAATTAATTTTAAAATAATGAATAATTTTGTTTTCAAAGGATCTAATTTAAAAAAAAAAAAGAGTATTTTCCCCTAACAAGAACTGAAGGTTTTGGGTCATTATCAATACTTCTTGAACTTCTTTTATGGTGTTTTCCCTTTTCCTGACTAGAGATTGCAAAAGCAGTTCTAATAACAACACAGTATCCATTTTAAAAAACCCAGAAAATAAATTATAAACATCCTGCTTAATCCACATACAATAAATGGTCTTAGTATATATGCACATATGTACAGATACATAAGTCATATAAAAATATCAAATTAGCATATACTATTACAGTTGGAAAAGGATAGATATTTTCTTTATTACACCACCCCTAAAACTATGTCCTTGGTTAAAATTTTGTATTTTAAAGGTAGAAATGCTTTAGTTACCTTCTTAAAAACTTTTTCTGTCTGATCCCTTGCTAAATCAATTTAGGCACAAATTCACTTTAGCCTGAAGCACAAAGATACTGGATTTAGCTCTTCTAAGTATCACAAACTTACAATTATTGTATTGTTGAAATTTCCTTTCAATTCAGATGACTTGCACAGATGGAAAAAAATCAGTGCAACTCATGAAAAATTATATTCTCCAAGTTATAATAGCTTGCAGTGATTTTTCTTTTCAGAAAAGAACTCTTGGATGTCAAATTCACATGGTTGCTTGAAGAGGCAGCTGAGTTATAACACTGCATTTTGACAGGATAGTTGGCCCTTAAGTCCTTAGACTATTCTTCCTCCCTCCATCCTCAATAAGATACTACTACTACTAAAGAAAGGTCCATGGAAGAAGTGAATTATTTTCCTTGCAAAAAATCAAGGCAGTAATGATTAATTTACCAAGAAATTACAATATTAGAGCAAAATATTAACGTGGAACTTTGTGTCTAACATTCCTAAAAGACTAATTTTTGTTTCCCTTTCAGACATAATGATTTTACCATCTTCCTTCCAAAAACAGAAATCCACATTTTCAAAACAAAGTGTTGAAAGATGAACCTGTCCTGAATCATTCTGAACTTGCTAGTGGATGGTCCATACACATTAACTATTTATAATTCATGAGGGATAATGTCCATGGTACCATGATTTCAACAGTTTGCTGACAAACAAACTGCTTAATTTTTGCCCAAACTGCATTTCCTGATAAGCAGAACATCAGTACCTTGTGGCAGCATGCTTTGCAGACAAACTGCATTGTATCACATGTGACACTGTTACTCACCCTTCTCGGTTTTTACAGTCTGGATCCAATTTTCAAATGAAAGATCACTTTGCTGAACATTTATTTTTCCTGTGGAATTACTGTTTGGTGAATAGGCTGCTTTCAGCCTTGGAGGTTATTTATTTAGATTTTCATTCTCTTCAAAACGTTGGTGGAAAATGTTTGTCTGCTGGAGGGGTACCATATGCTTCTGATCTGAAGATTGACTGACTCCTACTGCGTAAAAAGTGAGTGAGCAAGTGGAAACACAGACAGAAGATTGAATGATCATTAAGTATCTAAATGAACTGGGAATTACAGTCCCAGTTTGAAAGGTCTGTCAGATGAATCGAGCTCCAGTCTAATTCAGAGTCCTGGGAACTAAATTTCTATACACTCAAGAGTTTAATATAATATCAGAAAGAGATGAATGAGAGAGCATGAAAGCTGAGAAGGATACAAAATGAATGCAGCATAACCTGTTGATTCAAGAGCAAATGCAGGTTCCCAAAACAAATAATCTTCTTTTCTGCAATAAATTATGATATTGTTCTGCTTAGAATCTCAACAATTGTGAAAACAGCACCTTTTTTCACATTGAACAATTAAAAAGAAAAAAGCAGATTCTTTTTATTCCAAGAATTTTTATGTTAGATATGCATTTTTAAAAATAAAAATATTCCAAGGCAATTTTAGAAAAACTACTATTTAAAGGCATATTGACTTAAGCAGGATCATATTCAGCCTGTGCACTTCCTATTAAACTTTACAACATTTAATTTCATCTATGTTTCTCTTCCCTAAAAATACTCCCCATTGTGTAAATGTTTAGATTGGTCATCTATGTTATCTTCCAAACATTTTTAGTTCCTTAAAATATCATATTTTTTTTCAAAGAGGAGCATTTGACATGATAGGGAAATTCAGATGGCATACACTGACAGGTTTTTGGAACCTGTGCCATAGAAATTTCGCGTAACTGATGACTGAGCCAACCAAATATTATGCTTGAAGTCCAACCAACAAAGCATTTGTGGCCCTTGTAAATACTATTTCACACAGCCATTGAAAACACTCTGCTCAGATAGCTAATGCCATATGCACAAAAACAGCAGAATGAACAAATACACACCATTAGCTGGGACTTTTTTTTCACCAGCAAAAAAGGTGTCAGAGATTTTAGCAAGCAGACAAGTTCAGGATAGCAAGTTCCTTTCCACATCTGCTGTAGAGAAGGGAGCAGACTGGACTTGGTCACATCTACCAAGATTCATGTACTGCATTAGCCATAAATGCATCAAGTATCTTCACATCAATCAACTGGTCATAAGCTGTCACACCTTGCTCTCAAGCACAGTGGAGAGGCAGCAGCTCTGCCAAGTTTTTTACTGAACCTGGATGTTTGGAATCCAAGTTTGAATGCCAAAGTATTTAAACAAGTGTGTTAACCATGGCTTTTAACTCTTTTGGAGTTTGCAGGTGGAAGAGAAGATCAAAGGAGGGTTTAAAAAAAAAATAATTTTAATACTGTCAATACTCATTAAGTCAGAGATGGTGACCAGAGACTCCTGCAAGGGGAAAACAACAGAGGGAACACAATATTTTGTGAACTCCAACTTTTGCCTGAGGGAAAGAAGGATCTGGTGAAAGCAGGGAAAGACATGCACACAAACACACATATACCAGCACTTATAACACAGTGGATTCTATTTAGGCTCTTAAAATCTCTAGTCAAATTGACTTCAAAGATAAAACAGGAGATTATTGGAGTTTGACTGTAATCTTGAGTTGCTCTTTGTCCTCAGCTTTTTATATCTATTTGTAGACAGAGCCAACCAACCCTGTACTTCCCTGGCATCAGAGTAGTTTCCATCAAAACTGTAACAACTTTGGAAATGTTGGACTTTTCAAAAATGTGAAGATACTGTCCTGTGTATAATGATAATTTGCAAGGGAAGGATTTACTCATTAGCAAAAATCTTATGTAAATTAGAAAGAAAAGCAAAAAGACTGCCCCTCCCCCCACCCTCAAATCTTCATTCTGCGTAATGAATGACTTGAAAATCTTACCCTTTTTGGAAAGTATTTACTTCTGTAGCTGATTAAATTTGAGCAAAAATCTTTGAAAAGTTTCCCCTGACTTGTGTATCCTACACGCTTTGTAAAACTGTTCTAAGCCTCTTTGCCTCTTTCTTCTTTTTTCCATTTCCTTTTCATTGTAGTCATGTTTTCCATTTGCTGCAGCAACCTCTTTGGACTATTCAACATTTTTGACTAAAAATGTGGATAACAAAGCCACACTGGCATTCATGGAAGTGTTAACACTGATGTTGATGGCATTGGGGAGGATATGAAAATCAGTGCTGTCACAGACCCAAGGATTGGGTTCAGCTCAGTAGTTAAGTTTTTGCATAATATTTGTACATGCAGATCCTAACAGAAGTACACAAAACACTAATGCTTACATTGAACCAGATATGCTTAAGTTTCCTGATAAATTGATGCAAGGCAACAAGCTGGGCTACTTATGATAATGATTTTTAAAAAAAGGTATTTTTATGTTGATTAAAAATTATTAACTGCATAAGTACATAAAAGTTGCCATCAGAGAAAAGTGGCCAGGCCAGCATCCAGCTAGATGCAAATACTCAGAGGAATAAGATTATAGGCAAGCACAGGACTTCTCCCAGTTGCATTCTCCCAGATTCAGCCAACAGTCAGACACATCTGAGGCTGGAAGTTCAGTATCTACCAGTGCAATCTCTCCTCTCTGTGTCTGTCTCCTCTCCATCTGAGCAGTTCCCACATATGGCTCCCACAGCATCATGTGGCAATGAGCTCTACAACATGAAAAAGTAGCTCCTGGCTGTCTGATAATTTCACATTGTCTGTTCTTGGCTTCTCTTCTACAGCAAACATTGAGTGATTGCTCCCCACTCACCTTCTTCTGACTCTTCACTACTTTATTTCTCTCCATCCTGCCCATAGGCAACCCTTTTCCAAACTACATTCTATTTACCTTCTCCTGTGTTTAACCAGTTCTGGTGTTATGATCATCCCTGCTGTCCTTCTTCTTTATTTAATCCTGACTGTTTTTATATCTTTTAACAGTTTCTCAGCACCATGAGATCAGAACCAGTTTAAAAAGGCCCTCTGGGGTTTTTTTTCAATTCCCAATATTTCACTTGGCTTTTATTTTTACATGTGTTTAGTACTCAATTTTTGTCTCTCGGCTGCTGCTTCACTGTGAAAGATAACTAAATTGACACTAAATTACAGGTTATCACTGTATGTGCCAAATTGCTATCACATGATGTCATGTATATTGGTTTACACTATTAGAAATGGAATTTTACCCATGGGATTTCCCTCTCAGGTGGTCAGTATACTGGCATTTACTGCAACTCTTTAAGTGGCCCACTTAAGTTTTTACTGTTGTGAATAAATTTTTGTAAAAATTTCTGTGCTCATTTTCCAGAACATTTGCCAACAAGTTGAACAGAATCACTCCTGAAAGATTTATGTGAAGCTTTGCTCATAGCTTCCCTGTATAGGGAAATGTGACAGTTTAATTCTGCTTATTTTTGATTAATTATCAGTTATTTTAATCAGTTATGAAAGGGGTTTAAATCATAACTGAAATTAAAAGGCAATTCTATTTCTTCAAAGTTTTTATACTTGAGCTATGGCTCCATTGGCACAAGTATCTGAAGAGCAAAGATGGGGTAATTTGATTCTGATCTGTCATTAGGCTGGTAAAAAAATGTCAAATCATTTTGAAAGAATAACTTTGATATTGTACTTGCAAATATGATTAAGGCTGTGTATTGAGAGTGTTTTCTGAGGTAGGCTGGGAGGAAGAAGGAAGCTTCAGCCTCACACATGTTGTCAGGACAGAAGAGCATGACAGATTCTTTTGTTCTGAAAAATATTGAGGTGAAACATACAGTTAAAATGAACTTTAGAAGAAGCAAACGTTCCAAAAATGTACTCTAGTAGCTACTCCTTAAATTGATTTTGTGACAATAGGGTCATTTAGGGCAGAAGGGGATCGAAAGATAAAACAGTGACCATTTTACTTATAAATTGTCAAAGCGTACAAGAACAAACACTTCCAGTGAAGTCAAGAGCATCAGGAGCAGCCAAGCTCCCCATACTGCAGGGACAGAGATGGGCCTTGTACCACTGACCGGGCATGAACTTTGTCCATGGCTGCTCTTGTCTGCTCAGATTGTTCAGCAGTGTGGACCACCCTGCCTGAATTTCACCCCTGTGCCACCTCAACATCCTTCATGCACTCCAGCTCCTGTCTCACAGAAACTCGCCTGCCCTTTTATCAAGGGGTAAAATTCAAATTTAAAGGGCAACATTGCAAAAGTAAAACAACACCACCACGAAAGAACTGAAACAAACAAACAAAAAAAAGCATTCACACATACCCACACAAACCCACTACTCTACAACTTCAGAAGCAAATACTGACCAGCTGACAGAAGGAGCACTGGAGGTCAAACCAAGGAAAGAGAGAAAATCAAATCCAGAAACTGTCAGTGTTGCGCAATCTGTTTTCACAGAATCAGCTAAATCTGAACTCGTGAATTCCACTTCAGCGTTTGCTCCTACCAGTCCTATATCCACACTATCTGGGAAATGACTTAAACACGACTCTGGAGAACAGCATGGGACCGGTGCTTCCAAAAGGCCAGAGTCAATCCGTTCACATATCAGAGACGTGCCAGGGTAGCCGTCCCAGCTGCACAACACATGATGTGTCAACTGCTTTACATAGGGTGGGTCAGGAAGAGGCTCATTAAAGACAAGCACTACAGCTCTCCTTGCAACATCTCTGCATCCTTGTCCAGTTTTACAGAAAAAAAGAAAAAAAGAAAAAAAGAAAAAAAAAGAGAAAGATGCTGGTTTAAGAAAAAAGTTACTCTGGATGAAGATTGTAACCCAGAGAGAAGGGCCAGCCTAACTGTGTCTGCTACATTAGATACAATCTGTAACTGATCTTTTATATAATTATTTCATCAGTGAGGGAACAGCATAAATTATTCTGATTTAATTTTTCTGTAAAAATAATTATAACAAATTATTCTGATGACTAAATTTAGACTACCTTACATAGGTAACGATAGGGAAGAGAGGTCCTCAGCCCTGAGCATTCCTTGCACTGAGTCTCAGACAGATGACTTCCTCTGAATTTCTCTTGTGCATGGAAAAGACCATGACCTGACTCCCTAAATGCATGCAGAACCTAATTCCAACTGAAAACATTCAGGGAGTTAGGTACATAAATACATTTCAGACTCATCCTATCTGTAAACAGGGTCAAAATTTTGAGATGGCTTTCTGTGCAGAAGTGTGTGGCACTTCTTGGATAAGAAGGGCAATAAAGCAGCACATTTTGCAGAGCAAAGAGCTGAAGTGTAGCATTTCTGGGCAGCATGAACTTGCGTCTATGGTCAAATTTCTTCAGTGCATCTGCTGGAAAAGAGTGCAGGAAGGGAATGAGTTACATAACTTTTGTTTGGGTACTGAATTGTCACCACCATTATGGATGCTACCTTCAGTGTACCTGAAAGCTGTTCCAAACAAATTAAGATATCCTCACATGGCTGTTATAGAAAGTAATGTGCTTTCTCTCATTCTAGTGATCCGTGACCATTCTGACCCTTTAACAGTAAAACAGACTTCAATCCCACCAAAATTAAAAGTGACAAGGGCACCCCAGATCTGGTACTCACACCCCACTATCACACCTGCTTGTGCCAATGTCAATGTCTCCATTGACTTCTAGTCATCTAAAACATTTAAAACAGAGTTAAGGCAGTGCTATCCTCCTCACCTGTGTGTGCCTGTTGGAAGAGCATTTTGTGGGTAACTCTCCAAGACAAGAGCCTGACAGTAGATACCCCCTCCATTGTCAAATGGCACCTGGACTAATCAGAACTGTCTGTGGCACAAGCTTGTTCAGAAAAATCAGAGATTTTCAGTGTGCTAATCCCTCTTACACAGACAATCTGCAGCCCATTTGCTGTTCTGTTTTGGCTTTATTTTTTAACAGAGCCTTAAAACATATCTTTCGTTAAAATGACAACGTTCTTTTCTGCCCTCTTTGTTCATGGGGCTTTGTGTGCTCATAAACAGTTTAAGAGTTCCCTTCACACCTGCAGTGCACATGTGTGCCTCAAATAATGATTCTCTTATCTATTCTTCACTGATAACTTGAGAGGATACTGCTTAAGAAAAGGCATCATCCTTCTAACTGTAATGGACAAAACCAAACCCAAGTCCCAAAGCCACAGTAGTGACAGTGAGGCCAGCATATCTGGGGAAGGAGAGATCCTCAAAGTTAGAGCAGAGGGGCTGAGAGAAGGGCAAGCAGACCCTTTCAGACCCTTTCTAGGTGGCAAATCCTGCTCAAAGACACGAGCACGTCTCCTGTACTATCTCATGGTTTTGCTCCATCTTTTATTGACCTTCCTGGGCTCTGTGTTGCTTATTTGAAAAATCATGCCAAAAATGCTTCCCAGTTAGCATAATCTGAACATAATCTTCCCAGTCAGCATAATGAGCTATGCTGAAGCTGTGCTGCTACTCAAAACCCTCTTGCTCAGGAAATGCTCCCCATGGACTTGTTTCCTCAGCAGGAGGTGGACCAACAGGCAATGGATTGCAGTGCCGTGACTTCTCAGCTTCTTCATGCAGCTATAGCTCTGCTTGTGCTGACATCACTGACCAGCCCTAGCAGAGGAAAACCCTAAGCCAGCCTAACCACAGAACAGTTTGGGACTGGCAGGACTTTCCCACCCTCTTGCAGCTTAAACATCGGTACAAAGTCTGAGAGAAATTTTTCTCCTCAGAGAAAACCTTAATCTTCCGGTTACGCAACATCACACACTACAATTTGATATTTAATAAACTGTCGTGAAGATATAATACAAGTATTCACTTGGTCACTTATCCTTTTAGCAATAAAAACAATTGGGACTGAAGTTCAGTGGCAATTTGTTGCAGCTGCTGTGGCCAGGACCCCCTCAGAAAGTAATTTCCAGAGGATTCTTCTTGTTAAAAAGCCATTTTCCTGGCGAGGAGTGGGATGTCTGGAAGATAGCAATGGGGACAAATCCAAGCACAGAAGTTTACAAGCATTCCTAAAGAGCATTTTAGAAACTCTGTATTTATTTAAACAATTACAAAAACATTGTATGCAGCTAAGCAGTTTAGTACTACCACCAAAATGTAAGTAGACTTTTAAGCCTAGGCAATTTTCCTCTTTACCTGTAAGATGACATGAGGCAGCATCAACATTTGGCTCTACATAGAGAAAGTGTGGAGAGTGGATGGCAACCTCCTGTTTTTATGGTCCTTCCTTGATTCCCAAAATTTCCATTCCTCAATTCTGACCTACACCAACTCTCACCCTACCACAGGAATTGGTTATAAAAAATTATACAAATGGAAATTTAGTTTATTTGGGAGTAACAGCAACTGGTTTGAAAGAACAACTTTCAGTCTTGCTGGGCAACTCCACAGTGTTCAGCTCACACAGAGTGGTTGGTTATGTGAGCCAGATGATGTCATTATTGCTACCTGAGTGGATGATAAACTAAAATTTAAGAATGGCAGGTCTGGCAAACATGACCATTGATGTGTCCTGTCTTCCCTTCCTCCTCAAGAATGACAGGGAGATGATGTTTTAAAAAGAAAGAAAGGAAGCTCACATCCTACTGCTCTCCTACCAAAGGGAGAGTAAAAGGCTCATAGCTCAGTCTCAGTGTGGGCAACCTAAAACCCCAGAAGATAGAGAGGAACACAAACTTTTATTTTTTGAGATAGAAAATAGCATCCTGAGTCCACAATAAACTGGGTCAGAGGGCTCTGTGCTCTCATTTTCAATCCAAAAGAAAATAAACAAATAAATATAGCAAGTACACTGCAGTATGTACTAATCCTGACAGGTCAAGCCACAGCAGAATGTTAGTATCTTTTTTCAGACTGTCAAGAAGGGGTGCATCATTTTCTGTAGGAACATATAGCAAAAACCCCCAGAAACTAACCCAGTTCAGGATGCTACCTTGCTCCGTGCAAAAGGAAAAGTAAAGGAGATCTTCCTCCATCAGATGCACTACTTTCCCTGATGCTGCTCCAGTTAAGAATGAGATTCCAAGAATAAGTTTCCTGCTGCAACATCAATGTATTGTGTTCACAGTTCCTTTAAGAGATCTCCACTGCAGTCATTTCAAACTGCAGAGAGGAGATCATGCTGACAGCAAGTCACTGCTTTACTCAAGGCAAGCTGCCAAAACACGTAGAACTGAACCCTGTCCTCTCATTCACTGGACCGATAAATATGCTTTTAAAAGCATGCACAGCCTGGTTCACACTTACATGATGCACAGAGAATGAGGCAGAGGGCTTGCAGAGTGAAGCAACACCTCATTCCCAAGCATGTGCAGAGCAGTCTGCCTTTGCTTACTGCTAAAAATGCTAAACCAGTGCCATTTGCACTACACATGTGCAACATGCATGTCTCAAAGATTCATTACTATGCATATGAAAATTCAATCGTATCAAAGCTTAGCTTTAAAAAAGTCCCAAGGGGCTGAACCGTGTGCTTATGTGCTTTGAGGGGCGAAAACCCAAAAACATTTAAGCTTTTTTTCTTCTTTTTTGTAGCATTGCTCTGCTCTTTCCATTAGTAAGAAGAAAATAGCTGCTGAATGAGTGAACTCCATGTTCCCAGTGTGTGCTTATATCCACTTATTTTCATAACTCAAGTTCTGTTTGTGTGAACACAAATGTATAAATCATAGATGGATTTAAGGCCAATCCCAAAAAAACTGTAACCAAGATGAACAAAACTTGTTATTTTATTTGAAGATTGCTGTGATTTAGTATTATGCTGTCCTTTAGTATGAACATATGTATCCTTTTAAGCGATCTCACTCTCTCTCTAACACTACTTTCTGTAGCCCACTCTAGAGCAAAAGATTCTGCAATTAGCTTGGAAGTACCATAAATCATCTATTTCCACATTTCATTACAATTTGAAAATTATTTGATATTCATTACAATTTCCATTAGAATAAATTTGACCTTCAACCAAAAAGGAAAAAATCATACTGAAGAAAGTGATGGTTTGGGGCCACACACTGTCAATCCTAACTGGCGAAAAAAAGACGAGATAAAGTTCATGGTCTTCAATGAAAATAAAAACTTTTGCACACAAAATTCATTTTAAAAGAGTAGCAAAGCAAACCTTCTCATCTTCTTGGCTTTTGTATTGGCCTTCCACATCCATGGATATGAAGCTCATAGTAGCTTCCTATAGGTTTCAACCTAAAAGTACCAGAAACACTGCCTAGAACACAGCAGTAAAAAAAAAAGATTTCAAAAGAATTATCTTCAGTTCACTAAAAAAAGTATAAATATAAAATTCTTAATACAACTGGAATTTTATCAGTGCAGGAAAAGCAGAAAAGTGGCTTCTAGCTTTCTTCACCACGTCTGTGGTGTCATACGAACTTAAATCCATCATAAACATTTCCTGACTGAATGTTCTGGTGCCAAAACCAACACAAAGTTCTGCAGCATCAGGACAGGACATGGTGACAAGCCCTGTGGCAGTGATGGGCCAGGCAGGGGCTGCTGGCTCCAGGTGTGTCCCACCACACCCTGATTCCTGCCAGCCTGCCAGCCACAACCAGTGTGTGCACGCAGGTGGCAGCATGAACTTGGTAGGGACCTTGGCAAGCACATGCAGGAGGGGGAGATCTCTGCTTTGAAGGTGTTCTCCAAATTAACATTTTTACATATATATAAAACTTTAAAAAATTAGCAGATATAAAAAATCTGGAGAGGAAAGCCATGCTGGAAAACCAAACAGAAGCAGAAGCTCCTCCTCTGCAGAGCTGAATTCCTCCTGAACGACATTTCCAGGGTGAGGCATTTGTAAGTACAAGTGTAAAAGGACCAAAGGCTCTATTGACAAGCCATGAGATACGAAGTGCTTGCAAGATACATCCGGTGTTGAGATAATTAAGATCAAAATTAAACTCATACTATATTTGCATCTGCAAAGCATCAGTTAATCAAACATAATGAGTTAATCAGACTCACTTTTCTGAGGGGAAAATGTAATCATGCTTCATCATCTTCTGTGTTGTCATTAAGCTCTGACAGACTTTCCATACAGAAACTGACTCTTCCTAAGTACTTGTACACCCAGCAGCACATCAGAGTTCTAGAAATTTTCTAGACGTTGTTGCAAAGCCAATAGGAAGTACTTGTAGTAAATCTACTTTATAGGAGCTTTTGCTCTATATTATGACATCAGTTAATAATAACAATTTGAAGGGGACACCAAGCATGACCCAGGAAGGAGAAAATACTCTGCACCCCATTTTTTGCAATTAAGAGAGAAGCTAGTAGGTTATTTAGCAAGACTGCTGCCAGTAAACCAGTATGTCACCCAGATTTCTAACACCAAAGAGCAAGAGCAAAGAATTAATTCTCTGGTGACCTCCGTAGATTTAGCTATTCTGTACTTTTTAAATTAAAAAAAATAAAAAGCAGCTATTGCTGGATGTAATTTCTAGTTATTTTAATTAATTTATTTTTAATCCCATGAAGAAAAAAATATTACTGTCTTGGTTGCTAGCTATTTAAGATATGTGGTTACATTTTTGGTGTCTTTGGTACATTTTATTGTAACATTGTCAGGGCACTGCATTCAATTACTACATCTCATGCTGTTTTATTTGCTACAAAGCATCATCCAAACATTTTCTAGCAAGTCCTTGTGGGTAACTATGTCCTGTCCAAGAAACACATGTATGTCCATGCGTTAATAGGTATGAGATCAGTATCAAACTAGTCATTTGAATAAATTCCTCTTTGGTTTGACTTCTGTGGTCTCAAACCTCTTAGCTCAAGCTGCAATAGAATTAAAAAAAAAAAAAAGAAACATATCTCTAACATTAAACCGAGTGCATTTGGAATACTAAGGCCTATCTGACAGCTGTCTGTTGTGCCTCTGCGGCGCTAAGACTTCTCCCAGCTTTTCACTCTTCTCTCCCTTTTCCAGACCTCATTATCTCTTAGTCAGCCCCACAGATGTGCCAGTTCCCTCTACTGGATGTCCCAGTTCTTCCCTTCATTGCTACTGCTCCCATCATGTCCATGGGGAAGGGACAGTCTCGATGGGAAGCACAAACCCAAACAGCTATGCAGCAGCAAAGGGACAAAGGGAATGAGAGATACATCTTGCTGGGGAATGACCTGAAACAATAGCTTGTGGCCAGGAGGTGAGAAGGGGAGAAGATAATAGCACCCATAGACTAAAGAAGGAAAACAGCTGGAAATAAAGCTTGGTAGGTCACAGCCTACCATATCATTAAAGGTGGTTGAGTGTGAAGGTGTGCAAACCCCAGCATTGACAGAGGGGACACACCTCAGGAGAGAGAGGGGACTAAAACCCAGAAGCAAGAAGTCTAAAAGATGGTGAGGTGAATTAAAGAGGCTACAAAGTCATCAACCAGGAATCTGTGGAATGGCTATACTTTTCAAGCACTGTAGAATATGTTCTATTTTGCCTTTCAGGTTGCATCTCTATAGTTGAGCTAGAGCACTCCCACTCACATGGGAGACATTGCACAAACACAGTGGAAGCTATAGCTAACAGAGAAAAATTAATCTATCTTCACTGTCAGTCATGACCCTATTCACTGTATCATTTTACCTGGAGAGGGGAAATATCCAGAACACTTTCATGGACAGGTCACGGAACCAAGGTGTTGAATGTCTCAGGAAGCATTTCTCTAAATCAAGTTTTGAAAGGAAATAAATAGTATATAATCCTGATCCCCCCAAAGTAACCTAGATTAGCAGGCACTGTACACCACTATTTTTGAGCATATTTTTCCCTTGTGCCAATGCTGTAGATACTTTCTGATTCTCTGTGAAATTGGGGAAACATTAACAGTTCGCAGAAAAGGAAAAGCTGCAATGACAGTATAGAACAGTGAAGAGAATGAAATCTCACCGTTTTAGCACATCAGTGCTTCTCATTCTCTGCTGATCCAAGGCAGTAAAGGGAATAAGAACAGAAAATAAATAATATTCCTCAGAAAGACATAAAAATGTTAAGTCTTACTAAAATCCACATTTGCCCCGCCAGTCCCTCTTCAAGCTGGATCAGCTTGCTTTGCTCATGTGAGTATTTTCATTAATTTAAACTGGAACTTTGCCTGACAAAAAGAGTGCTGGATCTTCCCTTTCTGGGCAGAAGCACTGTAACTACCAGCTGAAAAACATCAACACTCCAGATAAGCCATGGACTATTGTATCGGTTGATTTATTGCCGATTAAGCACTCCCAAGTTGCTCCTAGTCCTGAGAATTAACATAATTGAAAAGCAAATAGGTTGTAGGCTGTGGCCCTTTCATCAGTTTTGGTGATTTCCACCATGTGTACGTGCAAAGCCGAAAGCACAGCTCAGAGCCCTCACAACAGAAAAATTCTATTAATTTTTCTTTAACTTGCATATCCTTGGTCCTTACTAAAACTATTTCCTATTTGTAAACAAGACACTCAACTCACCATCTAATGTTGCCAAGATATAAAAGATACTCTTACTTTTGAGACATTACAAATTCCGCTAATTCAACAGATTGTTGAATTAGAAAGAAAAGCATAGGCCTGCTCTTTTACAAGTGGCATGGTAAACTTCAGTGCAAAGTCCCATAATCTAAACAAATTAAGCACTAACCTAATAAGAGAGTACTTTAAAAAGGATTATGAAAATGTCATGTCTTAATTGGTTGATATGCGTGACACCGCTGTTAAAAATCACAGCGGTTTACCAGCCCAACAGCTGGAAAACACCAGAGAGAAAACATTTTCACAGAAGATACTCCTTTTTCTCTTTTCTTCCCTTGTTTTCTTTTCTTTTTTCTTTTCTTTTCCTTTTCTTCTTTCCTCTCTTTTCTTCTCTCTTTTCTTTTCCTCTCTTTCTTTTTCTTTTCCTTGTCTTTTCCCTTCTTTTCATAGCAATTCTACATTAACTGTGTTGCTTCAGGCAGATGGCCAAAAGTAGCATCTAGAATTATTGGGAGCAAATCTGTGTAATTTTCACATACATCTGTGTGAGGCCATGCAGGATCTGGGGACAGAATCTCAGGGAGAGAGGGTAAATTCAGCGCTGACAGCCCTTGATGGGAGGTCAGGCTTCACTCCCTGGGAGTCACAGCCACCAATTCTCCGGGGATCTTTCCTTATGCTACAAACATGAAATCTTAACATACATGATGTATCTTCTACCGCTACAGATACTTACAGTGCTGTCTCTTGCTTGAAGTGTGCCTTGTGAGTTCATGCCAGTAACTGGAAGTGCCCAGAAATCCCAGTCCAGGTTGGCAAGTTAGGGGCAAATCTTGCAAATACGACTGGTGGGCAGCACAAATTGTTTTTCAGGAACAGGGTGAGTTATAATCAATTATTCTCAACATTGCACTGAATACACAGTGAAGTGCTGAGGATGTTGTACACAGAGGAAGGTGGCAAGACTTCCCCAAAAGGCAAAGGCTGGGCAGCACAGACTCACAAAACTCACGAGACTGATAACACTCAGTGGGAAAATAGGACCTGTACTTTGACATTTGGCGAATACATTGAAAACAAAAGGAAATCCAAGGAGAATGCAAAAGAGGGTGCATGGGGCACCTCTATCTTCTCAAGGTGATTCAACATAGTAATGTAACAGTAATTAGTAAAATGTGAGCTAGAGAAAAGCACAGCTCTTTACTAACATGAAACTTCATCACAGCATCTCTTGCTAAACTTTGCTTAGAGGTAAGGAGAGGCAACCAAATTCTGGGTAAATTATAAAGCAGTTGAGTGGCTAGGGAAAGAAAGCTTGAAGGAGTTTAAACACAGATTTCTCACGCACAAAAAACGAAACTACCACTACTGTTACTATGCCAGCCCGCAAAACCAAATTATAACATTCAATTATTAGGAAGCTGATGTGAAACACTTTAGCAAATTCAGTGAATTACTTGAATTTTCAGCTTCTCTGCTGCTATAAGGAAAATTTAAGCAAATACAAACCCTTCAGGCATTGAGTATTTTGCCTTTTTAGCGCTGAATGTTGGCAGCTCTCTTGCTGCTACACTGTTGCTTACTAAAAGCAGCTGTATTTAGAGATACTAATAATACCCAATAAAATCTATATTTTCTGAAGAAGTCTACCTCTTTCGACATCACAACACGCAACATTCATACCGTCCAAGTTAAGACTTGAGAGGGAAGAACAGGACTGATGGCTTAAAATGCTGCTTTAGAGTTTACCACAAAGATAGTTGAATGAAGATTATTTTCTATGAGACTTCCAAGTTTTCAGGCAGGGTAGAGAGGAAAGAAGACTGCACAAGCAAGTCAGGGTCTTTTTTTTTTCCTTAACCTTCTCCTTTTTTTCTATAACATTTTCTATCTTCTTTACATTGAAACTCACACAACCAAACAAAACTTCCACAACCACTGGAGCATAATCTGGACAAGGAACCTAGAATTTGTCTTCTGTCTTATTAAACAAATGACTGCACCTTAAACTATACCACAGGGATAGCATGCTTTTTTATTCTCACCAAGGATCAACTTGCGAGGTGCGATTTCTAAACCCAAGTTCGCTACACTGCTGTGAATTTTTACTTCATGTTCAAATTCTCCTCACCTATTCAAATTAAACTCATTTACTGTCTTGAGAGTTAGCAAGAAATTTCTTCATTTGCTTCTGGCAGCCTTTTGAAGGAGTCAAACAAAGAAATGCTGAAGGTGATAGTTTTTTACATTGCTCTTTCTTCCATCAGTTATTAACCCTACAGAGATAAATGAATGGTTTAAACCTCCCACTTCCACTGCTCTTAACACTAATTATGAGATTATATTATCCCAGGCAAGCCCAATGAAGTAAATAAATTAATTTAGCACATTAAAGCTCTGAAAACCATGTGAGGGGGAGGACTAGCGATTTTTTACATACAGCACACAGACGGACAGACACTCAAGCAATGAAGCAATGTCCTACCTCTCCTTGCCGGTGATAGTGCTTGGGAGGTTTTCCCATCTGCTCTAGCATTTTGCCCTTCTTACTGCTAGCAAGCATCAGTCCCTGGTGGATGCCTGCAGATCTGTTGGTTGCCTGAGTTGGAGCCTCCCCCATCAGGGTGGACTTGATGGAGTTCACCTTGGAGCTGGAGCTGTCTAGCTGGGAGCTCTCCACGATCAGGACCGCGGCTAGTAAGAGGAGACAGTAGGAGCACTTATTCCACATCAGCACGATCATCTCCCCTCCCCCAAAAGGATTATCTCTTTTTGCTCTTTTTTGTTTTGTTTTGTTTTGGCAATGAAGACAGAAGAGAGGGGGGAAAAAGTTTTTAAAAGTATCTCCCGAAGTTGTTAAGGAAGCATTGGATTTCAAAGCCGCTCAAGGAACTGCTGTTCTGAGACACGGGAAAAAAAAATATTTTTAAAAAAGAATCCCCTTGGAAAAAAAAAAAAAAAGTGTCAAGTCTATAGGCAGTGAACAACTGACAGGTCTGTGATGTCTTTTTCCTCCAGGTCCTCGAGAAGTCCAGGCAGTTCTCTAGAAACTGAGAGCAATAAGCTGCGAGGAAAGTGCACCCGGGCAGCTCCCCGCCAGCGCAGGCACCGGCACGTTTGCTGAAGTTTCAGAGGAAGAGTGAGCGAGTTACTTCCCCCCACTCCTCCTTCTCTTGCTGTTCAAGCCAGCAGAGAGGAAACTCAAACCAGATCCAATCCAAGCAGCACCGGCAAAAGCTGGGCTTAGTTTTCTTTCACTCTCTCTCCCCCCTCTTTATTTTTTATTCCCCTCCTCCTTTTTCTGTCTTTCGCCTTAGCCTCTGCAGTCAGCAGGAGTGAAAGCGCCCGGTCTCCTCCTACTCTTCCTCCTCCTCCTCCTCCTCTCCTCCTCCTGCAGCCTGGTCGGTGCGGGGCGAGAGGTTCTGGGCATCTGGCGGCGGGGGAGCCCCGAGACCGGCCCCTCTCGCGGCGGGAACTCCGGGACCCGGGCGGGGCGGCAGAGCCTCCGTCGGGCTTCCTGCGCTGCTGCCCCTCGCTCTCGGTGGTCTCCAAGTCTCTCGCTGGCCCCTCCGCAGCCCGCAATCCCCATCCCCGGGGGGGACACTCCGCGCAGAGACTTCCGTCCCCTCAGTCCCCCCTTGCCGCCAGCCCGGCGGCGTCAGCCCGGTCCGGGCGTGCCCCGCTCCCGGCTGCGGCTCCTGCCGTGCCCAGCCCCGCTCGGGGGTTCAGCCCCGCCGTGCCCCTCCCCGACACCGGGCTGCCGCTCTGGGACGCGTGTCGAGGTGCTCCAGCTCCCCGAAACGCTCGGACGCGCAAAGCCCGTCATTCCCGCAGAGCTGGGAGGGCGTGGGGCGGCAAGCGAATCCTGCCGAATCTGTTGCCCGAGCCTGCGATGTCCGCCGCCCAAGATAAGGGCACGTCCAGCCGAGAAGGCTGCGCTGCACTCTCCCACACCTGACCCTTCTCAGCGCCATAGTGCCACCATCAACCCAAGACACTTTCTTCGCATCCACCTTCTCTATTTCCTCGGCATGAGCACACATCCAATTGTAATAAAAGCTCCAGTGCTACAAACTACACCCACACCTTCCAATGCATCACCTCGCTGCAGCACCAAAATAGTGCGTTTCAGAAACAGGGAGGTATACAGGGACACAGAGCATATAATTAGCAGAACAGTACAGCTCTTAACTTTTTCCTGCAGAAGATCTAGAACAAAGCAGAGAACATCACCATGAGACACTCAGTTACTGTCAGGGACCAGCTACAAGCCCTTGTCCTTCTCCTGGACATGTGAAAATGGGGTGGAGGGAACAAAAGATGGTGAGGGGAACAGTGTTCTTGCTGTCCCAAGTGTTCTTGTGTGAACATTACCTTGTCTGGGATCAGTGAAGAGAATTTTCATGCTTTTCCTCTCTCCCGGAGGGTCTCTCCTCTGTTCAATCATTTCCTCTTACCCTAGCCCTTTACACAGCAGAAGCGGGGGAACAAGCAATGTGCACTTTGAAATTTCATTTACTCTGAATTAACAGCTGAGCAAATGGCAGTTGCCAAGGCAAAAAAAAAATCAAAAAAAAACCAACAAAGAAAAAAACCCCAAACAAACAAACAAACAAAAAAACACCACACACAAAAAAAATTAAAAAACAAAAAAACCAACCAACCAACCAACCAACCAACCAACCAGAAAGGAGCAAGGGTACCACTCAGGCCTCCAGTGCTACTGCTCCCTCGCAGTGAGCAGAAGCCCTCCTGGGGACTTGGGAGCTCTCTGCAGGAATTCCCCAGGAACCACAACACCTTGGATAAGGTTTTTCAAAAGTTGTCTAGCTAGCATCATGTGACTGCTAACAATGTGTCCTAATCTCATGGGTTGTATTATATCAAACAGAGCATCTTGTGAAGAATGGAGTCATTTGTGTCTTTATCCACAGCTCAGACCTTAGAATTGTTTGAGAGGATTTAAATCCATCTCCTGGGGCAGTTTTTGGTTTTTTTATCTTCCTTATCAAATGATCTCTTACTTTAGGGAATTACTGTTACTTTTTTTTTTAAGTAACAACTGAAATGACATGTCAGTGCCAATACTGAGTTTTAAACTCTTCTACAGAGTATGGCATTTGCTCTTACTCAGGCTTAAGATGACTTCGTGTTTACCAGGTTTGAAACTGTAAAAAATTTTATTGGACTTGATTTCAAAAACTTAGGTTCAGAATTGTTTCCCTTTTTTGTACTCAGCTTGGCAAAGAGCAAAGAATGAAAAAAAAACCCCAAGTTTGTCTTCTTCACAGCATTTCCTTTTTTTTCTTTGTGCCACTTCAAATAAACTAAAATTACCTTTCTGACTTCATCCTCAGTAATGCTCAAAGACATTTTAAAGGAAATACTTCTGAAAAATCAGAAAGCAATTTGCAATTTCACAGGAAAGAGATATAAGCTGGTCTTTTCTGATTGTTTTTGACTTGGCTTTTGACACCCAGCCCTCATGGTGCTTCAGCCCTCCCAAACCCAAAAGCACACAGCTATCTGTACCCACAGGAAAAGCTCTAATAGGTAACGTCATAGAAAATTCTCATCTCACCTGTGTTACTCTTACCCAGGAAGGAACACGAAATTTTCAGTCAGTGGTAGAGTATTGTACACCAGAATTTCTTGGAATAAGGGAAGACTACAAAGAGCACAAAATAATTTGATGAGACGTGCAAAGAGAATTCATGACAATAAAAACACAATACAATGACCACATGCAAATATCATACAGCTCTTCTTGAAATAAATGGACATGGGTGGTATTAAAAGAGGCACACAGGACCTAAATGATCAGACAGTAAGTAGACTCTGTCTAAATTAATTAAATATATGTCTGTTAATACTCCATTAAAATTTTTACTTAGGTTAGTAAATGGAAAATGCAAGCCACATTACAGGTTTTTAGATGTAAATAACAAATTCCTTGTATATCCATAACATTTAGAAATTTGAAGCAAACCGGGAAGGAAGGATCAAAACTTTTCAGCTATCTCAGAACAGGTGCCCCAAACTCATTTTGTCAATCAGCCCAGATTCAATGAAGTTCATCAGTCAGTTGGTTCAACTAAGTTTCCAGCCATTAATTTAAATTTAGTGGGAATAGAAATGGGTAATTTTTCAACAGGGCAAGACCTATCTTGTGACTCACTGCTCTGAAGGGAAGATATTTTGCAGCATCTCTGAGGAAATGGAAACAGGTTTTCTTTATTACCCTGACAGCCATTTCCCTCCAGAGGAAGCAACAACCCACTTCACTGCAGGGTAGCTGCTGCCAGACCAACAGGGTGCTCAAGACCACAGAAAGCAGAAGTAGATGGGCAGGACACTGAATCTGTGTTGAGGAGGAGTTTTTATTTTTCTCCCCTTAACAAAAGCGTGATACATGGGTATATTTGTAGAGAAACAAGCTATTTGGTAGTTTGATGGGGAGGGGTTTTTTTGTTTTTTTCCCCCCACTTTTAACTAGCATTCAACCCATGCCTTTTCTACCTCAAACCAGTCACATATAGACTTCTAAACCCATGTGTAAATTTCCTGTGCTCCTCATTGCAGCAGCCTTGATGTACCTCAGAGTCTGTACACAGATTTATTTCACAATATCCACTTACATAAGACAGTATAGAGGCAAAAATATCAAGAAGCATCTGTTCTTTTCAGATATATGACTGTGCCACTGCAACTTAGGTTTTGAGGAACATCAAGAACTTCTGAAACACTAAAATGCCATGGGGCAGATTGTGTTTCTCCAGGGGGCTCCTCTACCAGAGAACCAGCCACAAAAGCCCATGGCCAAGTGCACAGAGTGCTCTAATCAGAGGTGTTCACACTACAGATCATGCAGAAACACAGTTCACCTCTGAGTTCTCTGCTAAATTTGGATGCCTATTCTGGACAAGCTAAGGCCCACCTACTTTGTATGTGGTTAGTCAAACCACCCAGAGCAATTCAGTATTTTGTGCCCAAAAGGACACTTTGCAAGTAACCCTACAGATTAATGGAAGCAGCACTACCCCAAAAAAACAGAGTCAACGGCAAATCCTACATCACGTGCGGGAAGCTCACGAGTAATCTCTCACCAAGTACCATCCTGCAGGGAATCTGCTCCTCACCATTTCATACATAACCACAAATCTTCCTGGGATCCTCCAGATCCTCCAGATCCTCGCCTCAGGATATGTTCCACATTAAATGTTGTTTCTTCCTGAAGAATTCCAGTTGGCAGAAGGAGGGAGAGGCTGAGCTGGTTACAACCCAGGCACAGCAGCTTGACAGCCAAGAGGGCCAGCCTCATGAAACGCCAGCAAGACCTCCAGTGCAAACACTGAGAACTGCAACAGCGGGCCACAAGTGGTCAGCTCTCCTTTCATTATAAAAACCATATTTACTTCAATACAGAAATGTGCATTTGTATCTCTTTGGAGCTAAACTAGCATGCTTTCTGTGAGAAACGTAGGGTTTTTCATTTGTCTCACTTGCACCCATGGAGAGGAGACAAACCACAGAGATTCTCTTAATTTCTAAACCAGGTATACATACCCTGAACAAATGTTGGAAGATTAAATGGTTCAAACACATACTTCTATTTCACAAATGCTTTGGTGTTTCTTTTAATTAAAACTTGTTTATAAATTTAATGAGAGAATTGAGTGGCCTTAAGCAAATGTTTTGTAGAATTTTTCCAGTTATACAACTTGTTCTTGACAAACAAAGGCATAAAATTTATTTAAATTTGGGGTATTTTCATTCAAAAAATATCAATATTTAATTCCTTTTCTACTGTCTCTTTGTTTTTCTTCACCAGGGAGTTCCATTAAGAAGTTAATTGTAGGCCTTTTTTCATTTTTTTCTTGGGAGGAGAATAGGATTTGGTGGGGGAAGGGTGTCAGGAGAGACATGGAAAAGAAAAGCAACCTGTTGTACTCTTGCTTCCCCCTCCTTTGACTCTGAAAGTTTTAAAAGACAAAATATTTGGAAAGGGCAGAATCTAGCAGAAGTCAAGACAAATGCAAGAAATGAAGGAACACAAGAAATTAATAAACTCTATTTAAAGACAAAAGGGAAATAGGATGCAACAAGGAGGTAATATATCTATATATGAGGAGGTAATAGGAGGTAAATAACTTTACCTGACCTCCTCCATAGGGGCAAAATTACACATTGTAGATATAAAGTATTATGAGCCTGATTACAATCCTGTGTATTTTACAGCATCTATATTTTAAGACACATGACTTTAGTTGAACCCTTTTTGATTTACACCAGCTTTAGTCAAGTCTCATGCCCTATGTTTTTCTTTCTTTTAAACAAACAAAATTACCTGTTCTTCAAATTAAATCTGGTTTTAATTCTATATAAAGCATTTAGGAATACTTGTCATACAAAAGACATTCTATTACACAGAGGTGTATTGTTTTTTGTTATTATTTTTTAGGTTTACCAGCTGCACTGAATTTCCATTGCCCCTCACATAAACTCTAACAATTTGGATATGACCAAATCTCTTCTAGCATTGCTCCTGGGACTTACTCTGTCTTTTATTTAATTTCTGACTAAAAAATTCAATCAGGACCATCAAACAATAACTAGTTTTTGCTAAGGCTACAGCTCAGCATTTTTTTTTTAAGTACATTTAAGGATCTCCTCCTTTCCCCTCTGTCCTCCCTCTCTCCTTGGGGATGACTTTTGGTTTCATTGATTTCCTTTTTCCACCATTTTTATATTTAGCTCACAACCAAACCCTCTCAACAGAAAAGGCTTAGCATAGCACTAGAAGGGCAACAGTGTGCAGACACTGGTGGTGGGATGGAGACCAAGGGCAACAGGATGCCCTCACTCCAGCACTTCCACCAAATAAATGTCTCGTGGCCTGGGACTGTGGCCTCAGCAAAGCACTTGAAGGACAAGCTGGGGCCTGAAGCCATGACATGGGTGTCTAGAAATCCACAGTAATGCAGCCTATGGCCACCACAAACCCCTTCTCCACAGGTAACACTTCCATACTACCATCAGGGAAACCCCTCGTTAGAGTTTATGCCATGTTGCACTGAAGTCCATAGGTGGGACTCCTGCCCCAGGAACTGTCTCCTTGCTCCTCCTCCTCTTTCCCTCTTGACAGATAGTGTGTGAAAGCTGCAGCCACAACCCTGTGAGCCAGGAGTGTCCTGGACACCCTGCTGCAGGTGCTGGGAAAGACGGCCAGAGGAGTAAACCGCCTCCTCCTGCTCCTCTGCCTTCATCCCTTACGACTCTGCGCGGTGGGACAGGCTGTCGGTGCCCTGCAGGGCAGTGCCGGCAGCGGTGGCATTCCCGGCACGGGGAGCAGGCCGGCCAGCACTCGCTGCGCTGCCACCACAACACCCTGGCAGGGGCTCGATGCCGGCTGCGGAGCATCCCCCCGCTGACGTCGTGCCTGGCCACATAAAGCAGTCCCAGCTCACCTCTTCCTCTCCAAAGGTTCCCCTCGCCCCAAAACTGTCAGCAAGCACAGCCACTGGTGTAATTGCCGCCTGAGCCGGCGGAGTCGCGACGGGTGGCTCCAGCTGCAGCCCGAGCAGGAGGCAGGACCGCAGCCTGGAGTGGGGCAGGCTCACAGCGTGCAACCCCGGGCAAGGAAACAGGGGGAGAAATATCACATCCTTTGATTTCTGTATTTTTGGGTCTAATTCCTAACACCATGCTCCTCATGAGCAGGAAGGCAAATGATGCAATATAACTGTTTTGAAATTCTTATTTATATTTTTTCTCCTGCTGATATTTTTTGAAAAAGATGAGTACTGAATGTTACAGTTATTCCTCATAAATAACTCCTTTTCCTGATTAAAACAGTCCAGGATGGTGTCAGAGTTAATTCACAACACAGTGTGCTGTGACTAGCTTGGTTGCTCACAGTCCAGGATTTCAATCAGCCTCTCTGACCACAATTAACCCTTTCAAGTGGGAATAACCAACTTCTTGGAAGGATGACAAAGCAAAGTGAAGCACTCCCAGCCCATCAAAATTAATAATCTTTGATAAACATTGCTTCAAAAGCCAATGCAATAATAGCTCATCTTAAATTATTTCAATCCATTTCCTTTTTTAATTCAAAACACCTTCACCATGTCAATGAACTAAACACCACCTGACTGCACTCCCAAAGCCACATGTACTCTAGCACTGATCAGACAAAGAAGTTCTTTCCAAAAGGAAAGTTCCAGCAAAACACGATGAAGGTGCAGATCCCACCCCTGAGAGACTACAAGCTAAACCCCCCAATCCCCCTGACAGGAGCTGACGGGGGCCAGCCACATGTGCAGAGCAAGAGGAGAAGCAATGGCTAGGCAGTATTTCCCCGTGTTCCTGCCGTATGTGTGAGCAGGAATGCTGCTGACCCCACCAGAGCTTTCCCCAGCACCAGGAGCTGTGGGGAGGATGTATGTGAGCTACACTGGGAATGCTCAGCACATGGTTTTCCAGAGGATCACAACTCAAAAACCAAAACATGAATCCACAGTAGCTCAGAAAGATGGCTGGCTTGATATGGAAATAGCTGAAATTTCAGCCTCTCTCCCACTCCCAGCTGCATATGTTGAAGAGTCGTTAAAACAAGAAAAATATCTATAATTAGCAAGCCTACATACACCCATTTTCTTTGCAATATTTTTAGCAATATTGAGCCAAGTTACTCAAACTTTCCAAAGAAAAATAACCGTAAGGAAAATTCCCTTCTCTGGAATGAAAGCACTAGAAAATTATGAGGTTGAAAAGGGTTAGAATGGAAACCATTGTGCAACCTTAGCTATAATAAGGACTGAAAAAATTGATTGTTGTTTATTACATTTATTTCATGTTGTCTGATAAACAGATTTCATGTTGTCTTCAGCAGTCACAGCTGAAGACTGTATAAAAGACCAAATGTAAAAATATCTTAGTTCATATTGAAAGCTTTGGCTTTCAAACCTACCTTAAATGGTTTCAGAGCTAGGACAGTGTATCTAGAGGCTGTAATAAATATCCCACTCTCAGGGTAACAGCAGACCCTCTGCTCTGTAAATAATTGAGGTTGCTTCCTTCTCTGTATGATTGTTCAATTTACATCCTGTCTTTATTAAAGAAAAAAAACCCTAAAAGATAAAGAGATAAATATTTTAAAATAAGCTTCTTTACACATCCTCCTCTCCCCCCCTCCCCACCAGTTTTTGTAGCACAAGTATATTGCTTTAGAATCAGGAGATAATATGACAGGGCAAAGGCCTTGTGCACAATATAAGAAATTATGCTGAATGGTTAGTTTATTAAATAGACTCAAAATCTGTCCTACTAATAGGTTAATACAACTGTATTTGATTTTTCTGCTTGCATAGCAGTGAAAAAGAGCCTCAAGGTAGCACTAAAGATACCACATCTCTTTGATCTATCTGCCACTGAAAGTGGGCAGCAATAAAATAAGGAGTCCAGTCCATATTGTTTTAAAGACATTGTCTATATAGCTGCTAAATAATGTAGGACCAAACTGCAGGATTATGGTACATTTTTCTCCCTAAAATCTTTGAAGAAGGTAAAATTAGGATAGCCACTTCATGTACTATGCCGGCTTCATTCCTGGCTTAATGCACAGGTGATGGAGAGCAACTGTGAAGCTCAATGGTTACAGGTCAGAACAACATGCTGCAGTTTTCCTCTTGCTAGTGTACATTTATACTCAGCTCCCTGGCTCTTACACCCATTTTTCTCTCGGTGTAAGAAAAGGACAAATAAAGGTGAGAAGGGGAAGAAAAGGTCGGTGTGCAGCTCAGTTTGCTAGTGAGCAGGGAGTTTGCTTCACTGCTCAAAGCACAAATAATCCTGAGAGCATCTAAATTTACTCCCATTCTGGCATTTGGTAACCCAGTCCCACTCCGGCCTTTGGTAATTCAAAGACAATGACTATGTAAACCTCAGCCTTAGCTTCCTTCCCAAGGTTTGGCTCCTTCTATCAGTGTGCTCCAGAGCCTGCTCTGTCCCAGACTTTTCTAGCTGAAAGAGTTAACTGAACATTTTTGCCAGCCTTACTCAGCATAACTTTTCTGGGTCTTAGAAGAAGTTAGCACTTGAACCTCAGCTGGTGACTCAGAGACCCCTGCTAAATGAATTCCTGGTTTAAGTGCATTGACACTGATGGAGTTAGAAGAGGAACAAAACTGGTCCTTTGCCTTATTTGCTGTTATCCACAATAGGCAGCTCTATTTTTCTACATAACAAGTACCAGAATACTGAATATATTAGCTGCCAAGAAATGCAAAACAAACAGACTTACATGTTTTTCCCTTTATTTCCATCATCTGACCTTTGCTTTTTATGTCTTAGGAGCAAGCTGCAACTTTATTTACATGTGTAATCTAGATGAAATGATAGTTTGTGTGTAGAAAGCTATGTGGATTTTGGTCTTTGAATTTGACTTTTTTTTGTTCAGAGCATAACATAATGAATTAATGGAAACATGGAAATGTTAGGTTTTAGAATGATTCTCATTTCAAGTTTCTGATTCTTTCAGCCCAGACTTGATCCTTTATTCTTCCCTAGAGGTTTGAAGCATGAGTTCATAGTCTAAAATATAAACTTGTGTCCTGACACAGAAGGTACTAGAATACTCATATTGCCCAGTTCAGTAATAATAGCTTTGGAATCCCCATAGAAAGATTGACTGTAACAAAAGGTGCTACCAGCCATCTCAATTTTGTATATAGTATCAGTAGAGAGAAAATTAATTATTAAAACAGTGGAATTCAAATCATTAGGTAGAGAGAAAACCTTATAGGGAAATGGAGTAAATACAATGAGAGTCAACATGAAAAAGTAAACCAGATAATAATCTAGGTCTGACATATGGGGTGTGAGAAGACTTTAAATAGAATCACAGAATCACAGACAGGTTTGGGCTATCAATCCCAATTCTCTCATCCTTTACTCACAGGAGAGGTGCTCCATCCCTCTGATCAACCTGGTGGCCCCTCCTTTGGACTTGCTCCAACAGGTCCATGTCCTTCCTGTGGTGGGGACCCCAGAGATGGACACAGCACTGCAGGTGGTGTCCCCATGGTTTCAAACCTGCAGCTGAATACATGGACTCTGGTTTTCTTCACCAATCTGATCAACTTTGGATGTTTAACTTATATTTTCCAAATCTTCAATTTTTTACTTCTGTGTATCTGCCTAGACTCGGTTCTGATTGTTAGTGAGAAAGAATCTCTCACTTCTACCCCATACTTTATGTCTAAGCTATGCAATTTTCCCAATTTTACACACCAAATGAAAAAGATATGGTACTGATACATGCTAAATCTTAGTCTTCCTTGGTTAGGAATTTTTCATAAAACAACAGTAAGTAGCCCACAACACTGAAACAAGAGGAATGATGAATAAAAAAAATAAAGTGCTAACTTCTACTTATAGTTCTTATTAAAGCAATGTATCAATTCTGACATAACTATTTAAATTCTGTATAGCTTTACTGAAAGTCTTTTATATCCATGCCTCCATGCATCACAAGAACACTATTATGATAAAACTATAATACTTTATCTAAAATTGAACAAGATAAGATTCTTCACAGGGATTCTTTGCATAAACAAAGAAAAAAAAATTGGGTTTACTGATGTATCTGTTTTATTATTTTTTTAACATTCATATGGTTTTATTATGTGAGGTTTTTTGTTATATCTGTCCCCTCCAGTTTACAGATGATCATCAACTCAGTATCTCTGGGGCAGGAGCAGGGAGCTTCTGTGTGGAAATAACACCCTTCCAAATTGCATGGTACTATTTATTAGCTAATGGCTAAGAGACTGTTCTTCTCATTTGCTACCACACACAACCCACATGGTCAGAAACAAACCATCAAAGCAGTCCAGATGGTTATTTCCAGAGTTAGGCATTTTTTCAGAAAGAGATGTAAAATATCTAACAAACCAAAGGAGCGAGACTCTAAGGCACTTTTGAGGGGACACCATTTACAGCTCAAGAGCAACAGTGACACTGTAATGCAAGAGCTCAGCACGAAGTGTCTGGGTGGTGGAGCTCTGCTGCTTCAATGAAAGCCACTGTCTGTTACCATGCATTCACTATCAAAGAGAGAAAAATCCTCCCTCCCCTCCCAAAAATAAAAATAAAAAATAATCAAGATGATTAAAAGCTTACTCACATGCAACATCTGAGTTTAATATTATTACCTCTCAGCTCCTAAACAGTGAATTTACAGGTGACCAGCTAATCACAGCAGCTTTTGATAGCTTTTTCATTCTCCAGCAACAGTGCCACCCCAGTTTTGACTTGGAGATTGTATTATTTTTTGATTGCATTGATTAAAATTAGAAGATACTTAATCTACTCTAGTTCTAATTCTTCATATGATCTTAGGAAATAGGACCATATTTTCAATACTATATTTAAAAATAGCTTTAGAAAACATACATTTCTATAAGCCCAGTGCTTTTCTCAAGGTGGGAAAGATGAGTAATGCTTCCAGAAGACAGGTACAGTGGCTGGGGATGAGGTACAGCAAACTTGGTTAAAGTCAGTTAAACTCTGAAGTTCAGAAAATTTTGTTTCAAAATGCTCCTGGGAGGAGGAACGCCGTCTCAAAAAGCAGCTCCCCATCAAAACTGGCACGTTGGTCTCTACATCTTTTAAAGCCTCTAGGAACTGTTGAGCAGACCTCCTATCAGACTGTCAGACACTGAACTTCCCAAGACAAATGAAACTATCCCAGTTTCACAAAACTTGTAAAGCAAGAACGTATGTAACCTGTTTTTTCAAAACACACATGCTGCAAATACAGATACTGACTGTACTGACATTTCTCCATTACAGCTTAAAATAACATCCTGTATGATGCCTATATGCTGAGCTGTTAGCTCAGTTTTGGATTTTCTAAACACTGGGTTTGCTTTCAAAGAAAAACACTTTGGTTTCTGTACAATACATGAGAGCACACTGGCTCTTCAGCTGGGAAACAAAGTTAAGAATGTGTGGGCTTTGGCTTCAAAATTAACCATGCTTTAGTAATCTAGTATACTAAACTGTTTCTTATTAATGTATCATGCAAATACTCTCCAGTCCTCCCACAAGTCTGACACTTTCCCAACATATCAATAGCAAATGTTCTGTGAAATGCAACTTTTCTGATGTAGGCCACCCTGACTTTCAGTGTGATCTCAACCCACCATCCAAATCTTCATGGCAGATGCAGAATGGGGTTCTTTAGTAAGGGAAACAATATAGAAAAAAACCCCTTTTGTTGCTACTTTGATACATCAAATTTATTTTCTTCAGCAAAGAGACTGTTTTTTTTAACTTTTTTTTCTTCATTATGGCTGAATAGCATTAGGTTTGTTGTGTTCTCAGAGTCAGAATGTAAGGTAATGTTAGGAGATGGTTGGTATCAGCCCTTCATTAGTGTAACAGCTGATTTACATACAATTTTGAAGTACCTCAGGTTAACCCCAGCTGTTCTCTGTCTTAATGCAGATGAGATGGAGAATATACCCAGGGACTTCTCTGCAGAGGCTCTGCCACCACTGCCCCATCTCCCGGAGCAGATTTTTATTTGACATTGCTGTTGCCAAGCCACCTGCCAGCTTCTCTTCTCCAGGTGGCAGATGTGACAAGGTGAGCACAGGGCAATGTCTCATTAACCAACAAGAGCTATCTGTGAGCAGGCTGGCTGGTGCTGGCTGCAGCAGAAAGCAGGTGAACCTGCCCTGCTAGCCAAAAGGCTTTGTGGTTTGCCCCAACAATTGCCCCATTTTGGTTGCTACAAGCACCAGTGTGACCCTTGTTTCAAAGCCACCAGCCTGGAGTCTAGGTGTCATCACAGGTTGTGGCCCAAACAGGCCATTCAAAATGGCATATGAAGGGTATGAGAGGAGTATATAGCTATTGATATTTGGTTTTCATATGTTTGTGCTTTATATCTTTTTAAGCTACAATTAAAGCCACAGCATGATCTACTCTCCTCTGACTTAGACATGGCTTATTTCAGGAGCTTTCTGTAGGCACTGCTGAAATAGAGAACCTTGAGAAATGATAAATGAGGATAACGTATTCTAATTTTTAGCTTTTTATCTCCCTTCTACTTTTAACAATCTCTGTTCAGATGCACTACGGTTTTTCCCCATGAAGCTCAGAGCTATCACCTCACAAAGGCTACGCTAACAGTGCAGGAGACAAAAGCCATGTGAGCTGTGCAAAGGCAGATCTGGGGTGATGCCGTGGCTAAGCAGAGGAGTGAGCTCAGAAAAATCACAGTGCATACATCGGGGGCAGAAA
The DNA here is from genome assembly GCA_024734555.1 of Trochalopteron elliotii. Taxonomy (NCBI): domain Eukaryota; kingdom Metazoa; phylum Chordata; class Aves; order Passeriformes; family Leiothrichidae; genus Trochalopteron; species Trochalopteron elliotii. The sequence continues at coordinate 1,423,317 of JANPWX010000100.1, read as the reverse complement.
ACAAATTAAAGAGCTTTGGAAGTTTTGGTGGGGCTGGATGCTGACCAGACACTGGTACCCAGAGCACACACAAAGCCAGTGAGCAGTGCCCTGATAGTGACATGGGTCAGGGAGAAAAAATTAGCAGCTGTGTTTCAACTGAACTGCAATTCAGAGGGGAGCTGACAGGTTCCAGTAACCACTCATGGACCACACAAACATTTCAACACTTGCCTCTTTAGACATGGATGGGAAATGCAACAAAAAACCTCAGCAAAAAATGAAGTTAGAGTGCCTCTGCAATGCTTTTCACTGCCTAGTCCTATAGAATTCCTGGACCTTTTTTTTTTTTTTCTTTGTTTGCTCCTTTTTAGATCTAGGTCTTAGAGTTAGGAGATGATGAGGAACAATGTTTTGGAAAAACACAGGCCACTGCTCAACGAAGTTCTGTTTGTACTAGTAAGAGTTTGAGCTAAAACAAACCTAAGTGAAGCAGTCCAGAATTCAGCCCAGGGGTCCCAAAGCAATGTCCTCTGCCATATTTCATTCTGCATCCATACTTAACTGATAGGTGCTATACCTGTGAACTCTTCAGCAAATGCAAATTTGCCACACTTGTAAAGGACAAAGAGCTTTGCACTCAGGCTTGATGCGAGACACAACAGAAAAATGAGGGGAAAACTGGTTTTGCTAGACTTATTTGGATTATGCCTTTTTTTACCCCCAAAATTGAAAACAACTGGAAATACTTCGGAAATTCAGGAGATTTAGGGGTTGTTTGCACAGCAAATGAAAACAACTGACCTAAATGCCTCTATATTTTAAAGCTCCAAGGTAGGGGCATATTAAAAATAACCAGGTTCTCTAGTTTCTATTGCCTAAAGAAAACTTAAATCTAAATTAATTGTTTTTAAAAATTGATTTCCTTTAACATGTGTACAAGATTAAGTGGTTACAAATAGAAATGCTAGATATTCCGAGATATTTATGGCAAATATCTGAGTTGCTTATTCTGGCAGCTTCCATAAGAAGGGATCATTATGGTATCTACATTTTTTGTCCCAGAGAAACAGCAGGAAAAAACAGTAAGAAAAAAGAATAGGATCAAATGAATTCAGATAAATTGCAGCACATACCTCTGCTTCCATTCTCTGGTAAAGAAAAGCCATTATATGCATACTGCAAGACTAATCAAAACTTCTTTTCCAAACAATGTACTCAAACGAGCAATTGAAATAAGTGGGTGCAATTCTAAACATTTTCTGTTTGCAATGGAGCAGTATCTGCTTCGTACATTTTTTTTTCTTCCCCTCCCCCCCCTTATTTAATAAGAATTTCTTTATCTTGAGGATTATAAAGCACGGCCACATGCCCTCTAGTGAGCTACACAACAACTGCATCTCAGTAGGTGGAGAGTGGTCACATCATTTAAGAGATGCTTCTTTACACTACCATGTGCTGTTTTCCTCACAAAGATATTTGTCATGTTTTATACTCAAGCCTTCTCCACCTTCTGGTTTTCTGAGAGTTCCTTTTTTGAGTCCAGGAAATGAAATGTTCTGAATTAGGGAATAGAAATACTTAGTCCAGTGAGCAGCATTTAAAGCAAAGCTAGACTTGGAAACCACTGAGGCCCTGTTGCTTCAGCTAAGTATCAAAGGCACAGTGTATCAAGAACATTTTCCTAAGAGTTTTCACATTTCTTTGGGAAAAAAAAAAAACATTTCTAACCTAATAAATAAATGCCCAGAAGCTGTAAGAAATGTACTAATATACACAGTACCATCATGTCTTGGACATGCTCTTCCCTGTTATGGAAAGAATCTCTCCCTCCTTACACACCACTGAGTGAAGTGGACCAAGGGATGTCTCTGATTATCTTCCAGCATGAGGACCTGGGCAAGGATCTTCTGTATCATGTCCTTTTAGGAGGGCTTATCTGTCCCCTTTTAGGCAGTAGCTGTTTGGAAATGGAGCCCTGCTGGTGTTGAGGAAACTGTGTTTGCAGCAAGCAGGTTTGTCCCATGCTAACACTTGACCAGAGGATACTCAGTCACCTTCTTCAGGGGGCTCTCAGACACATGGAGATATTTCACAGGTCACCTGTGCCTCCTGTGCCACAGACTGGCAGCTCCCCTTTAAAGCCATGCTCTTACTCTAGATAGATAACTCAGCTCTTAGCCAGCAACTGCAGCATTCACATGAGCAAAGTTTTACATGTGCTTGAAATTTTACAGGATTGGATTAAAACACAGGGTCGCCCAAAGTTTACTGCAGCTTCTTTTTTGCTCATTTGTGCCCCTGCAATGCTTCATTACCCACATGCTTAAAGAGTCTTACTCTGTCATAATCCATAATATTTGGCCTGATGCTAATAAAGCCTGATCCATATGAAATGAATGAATGAAATGAAAGAATAAGAATTGCTGTTGCTACTGCCAGTGGTAATAATGAAGTATCCTATTCCCATGATACAAATTAGAGATGCATGGAACATGGGATTCCTGTTTTATGATTACCATTCTCCATAATTATTTAAAATTGCAGTACAGTTATACCAAAAGCAGCAACAAATAAAAAGAGAGGGAAATTTCAAATTAATCCTGTTTCTCTAGATATGCTCAAAAATGACATAATACATCAGAAAAATGAACTTCTGATTACAGGTTATATATTACATTTGGAATTCCAGTCTCATCTGAAAAGTATAAAATGCGTTTTTGAAATGTTAATTTAATTTTTTTGTGACAAATGAGGAACTGTTGTATCCAGTTATGCAACACAAGTAACTGTCACTCCCTCCTTTTGCCATTTTACCAGCTTCATACCAAAAAGCAGCATAGCAAATGTCTTTTCCAATTGTTATACTTTAGCATATTTTCCAGCTATTAACTTGTGCCCAATATATGTACCCCAAGTCCTCCTTCAGCAGTATTAGGTTCAACTTTGCACTTAGCAAGTGACACGAATGCATTTCAGCCTGACATTATAGGCTCACCATCCCAAAGAGATGCATCAGTCCTAAAATCCCCTTTCCACAGGGAATATCTGCAGATTATATATATGATTTTAATGAGTCTGTATCCTTTATGTAAAAGTTTACTTAGAAGTTTCTACTGCTGTCTGAAAATCTTGTCATCCCAACTGGAGTAAGAGCTGGAATTTCTCCATGTTGGGCAACAATAAATGTTCTTCATATGAAGATGTTTATCTGGATGCAGCATGGCAGTTATTCCAGGGGAAATTATGGCTGACAACATAAAACAGTCTGGTTAGTAATCCAAGTGACATCTTGGGATATGTAAAAGATTAAGTAACAATGTCTGGAATGGACTAGATCAAGACAAATCCAAGTTCAATGGGAACTTAAGCAACTAAAAGAGCACTAAACAATCTCAGGAATCCATCTAAAGATTCAAGATGAAAACAACCCCATTCCTTTGCTTATATTCCCTTGGTCTGGTTCAGTTTTGTTGTTGATGGATGCCTATCTCTTTAGTCAATGTCTAGCCTGTCTCTTTAGCCAATATTTTATAGCAATAAGACACATTATTTGTATGAGTAAACTTTGCTAGCAACGAAGTCTGATCCTTACCAAATATGGTCTCCTTTCTTTGTATAGCTCATCATGGTTCATAACCAAAGGGATAAAAACCCATGAAGTTTTACTGTTCATATTAGAAGCCTTCATAAGAGATGAATGTTTATTTCCAAAGCTTTCGTCCAGAAGCAGAGAGCAGAATGCGTTCAGGGGAAAGTACAACTACGTTCTACCTGATAGGAAAGAAAATCTTCTCTCCTGTATTAAAAATGGTCTATTAAATTTTCCTAACTATCATATATCCCTACTAAACTAGAAAGTTCATGATCCTGAGATAACTCAGGGATGTGGAAATCTCAAGACATCCCTGACCTGGTGTTTTCACACATCATTTTCACAAATACCTATTTATTTTTAATATCAGTTTTGTTGCCTCACCTTCCAACCTAAGCAAGAAGCAGGATTTTGGAATTTGACACTGCCTGCCTATTCAATTTGTGTGAAAATGTTATTTTCACACTTAAAATTTCACCTAAACCTGCAGAGATGCAACATAATATGGCAAAATAATTCATTTATAAACTGCTAAATAATACAGTCAAACAGCTACCATTCATCCCTCCCCATCTGAAACCTTGTATCCCAGCCCTTCTCATTAATGCAATATTTACTTATCCTCTAGAACCATCTCCCACAGTTGTAAAACACATATGGGGATGATAATTTAAGCAACCTGAGCCTATTAAGCATAGTAAACTTGGTAACTGAGATAACTCAGTCTCAACTTCTAAAATAAACAAGCCAGGTAGTTGTATTTGGAATCCAAGTAGAAGACATGACTTACAGCTCCTCCCAAGAGGACTAAATTATGTTGCTCCCTGTGTTCAAGTCTGTATATAATTTAACTGCTTGAAGGTAAATAAGGGCTTGGGGAATAAAACTGGTCCATAAAAGAGACATTTTCTGAAAAATTGTGAGCAATGTTAGAATATTTGTTCTCTCCACCAACTGTTTCAGGAACTGTTGAGCTGATTAGAGATGATGCTGGCACAGGCTTACATGGTGTCCTCTAGATATGAGAGATCATAAGAGCAGATGCTGTGCATTTCCGTGTTATGTCCCAACAGCATTCCTGCCTAAATCTTATGGTGCAGGGCAGGAAAATCTCTGAAAACACCCTCCTAGGCAATAAAGGATAATGAAATGTGCTTCAAAAGAAGTTAAGCAGAGCTCTGAAGACGGAACAAGAAAGCAGTCTGCATACACAAAACTTGCACTGTGTCATAAATCTAATGCATGTCTCTCATTCCGACTGAACTGCCACGCTCTTGCTCTAATGAAGTACAAGGCCAATGTATTGTGCTCACCTTCACTAAAGCCAGCAATAAAGCTCTGTGTGTGTCTCTGTACAGCATCAAAACATATTTCACATTATTGTTTTAAATAGCAAGAGGACTGCATGGAAAGATGTCTGTATTTTCTTAATAGCTGTAACCACAGTACATAGCACATGTCAAAATTTTGAAAAGAGAACAGATTCCCAATGCTTTGTACAATGTATACGGTTTCTTTCCTTTGATGTCTTTGCTTCTTTATTGTATTAAATTATCTGGATTTAAAAAAAGAAAAAAAAAAAAAGAAAAAAAAAGGTTGTCTTTTGTCTTGTTACTGAACTGTCAAACATTATTTGAGCTGAGAGAACAGCCAGGGCCTCCATAACAGTTTTTGGGCAGGGGAAGAAGGAAGAAGGAAAATTAAGTATGCTGCCTATTTGCACAGTTAGGTATTTCAGCCATGAGGACTGCAGTGGGACAGCATTGTTCTAAGAGTTACTGTAGGTGATTTTTTAAAAACCACACAAAAAGGGACCTACCCTATCACTCCTTAGGGAAATTCTGCATCCCTTCACACCACCGTTTTCTGCAGTTCTCCTACCTGTCCTACATTTCCCAGAGGGACAGGATGGAGGATGATGGCAAGTGTCTCTGGTCACTGCTTTGGGGATACAAGTGATATTTCTTGCATGCTTTTTCTAACAAACAAGCATGACAGAGTGAAAAGATCCATTTATCTTTTTTTAATATGGAAAAAGGGGGAAATGCCTGCCAACAGGAATTATATTGCTCTGCTGATGTTTTTTCTTTACCTGGAGCATCCTTGAAATCAGTATCAGCTGTTGCAGAGAAGGATTCTGGTGCCCTAAACAGAGATTTATATCTTCAGTAGAGGGAATAAGGGAGAGGAGCACAGAAACCTCATAGAGAAAGGATTTTGGTGCCATGGCAGAGAGCTGTACATCAAATAGACCTGTCTCTGCAGAGGAGCTGAAAAAGTGCTCCTTCAAATCACTCAGCAACTGTAGAATTGGATAAAAAGTGTGGCCCTTTGAAGTCAAAGGCAAAACTCCAGGTGACTTTAGCCTGGCCACAGTTTCAGCTTTGAACTCAAATTTGAATGCAAATTTAACAAATCACCAGGCATAATATGATTCAGGTTCTTATAAAATAATCATGGCATGGAGCAGAGAGGTCTCCCTGGTGCTTTGCTCTGGCTTATTCAATGGGAGTTCCCACATGCTCTACTTGTTATACAGCTCAGTACAGGCAACAATTTCAGCCTGTAACCCTGAAAACAGAGTCAGCTTTCATTGAAATGAGTGTTTCTTTTTGTAAAAATATTCCCTAAAGTTTACATTAACAGGTCTGGGATCTGCTGGTCTGGCTTGGGTTCCTCTAGGCCCTGGACACCCACAAATCTCTGTCTATAACGTCAGAAATTACAAGGCTAGCAGATTGTGATAAACTCCCATTTATCAATGGGAGGTCAAAAGAGGGAGAATTAAGAGTTTAAATGGAAAAATGTTAGTAGAAGTGACGTGAACTTACTTGTCTGCAATTGATCATGTTTAAGAAACGTTGATCACATATTTCTTGATCCAGACCCAATGTAATACAAGCAGGAAAAAATGCATGCTTCTCCACCCTCCATGTGCTGCTTCTGAGCCATAAACAAAGTCTGACAAAGACAGGAAATGAAGAAGGTCAATATTTAGTCCTGTAGTACATGCAAAGCACAGGCTGCAGGCAAAAGAGTGCAAATTTGCATTGCAGGGTAAATGAGTTCCCAGAGGGCTCCATGCAGCAATTCTTGGACCACTCATAGCTGAGGTCCAGTCTGCTGCTCCTTCCTCATACTACCTTATTCCCATGCCATCATTCAGCTGAGTGGCTTCAGCTTTCCATAGGACCATGTGAAAAACCAGGAAAAGAAAATAATTTTACACAAACATGAAAAATCAGGAATGTTTACAAAAATAATCTTACACAAATGAAAGCAGAAAAAGGGTTGTTTTAGGCCAGGGCTGGCCAGTGATGTCATCTGCCATGCCACATGACAGCAGCATCAGCAGTACTGGGGGCCAGCATGGGAGTAGAAGAAACTGCTGGAGTCAGAACACCAAGCAATGGGTGGTACAGGGAAGGCTGGCTGTGATCACAGGCTCTCAGCCAGATTAATGCTTGTCACCATTGATAAATCAAGTCCCATGAATACCACTAGAAGCAGAGGTGGAAGTGCTGTGAAGATGTTTAGCACTGCTTAGGAAAAACTCAAGATGAAAATTCATAGCTCTAGCTTTAAGAGATGATGGTTCCTCACCCTGGCAGCAATTCTGACTGCACCTGATTACATGCTTTGCTATGTCAGCTGCCACCCATAGCTGCATGTACAGGCAAAAACAAAAACAAACCAACAAAAGTGGCAGGAAAAAACGTTTAAATGCATTTCTTAATGTGTGTTAGACTAGAACTGCCAGAACTGACCATATCTGGGTGCTATAATTTGCCAACAGAAAGCACATTAATTTTTTTCACTTGGTTGCTAAATAAAAATTGCTTGACTAGGCTTCTAATGAGGCCAAGAATTACATAACCTCTTTCAGTAAGAAGCATACTTAAACTGAGGCTTGAAAAAATGGTGCAGGTTTCTTCTAATATTGTTTAAAATGCTTTCCCTTTTGAATTGCAAGAATTTAACTCTGACACCTCTACAACCTCACGTAAAAGAGTCTGGTTTTATGTTTATGGCTAACACTTGAGAGGTCTTGACCTTATTTGTTATTGGAATAAAGTTACCAAAACATTCATTCACCTGAAGAAGTCATGTAACTACTGCCTTGTAACTTCACATGTAACTTCATCCTAACAGAGGCACTTGAGATTTAACAAGTATTTTATTTGCCATTAAAAATTGAAAAATAGTGTATGGCAGCTCACACAGGGTGTTTTAGTCTCCTGAAGACATAAAAAACCTCTCAGCAAAAGCCAACAAAGTGAGCAGTTATCATAGAATCACAGAATTTTCTGAGTTGAAAGGGACCCACAAGATCAAGGAGTCCAACACTGCACAGCACAGCACCAAAAATCTCAACATGTTTCTAAAAGCCTTTTCCAAATGCTTTGTGAACTCAGATGGGCCTGGTGCTCAACCAAATCATGGTACATCATTGCAATGACACAAAGCTGAGTTCACAGCAGCACTGTTCAGCACTTAAAATCAGCTCTTAACAAAAGCAATTGCTGAATCGAATGTTTTTCTGCTGCTATACTCAGAAAGATGGACACAACAGCCATGGGGAAATTCCAAGCTGCAAAATCACCCTTGGTGGTTTTGGCCTCAGCCACATCCTGCCCCAAGGTATAGGATGGAAGCTGAGTGCTCTTCTGGTGAGGGAAGCAGGAGACAGCTGGAGATCTTTTCTCACAGTGAGGAAGAATACCAGCAGGGACACCACATGGCTTGCTCCAGCCTGCATGTAGGTAAACTGCCAGGGTTTAAACACACAAACAGAAAAACAGGACAGCAGCTGCCACTGTAATTTCAAATATCAGAAAAGCAACCAAAAATGAGTATTTGTCCCATGATTTGAGAAATTGCGACACTTGCAATACCAGCAATTCTGCCCAGAGCTTATGTAGGGATGTACGCAACTGTGCGAGCTCATCCCTTGAGGAATTGGAGGTAAAATGCCTGAGCCATCATTTTAACCAAACAAAGCAGTACATGGCATGTTCCCTTCCTACAATCACTTCCCAAAACTCAGTGACCTCAAAGTCCCATACTCTGGCATCATGGGAAGGGAAACAAGAAAGACTGGTTTTTACTCTCTGAAACATCCTAGGTTTCAAGTGATGCCTTATGTTTAATACCTAAGATGAGGAAAACCATCATGGAAGCAGCATCATTTAAATAAACCTCTCACTTCAAATGAGCCAGCAGTGCCCTTGTGGCCAGGAGAGCTGATGGTATCCTGGGGTGTATCAGGAAGAGAGTGGCCAGCAGGTTGAGGAAGGTAATTTTTCTTTATTCAGCACTGGCAAGGCATATCTGGAGTGCTGTGACCAGCTCTGGGCTTATGAATACAAGAGAGGCAAGGAGATCCTGGAGCAAGTCCAGTGGAGTGCCACAAAGAGATCTGGGGTCTGGAGCATCTCTCTTATGAAGAGAGACTGTGGGAGCTGGGCCTTTTGTGAGGCCCAGGTTTGGGGTCTGGAAAAAAGAAGGTGGAGAGAAGGTCTCACATCTGAAATGCATATCTGAAAGGAGGTGCCAAGAGGATGGTGCCAGACTCTTTTCAGTAGTTCACCGTGAAAGGAAAAAGAGAAATGGCCATAAACTAAAATGCAAGGAATTTCACCTCAACATGAGGACAAACTCCTTTACATTGAGGATGGCAGAGCACTGGAACAGGCTGCCCAGGGAGGCCATGGAGTCCCTCTCTGGAGACATTCAAAACCCACATGGACATGCTCCTGTGTCACCTGCTCTAGGTGGCCCTGCCTTGACAGGGGTTAGACTAGATGATATCCAGAGGTTCCTGCCTAACAATTCTGTGATTGTGTGAAATCTCCTGGGTTTTTGTTTTTTGTTTTACAGAAAGCACACAGCCTATTTGGAAGTAAGATCTCTGTATGGTAAATGTTTATCCTGTTACTGCTCAATCATTTCCATTCCCATTGTTCACACTCTGCTATCCTCTTAAATAAATAGTTCCATCACATGTGGATAAAATGTATACATTCTTTTTTAAAGGGAAGTCAGAACAGAGATCACAGTATGAAGAGTGCACATTGAAGTCTTTCCTACTTATTAAGATATTCCCAGCTTTGTTTTGTCTTTTCTTACCTATTTGATTCTTCCTGCAGTTGTACCCTTTGAAATAGTGTTAATATCCTGACTTGTGTTCCTTCTATTCCATCACATTTCTGCTGCAAAACACATCTCTCTGGGATTGCTTAACTCTTATTTAGGGTTAGAGCTACCTTACCTCCAGTGTTTCCTTCTGTCTTGCTCTGATATGACTGTCCCTTAATGTGACTGTGTTTACATGCAGCATGATAGAGAAATTGACATGAAACATGAATGCCAATGTGACGAACTTTCCTTCAGAAAGAAAAGACAGTCTTTAAACCATACAAATGAAAATCAAATGCTTGGGACTTGGGTACACATTTATCAATAACACACATGGGAGCTATACAGGAGCTCTGCCACAAGAAGAGGGCATCAAACCCTAGATTGCGTGGATTTTTCAGATTTGCATGGAAGATTTCATTTGATCAAAAAATTTAAATGTACACCTCAGGTTTAATTCACCATAACCTTTCAGACCTGCTTGTGAATGTCACATTCTGAAACCAAGGTATTTCTATAAAGTTAGGACTCAGCAGCTGAGTGTTTGTAGATATGTTTTCAATTATAACATTGAGTCCAGCAGTTTAAAGCCAAGACTCCTAATTTACAACAGTACTTGTTAATTTACAACACTGAGCTTGTATAACGTTTAAGTAAACACTGCACTTCTGGATGACAGAAAGCTAAACAATGAAATAAAACTTCAGAAACATATCTACTCCTGCAGTTTTCAAAGAGCTTCCAGTTCTCCAAAAACAAACAGCTCCCAGCTGCCTGACATTTATACTCATGCACCCTGTACTGCTACATATGACGAGACAAAGGGAGCAGCAACCTAAATGCTTTTCATTCAGAAGATCCATCAAATCAAATTTTAAGGTAAATTCTGCTTTCATCCAGTGTATTTAATTTTGTTTTGTGAAGGGAGGGAAATGTCAAGAAGAAAATAAATGCTTAGTATAAACATGCAACATTACTTTAATTTCACTACTGAAGAGCTAACTCAGTCTTCAACTCTTTGTTCCAATTAAGCTAAATCCTTGTCTTTCTAACAAGTATTCCAGCTGAAGACAGCCCCCTCACATTTCAGCTTTCTGTGGCTGAAACAAGTCAAATTGCAAGCTCTTCTTCCTGACCATCCATTGCCTCAACTCCTTTCCCACTAAAATTGTAAAAAAAAATTTCAGCTACCCAACTATTTTCTTTTCTAAAATGCCACCTCTTCTGACTTTTGCCAACACCTCAATACTAGAGCTAATCAAATAAGTAGAAGCTGTTCAGAATGTCAGTTTTCCAGGAAAAAAAATCTTCAATGTATTTTTCTAAAAGTCCACAATAAGATGACAATGAAAACAGACTATTTTTCACTGAGTTATTGCAATTGTTGCAAGAGGCCTACCCTTCATTTAAAACAAATATTGAACTGAAAACCTTATTTTTAACAAAACCATTCCAAAAGCCTGCTGTTCAAAAAACTCTACAGATGATCCCCTTTAAGATTCTACTTGGTTTTCCCCTCAAGTCTATAAAATCAGAGATTTCAGAACTTTTGAGCTTTATCCTGAAATAAAGCAGTTTGGAGAACATTTCAATATGGAAGCCCTCGAAGGGGTAAGAATGCAGAAAATGTGTTTCACAAGAGTCTTCCATGCTACGGAGTATGAAGAAAGGACTCAGAGACTGGAAAAGCTGAGGCATGTTCAAAGAAGCTGAGAGCCTGAGGGCAGGTTTTGCAAAGCCTAAATAATGACTTGAGTAGCACTGGTGAGCCACGGAATAGGACCAAGAGCATCAAAGGCCTCTTAGGGAGAAATGGGACAGGACAGTGGCTTCACAATGGTTTTGTGAATATGCACTCTTCAGGATCTATAATACCATAGCTAATTAAAAAGGGTTTAATAGACATTATTCTCTGGGCTGGTGGGAGGGTGTGTCATGTTACCAACAACATTTTGTCCTTTGGGAATATTCTGCATATTTGCAAGCAGAAATTTGAGTAACAGCCTAGGAAAATGCCCTCCAGACTCACTGCCAGGTCTCTGGAGCAATCTAGCTAGAAACATATACAGCCTCATCCAGAGAAAGGGCAAGATCAACAATTCCCTCAAATTAATGGGATTTTTGAGTGTGGCTAAGCCCTTTATGGAGCAATAATTGCAGACAGTTTTCTGATTTGGGTGGGGAGAGAAACTTGGGATTGGCAACTGGAATAGTACTCTGTCCAAAGGCCCATCCAGCTACTGTCTAAAGACAGAAATCCTGACAGTAATTGTATGTTCATTTTTGAAGAGAAAATTCCCAAGGACCCCAGTGGGATTATGTCTTTGTTAGGAAGGACTTCAGCCTCTGAATTATTACTGATTATTACTGATAAAAACATTCAAAAGATAACAGGGATACTCTCCAGCAAGATCAAGTATCACAAGTACAGCTTTAAATTTAACATGACAAATTTAATTCCTACCAAAACAAACAAACAAACACCACAATCCAGAAACATGAAAGGTAGAATATTATCTCATCACAATTACTTGAACAGGAACGAAAAGCAAGCACTGAGAGCTAAAGGAACAGCTATGAGACAGGAAGTTCGAAGCAGAAGGCAGCTTGAAAAAGGGTGCAATGCTACTAAATGTAAATGTTAGTATTTTACCGGTATAGATTAATAGACATGAATCCATGTCACATAAACTAATCTTCTCTCCTGTAACAGGACACATGCCTACTGGAGATGCAGTAGATGTCATACAGTTTTTAGCAGAGAAAGTCTTTCAGTACTTCTTTGACATTTTCATAAATCACCAGGGGAGACAGACTAGAGGAAGGACTGTATTCAACGACTGGCTCACTAGTGGCTCACTAGCTGTAAATATGCACACAAATATATATATGTGTGTGTGTGTCTGTACAGATGTAGCCAAGGAACCTGTCTTCAGTTAGGCATTTCCAGTATTTTTACTAATGGTTTGATTTATAACTTTATTCAGTGAATTAAATAAATTATCTGAGTGGAAAAGGGCTACAAGGACAATGAAGACAACAACTAGTTTTCATAACAATGCTGATAAATGTTGAGAAATACTCTTGTTAAAAAAAACCAAACCCAACATCCACCCAGGGTTTTGAGTAAAGAATGGAAAAGGCAAATTAATATGCTTTTTTATTATTTAGCAGAAATAGAACATGAAAGAGCATACAGATGATAAAGTCTACCCTCAGTTAGACACACAAAGCAAGGAGCCTAAAAAAATTGCCAGGAAAATATATCATCTTTTTAATTAGTGAGAACTTGTAACAACCCATGGGGCTTCAAGCAATACCAGAGCAACACAAATGTGAATGCATAAATGACAGCTAAAATCAAAGAAAGAAAGGCATGAAACACATCTGTGCTGTCCTTTTTGTCTCCTTGTTTTCATGCTTGTTATTTTGTCCTGTAAGCTCAGGAAGAAACTGCATCATCCAGCTCCTTGTATTTGGCCCAGGGTGACCCAAGGTCACACGAAAGAGGGTGGTGTTGGTGAAGGGCTGGGAACAGCTGATATAACATTGTGTCAGGATGCCACCAGCAAAACAGAGAAGAGGCTCAGTATGAAAGCATGGCACAGCAAATTCCACCACTTCCTTGGGTTCCCGCAGGGAACAGCATTTGCATCAGCCCAGCCTCTCTCCTCACTTGCCCTCCCTTGGGCTCCAAACACACCGCCATATTCCACATTCCTCTGGCATATAAAAGAGATATTAATACATTCCTAGCATGGCATTCAGGGGAAACAGTATGCCCAAGAGATGAAATTATACTCCCAACTCTCTTAAAGTGAATTACAGTCCATCGTTATCAGGAGGTACAGGCAACACATAGGAAGAAACACTCACAGGAAATAAAGACGAGGTGTGGCTCATGAAACTGGAATTGAGAATATCTTGTTTGAATGGCAGGTTTTAATTTACACCTCCTGAAAGCACCAATAAACTTTGGGGATATGCACTAGTGCTGAATCCCAGGGATGTCAATGGGGCTGCAACAGTCTGACTTGTCCAAGCTGCGTGCTCAGAGATAAAAGAATCCCTAAGTGTCTGCTTGGATCAAGAACCCGTGGACCTTTAACTTCTACTGACTAACAGAAGAATGTCCTTTTGCATTAAATCAAAAGGGGTTTTGGATCACTTGTGGGATAACTTGGTTATCAAGTGTTGGACACAGGCCCAGCCGCTGGAGCGAGAGCAGAGCAGTGCAAGGGTTTGTCATCACAGCTCTCAGGGAAGCCATGAATCTGCTGAATTGCTGTGTGACTTTTGTAACACCAAACTGAACTGCATAGCCTAGCAAAATAAAACATTTCAGGCAGATTACTTTCACAGTTGCCTTACCTTAGCCTTTGCACAATAAATATCTCTTTGCTGCTTCATAGTTTTATGAGAAGGCTTGAGGTCATACAGAAATGCATGAAAACTGGTTTAAGGAAGAGGATTCATTGTCACAGGCTATGAAAAAAGGCTCCGATAAGGTCCCTTTCAAATCTGTTGTTATGTTGGAATTCGGCTATTGAACACAGTGCAAAGAGGATTTGGATTCAAATGAGGGGATTTCCTACAACACCCAAAACTGCATCTAGTAGTGGTCAGGATTCTTCCTTTCCTGCCTCTCTAGTTTCTTTGGTAGTAACTGCTGAATCTCATTGATTTTCTGTTCTTATTTCCAGGTAACACAGTATGACAGAGGTTCCCACATCAAACACCTCAGGCACGTTTCCCTTCTCATCTAAAAGGGGTTTCTTCCAGACTGCAGTAACAGCCTTTTCTTAACAGAATATAATCTGCCTCCTGGAAAACACAGGAAACAGAAAACTGCTTGAAAAGTACAATATAAAAAATTATAAGAATAATAAAACTGATGTAACTACAGTTAATCTTTCATGTTTCAATATTCCATTCAAAACTGATTGGAAAAGCCTGCTCATTAACAGCTGTTGTTCTAAAAACAACAGCATTTGCCACTTGCAAGCACTCAAGGAACTAGAAATTTTTACAAGCAAGTTTTGTGGATTCCTAACTGGTTTTCCAATATTAAAAAAAAAACAAAAACAAAAACAAAAACAAGCAACCCAACAAAAACTACCAAGGAACTTGTTAACTCTTTAAAGAAAAGTAATATTTTTCAATGCAAATAAATACAATTTTCATCTCATCTATCAAAACATACAGACAGCAGTGGACAGAGTAGGCATTTATGACATGACACTAATTTACTCATTTCCCTAATGCATCCCAGCCTGTGTGAGAAAAGCCTCTGAGGCTCCACAACAAAAACTCAGTGTGATTTCTCACTCAGAAAACCCTAGCACAACAAAATGAGCCTTCCAATGTGACCCAAAGGACACCAACAAAAGTTCTTGGCAAAACGATAAAAGATTGAATTTCCAAAGCTATGGCCCTCTCAACAGCATAGATTAGATTTTTGATTAAACCAACTATGAGATCATCTCCAGCACAGAGCTAACAACTGCTATATTGTCATGCCAGGAGTATGTTGTTATTCACACTAGGGCAGGAAGACTTTCTGCTTAACACTTAATTTATTTTTATTTAAACATTACATAGCTGCAACATTAAACAAGAAGAACCTGGTGCTGATGGGTGAGATGATCTCTGCACTCCTGCTCTCCACATCCAAAATGGCTTTCAGTCTGTTCAGGCATACCTAAAAAACACAGTCACTCCACCAAAAGAATGAGGTGATTTCTGAAGAAACATATTCCCAAAGTATTCAAAACTAGTTGCAGATACACTTAGTTCAAAAAAACCCTCTTTTTTTCATGCTGTTTGTTATATTGATTAAAATCATCCTTGGGACAGATATTTTTAATAAAATCGCCTTATTATCTTAACAAAGGGGTTTAAATAGCATATCTTTATTGAAGTTCTCTTTCTACTAAGAGACTGCCATAGGAGGTAGTGTAACAGTCCTTAGAGAAATCACCAACCAAAGTCAGCTTTATAGATGTAAAGAAAAATATTCTTCACAATCAAAAGAATGGCTGAGTAGGATAAAGTTAAACAAAACCTTGAAGTTTTAAACTGAATAGAAGATACAATGTGAATGAACCTTGACTGAACTTATTCTCCTATAGTCTTCCAGTGATGTCAACAGAGCAGCAAATCAGATGTGGTATGATCTAAGAAATATAATGGTCATTTATCCTACTGTTAATTTCCAAGAAATAGTGCTACTGTTTCAGAAAATTAGGCAGCAATAATTCAAAGACATAATTTCACATTTAAACCCCATAATTTCTTAACTCGATAGCTGATACTTGTTAAAAAATTGACAAAAGGGCTACAGAATCTGTTTCATGCTAATGTGTTTTCATCCATTTTCATCTCAGATCTTAAAAAAAAAAAGGTTTGTGCAGCTCAAAGTATGTTTCAAGTGAAGGCAGAGGCATCTGTGAGAGGCAGGATGTTTTTTGAGTAGATATCCTCAGAGTTGCTGCCCACTAACCCTACTGCAAACTTGTGCAGATGGCACAAGATGAGGAAATGGAATGGATTTAGCAAATAACGTGCACCAACAGACATCTGCACCCTTACATGGATAAAGAGTCATGAATGATATTTGTTTCCTTCCTCAATGTTTTTCTGTAAATTTGCTGTAATCATCAGCTATTTCTCTCCTGTGCAAGAAATGCAACTTTGATTTAGAACAAACTACAGGTGAGAACCTGAAAGAAGATCCAAAGCACTGAACCTCTGTTACCTCAGCTTCCACGAGATTTAGATTCAGAATCTTAAAGCCATGACACCCTTCACTTTCAAGAACACACCAACAACCAAGATTCTATTCAGATGCACAAAGTCTCCTACAGCTCTAAAAACTCACTTAATGATGCAATTATGGGTGGAAAACAAAAGATATACTGCATTTTGTCCAACCAGAGCAGGAATGCAGCAGTATTGAAATAGCTTCCTGGATATGATCAGGCACCATATGATGAGCAATTAATGTCAGGTACCTGTACCCCAAAAGAGGTTTGAATGTCTAAGAACGACTCACAGGACTTTGGAAACTTGAAATATATACTGCCTCATCAGCATTTAATACCATTTCCAAATAGTAAAGTAAAAGAAATTCAAAGCTGACAGAGGAATTGAAAGGGGACTAGTGATGATGTCAGCATTGCTAACTGCAGTATCTAAATTGGTTTTATTTGATCCCTTTCCCATAAGTAATCTGGGCTGGCACAGAAAAGCTCTGTGATGTTTCAAGTTGTGATACTTCAAAGCTCTGTGCAGTAGCAACCAAAGAGCATAAAAACATAAACTTTGATCAGCAGCTTCAGCTCAGGATGACAAAGCAACCACAGATCAGAGACTGACCCTTGCAACTGCCTTCACCCTTGCATGAAGAGCCTCTTCCCAGTGGCCAGACTGTCTGCAGAAGGTGCCTTTTACAAATCTCCACCAGGATCAAAATTCATTCTAATTCTCGTTCTCATGGTGCTTTTCCCTGAAGAGAACCTGGTCTCTGGGAAAGACACTAAGTATTTTACTTAACACCCTCCTGGAGTGGAGTGACCACTCAACTAATCACATACAAATGTGAATTACCATTGCCAAAGCAAAAAGCAAGAGATGGAAGTCTTCAATCAAAGCCTCACAAATCAGTAAAAGAAATAAGCAAACAAAAAAGGTCAGTCACAAATATTCCTCTTACAAGTAGGAGCTGCAACTAATTTTAAGTACATGTTCAAAAGAAATGTGTCACCTTGTTTACTAAAACCAGTGCAAATAAATGGCTTCTGAGAAGCTGATATTCACAGATAGCCAATAATTCCCAGTTTTAATCCATGACAATCAATGACAAAAAAAAAAAAAAGTATCAGAATAGTCAGGTCTCTCTTTTTTCTAATTATTTTTCATTAAATTGATTAAGCAGCTTAAAGAAAATACTGTGTTTGTTCATATTAGAAAACTCAAAGCATATCTAAGGACACTCCTTGCATAAGATTCTATGGCAAATTATGGTTGATCTGTAAGTTGAAAAGTATTTATGCCTTTTGAAATTGTGTCTATTTTGCCCTCAGAAAGAGACTGTAAGATAAATATTCAATATGCTCTTGAGCCAGACCTCTAAATCAATGAACAGAATTTCAAGCTGATTTTGAAAGCTTGGTCCTGTGGACACTTGTTCTGAAGGACAGTGGGTGTCAGGGGAACGCCTGTGAAATTCCTGCTTGATAATGCTCCCATGTGGCTGCAGCTACTGCTTTTTTAATTTTTTTTTTTTCAAACCCTGCTGATGAGGGTAACTTGTTGCAGAGGCACCTAGACTGAGCTGGGACTTTGCACATTTCATACCAATAGCCTATAGGGAGAGCAAAAAAGAAAATCCCTTCTTTGTTGGTTTCATGCTGCAACAATGCAACTATATCCTAATTTTTAAATGTGTGTTACTTCCAGTAACATTAACTAAATATAGTCCAGTAACATTAGCCAAAAATACACTGGCTGCTGTTTGGGTTTTTGTTTTGTTTTGAGGGTTTTGTTTGTTTGTTGTTTTGAGGCTTTTTAGAGGCCCAAGGCTTAATTGCAAAGAAGCTGGACAACTTTGCATCTAACTTTGCATGGAAGATGTCTCCCAAAATATAGAGGAATGGACCAAGGGTTAAAATAATGCATGAAAACCTTCAAGAAAAATAAGTGCCCACAAGCTACTAGAATTCAAATGTAAAATATATTTCTTCTCAATAGAAATAAATTTCTGCTACATCCCAAAGAAAATCATATAGTAATGTATTTTTCTAAAACAAACAGTAAGCTAACCACCTTGGTGGTTATGCTACCAAGTAGCATGGTTATGCTACTTTTTCTTGATCAGACATGCATGTCATCATAAATTACATTTTATTAATAAAAAGATTGCAAGAGCAAAAATTTTGCTGAAACAATGCTATGATTTTTGTGCACTGTATACAAATAATTTTTCAACCATGAAATAAAGGAAATGTGAAATTCCAAAGTTCACCTGTTAATTCCACATCATATATTAAAATTCTAGGTCTTTGTTCCCATACTGACTTGAGGCAGGAGAGCCAAGCAGATGCACTCCCCATGGAGGGCATACACACATAACAATTTTCAAGTGAACAGGCTAAAAGTAATTCATGGTTGCTACACTTATACTTTTTTTTTCCCTGTAAACACTTATTTGAACACTAAATTTACAATTTAACATGACTCAAAGAGAGCAACACCTCAATCTTATGAGGATATAATCCCTAATTTCCTCATACTTCGTTCATAGAATCAGAGAATAACCTGTGCTGGAAGGGGCTCACAAGGATCATCAAGTCCAGCTCCTGGCTCTGCACAGGACACGCCAAGGGTCACACCATGCCCCTGAGAGCATTGTCCAAATCCTCCTTGAACTCTGTCAGGATTGGTGCTGTGACCACTTCTCTGGGAAGCCTGTTCCAAACCTCTGGATGAAGAGCCTCTTCCTAATATCTAATCAAATTCCCAATAATTATGAAGTTTTATTTTAATTTGTTAAGTTTTAGTTCTTTAAGTAGGAATGGATTATACAGGCCAGTAGTTTTGTTTGAGTTTTGACACTTCCAGGACTGCGAGGCTTTCTCGGCAGCTCTTGCATGTCTCTCGTTGGGTCTGGATTACAGAATCCCAGAACAAAGTGAGTTGGAAGGGACCCACAAGGATCACCAAATTCAACTCCTGGCCCTGCACACCACCATAGCCAAGAATCACAGCATGCTCCTGAGAGTGTTGCCTTGAACTTCTTGGACTCTGTCAGGCTTGGTGCTGTGACCACTTCCCTGGGGAGGCCATTCCAGTGTCCAGCCATCCTCTGGGAGAAGAACCATTTTCCAACATCCAGCATAAACTGCCCCTGACACAACTTCAGGCCATTCCCTCGAGTCCTGCCACTGGTCACCAGAGAGAAGAAATTACTTTGCTTTGGCCTGGCCTGAATCAGCACGCCCCAATTGTCCCCAAACCACTGGGGATCCTGGCAATACCGGCGGCTCCCACTGATTGATTCGACGAGCACGCAGCTCTCCACGTTTGCTTTTGCCCCGGAGGGAGATGCCCCTTGTGCCGTCCCAGAGCAGCGATCCCGGCGGGCCGGGCGCAGGGGCCGGGAAGGTTCCGCCGCCTCGGGGCCGCCACAGCGCGCAGTGAGCGGCGCCACCTGCTGGCGGCCACGGGAACGGCAGCGCTGCTTCCCGGGGGCACACGGGAGCCGGGATTCCTTCAGCGGAGACACGGGCCGGGACACGAAGCGGGAAGCTGGGCAAGCCTCTGGTTCTAGCCATCAGCTCCTCCAGTATCTTTCCAAGACGCTCGCTATAATGTATTTCTTATTCCTGGCGAGAAACTTGAGTCGTTCAGCGAGTTCTTAGAGCAAATCTGATATGGACGGTCCACCTGAAGTGCAGGGCTCAAACACTAAAGATGGAATGGGGGGACAGGGTTTTCTGCATGTGGGAAACTGGATGCCAGAAGTTCGATAATGCTGCAATTTGTCTTAGATTAGTCTTAGACCAAGGTCGAGTCATTTGACTGACTCTGCATCATTAGTATAAAGCTATTTTGTTGACACAGATTTCAGCGGTAAACGAATTCACAGATGAGCATGAGTCTTTTCAACGAATTTCCAGCTAGTGCTTAAAACAACTCTGTTTCTGTTTTAGCTCCCTGTCAGCAGAGTACCCCACCTTGCGAGACATGATGTGGTCTCAAATGCTGATGGTGAACACAGGCATCAAAAGGACTTAAACCTCGCACAACAGGGCCAACTCGTCTTGTTACAAAGAAGTACAAGATTTGTAGGCACAACTGCTGTCATTCCCACATATTTTTGTTCCCCGTTTCTGTATCTTCTCGTGCATCTCTGCTGCAACATCAGTGCTATTTTCTCGTGCAAAGTCTAGACAGATACTACATATTTGAAATAACATGAGGAATTTGGAATGAGGTTTGTTTACCAGCCTGCAGTTCTATGTCCTTGTCTGAACCAAACTGCTCATGCTTCTGAGAGTCAGGCATTGCTGCTCATCAGAAAGTTCTCTCTCCATCCAGACAAGGCACATTGCTCTCAATTTAAATGAGTTACCAAACACACTTGAAACGGAATAAAATTGGAACAGGCTAACAGAAGAAATACAACAATTATTCAATGTCTCACAATTCAGCTGACTTGCATTCTTCAAAAGGAAGGTTAGAGAGGAATATGTTGATGTTCTTGCATGTCTATTTGAGCAGAAGAGGATAAAGGCTATTGAAACCAGATAAAATACAAGATTCAGCAGCTGAATCTGTAAAAATTCAGGTTAGAAATCTGAAATGCATTTTTTCTGAGTGAAGATAAACCATTCAGCCAGCCAATACAAAACTATCATTGACTGTCACACGAAGCCTTCAGTTCAACATTGGATAGTCTTCAAAAATACGTATTCTGTGGTCCCATACAGATCCTGAAATACCATAGAAAACACAGATTAATTATCTATGGCCTGAATTGTGCAAAGAACCTGACTAGATCATTTCAACAATTTTTTTGTCCCTCAGAATTTCAAAATACTTTGTATTTTAATACTGAGCATGTGAACAATTCCTTTCCTGCTTGCTAATTTCATTGACTTCAACAGGACAACTGCATGGCTTAAATTCGAGCATGGGATTATGTGTTATACTGACACAGGACCACAATTAGAATCGTTACAGATGTCTTTCTCTAAGAAAAGTTGATCATACAGCGGCTAAAAAGCCTACAGCTTTCTCAAGAAGAATAGGGAACATTGCCCAGTTCTCAATGACTCTCAGGAAACTCTCTTTAGAGATGTGGATCTGCCTAACAGCTGAAAGTCAACCACTCTGTACAGAATCCGTTATAATCAGACATTTAAAATACTTTAAAAATAAAAGAAACTTGGAAAGTTAAATTATGTTTCCATTCATCTGACTTCATTCCAAGCCTGTAATGCCTATTACACATCAGCTGGATTATATTTGAGACTCATTTCAACCAGTTAGCAATGTTTAGAGGTCAATATAATTTTTGACCTGATGCATTAAAAAGGGGAGATTTATAAACAGTATTGACTAGCTCATACCTAAGACATCACATCAAAACTATGCCATGCTTTTTCTCAAATTCTTTCTCGCTTTCTTCAAGTCTTTTAAAGAGTACGTCATTTTATGCTACATAAGTCTCTCATTAAGGGCCTTAGAGCTCTCTGTAGGTTTTCTGTATTCTCTACAAATTTCACCCACAAGTAGGAACTAATCTGCCCCAGGCTGGAGTTCAAGTACCATGTTTTACACCCCACAATTTGCAGGGGAGTCCCACCGTTGCCACAGCCACTTTCTGTGTATGATGTCAAAATCCAAATTGTCTGCCCTTTCAGGGCACCTGCTACTGCAAAATAACTAAAAAGCAAAACTAAAAAAGTCTGAGCACATACTTAGAAGTCACTTCATCAGGAAAACACAGTTTTCAAACCTGTATTTCTGTTATTTTAAATACTTGTCTATGTAGCTTACAGCACCTTTAAGGAGGCACAGAAAAAGGCATGACAGTAAATATCAGGGGTTGTGCATGTGCATGTATTTAAATACATAAATGCCCCATTCCGAAAATGTCGAGAAGGGTGAGGAGGAAGGCCTTCTAGTCTTCCTTGTAAGAGAAGTGTGAATAATAGATTCCAGTCACTTTGCAGAAAGATCCTGCCTAGTACTGCAGTATCTGAGGTGGATTTCACATTGAAAGCAAGAATTAAAATCCTTTGCCTGACATATATACATAAATGTATGTATATATAGACAAGTGCGTGTGTAACACACTCATACCACATGTGTGCTTTTTTTGCATTCACAGGGCATTCTGCATGGATTTTCTGCTCTCCTTGCCTGAAAGCTGACCAGACGCCTGGAAACATCTACACACTGACCTCAGCAAACTTTGCACGGGTCTCCCAAAAAGCACTATGGGACAATCTGAATTCCAGAATTACATTGCTTTGAGTGGTTTCCAAGAAGGCAAACAAGGAATTTTTTTCCCTTCCTTGATCACAGAGAATTCTGAACCTTTTGGGAAAGCCTTTGAACTTCCATTAAATGTGATCTGTTTAATGTTTGGATCTGTCGAAGGAGAGGCAGTCAGATAAACTGGGCCAATGTTGAGATGGACTTGCTTCCAACACCTCTACTGTGTAATCACATCTCCCTGAGCACCTCTGTAGATAATTATTGGATTAGACATTCAAAGAGGTGATTGACAAACAGAAATCAGGCAAATAAAGATAATATACCCTTTTTTCTAGGCATCCAAAGGGATTCAGACCTACAACAAAGGAGCTTTATGTACTCCACTGCCTACTGTAAGTATTAAACTCTTCATGTCTGATGTCTCTGGAGCTGGAAACTGTTGGCAAAACATTTCTTGCCTGTGTCTCAGTCTAGGAAAATGAGATATTTTTTCTGTATTAAAATGAGATATTTTTCTGTAATATTTTCTGAAATGAGTCACCTAAAGCAGCATAACCTGCCATCTCCATTTGGTAACAATAGAGCAGACATCAATTTTCAATCTTATCAGGAGTCACCAGTCCCTAAGTATTAGTGGCGCCTACTGAATTTTATCCAGGGACCTAACAGAAAACATCTGTTCTTTTACTTCACAGCAAATCAATAGATTAAATCAACGTTCTCTTTTCTCCTTTATTCCATTCATTAAAGGCATAGGTTTTCTTTCATTTTTCTTCTATTTCTTTTAATAACTCACTTCTCCTTGCAAGTCAAATCCTAGTATATTATAGAGATTTCTATGTCTCTTTCTGGGCTTATTTGGGGAGACATGTATCTATGCTCTAGCAAAAGACAAGCAGAAGAAATTATTTTTGAGGGACATATTTACAAAGGGCTTGGTAGAATTATACCTAGTATTTGGACCAAAGCTCAGCAATACTTAAAAAAGGAACCCTAAATACTGTTTACTGCCTCTTCTGCCTTCTTCCAAATCTAATTCATGTTACAAAATGTGATGCTGTAACTAAGAAAATCCACCTCTAACCTTATACATTTCACCGAAGTGCTAAAGCATCACTGCTGTCAAGTAAGATGTGTTTTGTGGAGTCAACCATGTTATAACACCTACTTAGTTCAGTTTTGAATCTATTAATGAATTATCTGTGTTTACACACATTGTGCCATCAGTTTGTATCATCCCACCACTACCATATATCAGGTAGAACATTCTAAACAATACAGCCCAATATCCAGTGTGCTCATAAATGAAAAGCACTCTTCACTTAAATAGTAGGCAAAATTAGGCACTTCTGAACTAAGAGGGAGAGAGACATTAAGGCAGAAATGATCAAAAACCAGGGCTGATAAATGTCATTCTGCTGTAAACAGGAGGAATAATATTAAAAAAATTTACCAAAATAGCAGAACTGAGATCTTTTTCCCACTTGCATGAATGTCAAAAAGGTCTAAATATTACCAAAGTGTTAAATTTTTTTCCTGAATAAACATCTCCAGGTAAGAATCTTTAGCATTAAAATGGAGAAAAAATCCCTTATGTGCAGAGTTTTCTCCTTTTCTTTTACCTGTGGAGATCTCATATTGTTTATGCAGTCAAATATAAAGCCAAAATATGATGAAGTGTAAGTGAACATACTTACTTTTGCTCCAATAGGTAAATGTAAATAAAACACTGGAAGGCCATGTTTGACTTGAGCTGAAATGATGCTGTATTTGTGATACACATTACAAAGGTGTTACGAGAAGTGTATGAGAGTTTTATTTCTTTATGTATGAGAAGCTGATAAACAGAGCTGGTGTACAATAAAGCAATATATGCAAGTATATGAAATGCTCTAAATCATCCAGCAAGGATAAATCCCTGCCTGATCTAGACAACAAGGGTTCCACTGGAAAACTCCATAGCACATTGTGTATATAGTACAGCCTGGCAGCAGCTCCTGCATAAAACCAGAAACATGGGAGCGAGACAGAATTTCATCCAGGGCCTTCCAACAATTGGAATCAAGTTTTTTGCCCCACGCCACGACTGAATTCAGTCACAGTAAATCAAACCCCCTTTTCTGGGTCTGTAACAAACACACAAAGTAGCAACCTCAGAACCACCTCCTTCAGGATTCTTCTGTCATTTACTGCAGCACCGTGAGCACCTTCTCACTGGGACTATTGGCTGTCACTGAGCTGCAGCTTGAGGGAACTTCTCTCCACAGTTTGAGGTGAGGATTAGGAGAATTTTCTCTGGAGAAAAGAAAATTATTACTGGAAATTAATTTAATATGGTGTCAAGGCAAAAAGAGATGGAAATAAAGAAACACCTCTTAGGATAAGAGAAAAAGAAGAAAGAAGCAGTGAGAGGAAAAGATTTAGAGAAGTGGCAGCCCACAGTCAACCATAAAATTAGTCTAGAATGGTGCAATGTCTGAGCACCTCAGACTTGGGAAACCTTGTCAGTCAGGAAGGGAACTGATTTGACTGTCATCTGATGAATGACAGAACAGCCAAGTCGTTCAAAAAGTGGGATATTGTCACTTTCTATCTCAATTCCTATGAAGAAAGCAGTTGAGGGTTTTTTTGAGATTTCTCTTTGTTAGCTATTAAAAAACTATAGCTCACTTGCTACTGAATAAAAATCGTAAGAGATATGGGGACCAAAAAACAACTGACACAAAACTCCATAAAATAATTAAACCTCAGACCTACCCAAATGCTGACATCAAGTGTGTAAAAGTCATTGACAGCACTCTGTGTCATGGGAAACAGAGATTGATGGAACACAGCTGTGTTCACAGCAATTGATGGCATACGTCATCATTTCCACGGCATTCACATTAAATTACTTTGCAGCTATAGTGCCAGTATAGATTATGGGATAACCCAGTTCTTTCCTTTAATCTCAGGCATCTGGGATTTCAGGGTCAGAGGAACCTTTCTTCCTTCCCCCCTTTTTTTTTTAAGTCAAGATAGATAAAGTAGTAATACCAAAGGCATGAGAATACCAAGTCTCCTCTAAGCAATATGCATTCACATTGCATTCAAAAATAACTTTTAGAGTAATCTTAAATTTTAATATATATTAATATCCAACCGCAGGAGCACAGGAAGAGGGAGAGAAGCTTAGACTAACAAGAAGTTCAAAAAACATCCTGTAAAAGTATTGGCAATGCAGTATCCTTCTATATGAACCACAGCTGTGCAACTTGCCTATTTTCATTACATTAGCAGAGCTGGGAGCCTCATACCCTCAAATAGCTGGCTGAAGTGACAGAAGGTCCAAATGATCCCTTCTAACCAGAAGTAGATGGTACTTAAATGCAAGACCATTGTGGGCCATATGAAGTTGATCCTGGAATCACAACTGAGATGCTTAAACACAGGAACTCTAAGCTCAAAGAGATTTGGCTGAAATCCAGCTGATGTGATTAAAAGTGGGCGAGTGCTGTGCTTGCCAGTTCAAGGATTCAAAGGTAGCCTCTGTAGCTAAAGAACTTTTACTTTGAAATCAAATGCCACAACTAATAAGCACTATGATTTTATGTTTAAAAAAAGAAAGAAAAAAGCTACTGAATGTGCATTTAAACAGGAGGCCAGACTAAGAAAAAGAAAATGCTGTATTTCAAGGTTATTGTTCTCAAAAATTGAACTAACCATGGTATCTATTTGAACAATAATATAAGGAAGCAGCAAGAAAGTAAAGAGAATGTCATCCAAAACTGGCAATGGGTAGTTTAATCTAAACCACAGTGTAAAATGTGAATAATAAAAATAACAAACTTGGGATATCCCCTGGACTAATCCTTATAAACTAGAAGTAGTCCCAGGAAATCATAAGAGCAAAGCCACTTTACCATGTTATTGGTTTTATGAAAATATGTTCCAGAAAACCCACAACTCAGACCTATACACATTTCCATGGCCTAGAGATCCCTTAATGTTGTGTGAAATTCGAGTTTCCCACCATTTTATTTTACTAAACTTTGAGGACATTGTTACATTACAGGGGTTTTTTTTTCCTGATACAGGTTGTTGAGGGTTTTTTGCTTGTTATCAGCTCCATTTGAAATAGCATTTTTGTGAACTATTTAGGAAAGGTCACAAACCCCCTAATTTAACTACTAGCTGGTTCAGTAATAAAGAAGGTAAATAATTCCACCTAAAGTGAATGAAAATTGAAAATCACTAAAGAAGCTTATCACTCGAAGCACATTCTGGTTTGTTATTTGGTCATTCTATTTGTGTAAACATTTATGAGTTTCATCACAGTATCAAGCTACAACTCACTGAGTCTAACATTTTTAAAACGTTCCATATCAAATAAGTAAATTCTCTGAAGTCCCATTCAGCATCACACGATTAATTCCCTCAGTCACTTGAACAAAAAGAAATAAGTAAAAACCACCAGAACATACTGTATTTCTTGAAACTTTGTTTCAAGATATTGCTGATTACACCAAGTGTTTGTGACCTCACTGGTTGCAGGTTATCTTGAGTTTATTTCCAGAAAAAAAAAAAAAAAAAAAAAAAGGTAAAAAAAATGCATAGCATAGCTACAATTTGAACCTGAGATCTGACAATATCCCACTCCAATTTTCATTCTGAACTGAGAGCCCTTTAATGCTCCAGTACATCAGTTAGGAAGCTGCAATAATTAATCCAGCACAAGCATGTCTCAACAAACAGTTCCTCCAGCCAAGGATGTCCACATGGCGCCTATTTTGCACAGTTTGTCACCTACTGTAGTCAGCCTGCTTGTAACAAGACAGAACCAAGTAGCAAGTAACAAGAGAGGTAAGAGGAGCAGGGGTCCAGCATTGTCTTCTGGCGTGTCTCAGAGAGAAATGAATACAGCTATTAAACACATGCCATTTATTCCCCTTAGTCAACATCATACAGGAAACTACTGCAAAAGGGACAGGACTAGTCAGGAAGGGAGCACAAGCAATTCTTTCAGGTCAGCTGAGATATTCTCCAAAAAAGAAGACAGTGCCTACCTGGAAAGTACTCTGAATGTTGGGGTTTTTTCCAGTCCTTGATCACCTGGACAAAATCATATACTGCAACACATCAATTCAAGGCAATACTTCACCTGCCTTAGCCTGTCCCAATTGTCCCAGAGCATCCACGAACCCAAATGGTCTAGAGTAGCCAGAACACATTCCATCACTCCTTGAGAACAAAATAAACTCATTGACCTATTGTATCTGTTTGCACACATAACGAAAATGCAGTTCTGCACAGCTTGCCTCAGAGAGAGAGGAAGCAGCCTGGATCATTTCCAGGCTGGGTGGCAAGGTTTTACACTCCCCAATTTAGCCAGGTTTCAGTGTGTCACAAGGACATTTCTGTTTTCTGTCAAGGCCAGATGTCTTTTTTTTTTTTTTTTTCCCTTTATTTTCAATGTTTGGGGGAACACCTCTCTTTCCTAGGAACTTCATGCAAATATTTCCCTACCTGAAATATTTGTCCTGTGTAAAAAGGGGAAGTCCCTAAATCCCTGCTCTAATCAGGGCTCCCTAACTTTGGTTTGTGTAAGTGGTAATTAAGTCTTATTCCACTGTGATAAAGTCATTCAGTAGTCATGCAACTCTCTAGCAGCCTTGTTTAGGGCTGGTTTTATGTGTGACTTTTTGTTCTGTTGTTCAGATGCAATTGCAGAGCCTGTGGAAAAGTGATATATAGCAGTAAACTGTATTTTTACTTCTAATTAATTTTTGATCCTCTGGTGACCTGAAGGAGAATGTGTATTGGCTGTTTTAGCTAGGCTGGGCTGGACCCCAACATTAGAGATAATGATTTAAAAGAGCAAATTATTTTCTGCATCTATTTCTTATGTTTCCATGTGCTGTCAGAAACAACAGGGTAAAAATTTAGCATAATTGACTGAGGGTTCATACCTAAGAGTAATTTCTCAATGCCTTCAGCATCTCTATGCTAACAGTTAATTTCCATTTCTCTATGCTAACAGCATCTTCAGTGCTGTTATTCCAAGGACTGAAGTCACCACAACCAATTCAATCTATGTTTGACCACCCTGGCAGAAGACTCCTTTAAAGATCTTTGCAAAAGGTGCTAGAAAAATTAAAAAGACCATTTGCCTTTCACCTCTTTTTGCATCAATAACAGTGCCTTTCCATGCAGGATCAAGTGCTTCTCTAAGAAGTCACTGTATTTCTTAAATACTCCAGCTTCATCAACCTACACTATGTGCCTTCTGTATCATGTGTTCACATGCCTCAGATGAGCAAGGAGTTCATAATACCTCCTCACCTTCTGCTGGAACAAGCCCACAACTTGTTCAACCACAAAACATAAAAAAGGGATGCAAAAGTTGAGCACCACTGCTGTGAGTGACCACCAGCAGCACGTATTCTCTCTGCACACTGTATCTTGCATACCTTGAGCTGCATCTTTGAGAAACAAGTCATTCAGTGGTTCCATGTATTTTATTCTCCCTTCTTGAAAAGGAGGTATGGAAGCAGGTGACACTCTACAAGAGTATTTTTGATATGCAAATGTCTTCAGGGCAGCTCACTTGGGTGGGCTGTCTCCTAGATGGGAATATCCCCAAGACCAACTCCAGAGAGACCAGCAGTGCTTACACAGGGAGCAAGACAGCAGCAATGGATATTACAGTAACTGCACTGGAAAATTCCCCCTCCTCCCCTGAGCATCTGTTCTGCATGTGTTGAACAGTTCTTCTTTGTCTCTTGTCCAGCAACATGTGAACGAACTCGAGTTCCCTCAGGGAATGAAGGGATACAAGAGAAGTCAGCATAAAGATTTGTGCTGGAAGGATAAAAGATAACAGCCTGTCAAACTGCAGACCTTTAAAGCTTAACACTTTCTTTCAAATTTGCTCTCACACTGCTATCTACTGCCAAAATATTACAAGTTTGTGACCCCAACTTACATTTACTGCTTCTTACCAAGACATTTCAGATGGAAAAAAAGTGTAAAAAGTACACTGTATAAACAGAAAAACTTAATTGGTTAATTCGTATCACAAAATATCATGAGATCTGCTCAGTTTTTAGCAATCACAACTATGCAAGGCAGCCTGTGGTCTCAGGCAAACATTTTCTTCCATCACTTCTTTGCAGAAGTGATTTTATTACTTCCCACACATGCAAACCTTCCTCAGCTCCCCCAAAAGTTCAAATTCATGGTTTAAGCCTGATATATTCAAAATACCAAGACATCAGATCTTGTGTAGTTGAATCCCAGCCACCTAATCATGTAAACTTATTATAATTTCATGTAGAATCAAAGAGTAGTCCAAGATCACTTAAAAAACCACAAACTAAAATGTTTGAGGTTTATTTAACTGAGGGTGTCTCCATAACAGCACTGTGCAAATTTTCCCAAGTTTCCTGTAATAGAGTTGGCTTCAGAAAAGTAGATTTAAGTCAGAGAAAGAAAATCATTGAAAAAAAGAACTTCTATTAACAACTAAAGCGTATCAGTGCAGTATTGTAACAAGACCATGTTGGCTTAAGATTCCAAGTCCTTAATAAGTCCTTAAATAAGATATTTGGTTGGTAGCATTTGTCTATATAGTCCTCCTGGAGTCAGCCTCATGTTTCAAAATTCCAGTGGAGATAAATTTACCTGTTTTCAGACTATAGATAGCACATGCTAAAGCATTAACATTTCAGATTCTGATTTGAGTAATTCATACAGTTTCTGTAAACAGTTTTTATCAGGGGAAGAAAAAAAATGGCCAGAAAGCTGTTCTTTTGTCACTCCCTGAAAAGAAAGGAGGCAAATGCACATCCTGAGGGACATAAGCTATGTACTGAGGTGAAAATCTTCAGCTACTTCACCAAATAATTTGGAAAGCTAATACACATGCCTGAGATGTAAAAATTGTGGCATAAATTTTTACAATTACCAGCTATTTGAATCAATGAAGGTACTTGAATTTAACTCTTATAATACAGCGATATTTAAATGTCAGTCCAGTCACTTCTCAGCTGGCAGCTTAAATGACTTTAAGATAGGTTATATATTTCAGAGACTGAGAGGCATCTTGCTTCAGTAAAGTGGTATTTCATTAGATGTAATGTAAATTATCAGTACAAGAAGCACTCATGAGAAAAGCAAAAAAAAAAAAAAACAAGACAAAAGGGGAATTTGGGACAAAGACAATTTGAAGAGCTGAGATGTCAAATCAAGGAAGTGCTGCTCCCTCCATGCCCTTATTTCTAGCTGCCCCCTGCGTTATTTGGCTCCACACACAGGATTTCCATGGGATGGCATTGCCAAATAAGACACACTGTTGTTGCTGGGAATCATCCCTCTATTTGCTTTGTCTGCACCTGGAGCCCGCACCAGCTGTGAGAGAGACTAAAATGTTGGCTGCTTCCCACACACCATTTCTGGCAAAGGTGGATGTAGTTCAGCAGTACCAGTTCCTACAGAACCACCTGTGGCCCCCCTGGTGCACCCACAGAGGAGTACCCAGCATGTGTCTGAGATCACCTGGATCCTCCAGTCCTCAACCTGTGTGTTTCCTCAGTGCAACTCTCTCCTCATAAAGGCCACCCAGGAGCTGACTAACAGGAAAATCTATTAGCTGCTGCTCACCTGGTCTGGATTTTAAAAGGTCAACAAGAGGATACATTTCCTATTATGAATCCCCCATGCTCCCCAGTCCCAAGGATTGTTCCATTACTGCGTTTCTTGTTGAGTATAGATCCACATTTTGATACTGTGCATGATGGAAACTCTCTCAGCTTTCTGGAATTCATCACAACCTTGATCTGCTTCAAGCATACTGGTAAGCAGGAAACAATAGAAAGAGCCTTCCAACTGTCACCTTGGATTTGTCATTAAATGTGGAATATTATGGGAAAACTTTCAAGAGGTGAAATATACACCTTCCAAACTGGCAAAATAAGCCAAACATCACTTCAACATGTTTAACAAACTCTCAGGTGTCTCCCTACCCCTATTTATACTGACTTGCAGCTAGCTACAGTGATCCTGTCAGAACCATTATCAAGGGTCAAAACCCTTTAACAAAAATATTCTATTAATTTTGATATGATTACAGTTGCAGATAATATATTTTATCACACTGTGATAAAGCATGCCTCTTAGCAGCGTGCATGCCATCCACTTAGCCTGCAGTGCATCTTTTAGTACAGTGTGGATGGTTCAATTTAGCAAATTGTACCAGCTCACTGAAGTCTGCCCAGTGGAAGTTCTCAGGTCTGTTGTACCATCTATGCTCTATTTCATCTGCAATACGATCAAGACTGCTCTCTGAATACTTGAAACACAGCCATTGGCTCACAGTCTGAAGTAAAATATAGGTGATGCTGTAATTTAAAATGTGCTAGTTGGAATATGTTTCTAAGTTTAATATATGTGTTAGTTATAATATTATTCTGTGTTTTAATGCAGTGGAGTGTGCATTGGCAGAAACCCAGCAGGGAATTTTTGACAATTCCTGCACAGCTAGAATCACCAAAACAATTTCAAGTGATCTGCATGGTGAATTAGATAAAATTTGTAATACAGCAGCCATATAAAAATAATAAATAACTGATTCAGCAACTACTCCTCATGCAATCATTTTTGTTATTAAAAAATAAAAGTATTGCTCCAAGGCTTCTTTTGTTGGCTATTTTTCTGTGGTATAGAAGGACTAAAATCAACAATCTCTGTCCCTCAGTAGTAAAAGTATGGCCCTATGTATCCACGTATCAATACTGTAACATTTGAAGATTCTGAGTCTTGGCTAAAATGAGTCCATCTGTTGTGCTTCAAGTCAGATATTCGCATAAAATACAGATGCAATAAGAGATGTACACTTGCAGTCTCATGGCTTGGGGTTTAAATAAAAAAGTTAAACCTTCTGCCTTGAAGAAAAAAAATATCTGAGGCAAACCAATGAAGCACAAATGGCTTCATCTTTTGATGTTGCCGGATCAAGCATGCTTTGCTGGCGTGTTCAGAATCAAAAGAAACATCCTGATAATGAGACATAGTGTTTTTGTGA
The DNA here is from genome assembly GCA_024734555.1 of Trochalopteron elliotii. Taxonomy (NCBI): domain Eukaryota; kingdom Metazoa; phylum Chordata; class Aves; order Passeriformes; family Leiothrichidae; genus Trochalopteron; species Trochalopteron elliotii. The sequence continues at coordinate 1,390,537 of JANPWX010000100.1, read as the reverse complement.
TATTTTTTTTATTTCCTGTGTCAGCATTAATGAAATAAGGAAGGCAACATCTGAAGTCCAAGATCTTCATTCTTGCATAGCACATTAAAAAATCCTCGTGGTCAAAAGAAAACTTTAAAAAAAAAGATGTTTCTTACACATCCCTCAGACAAAAACCCTATAAACTTGTTTTGTGATATACAAACCTATTTCTGATTAAGTTTACTGTTCTCTACTTGCTTTCCTCATCTGTTCACTAATGTTCCATTTATGGGAAAATCCACATAAATGTTCAGGTCATTTGCATTGCTCGCATCCTCAGAACCTGAAGCTGACATGACACAGGTATATACTGACCAATACACAATAGGATTTTCACCTGTTTGTGTATCTATGATCCTTCCTTAGGAGGAAGTCTTAACAACTCTCTAACCCCTTGACCTCCCGGAAAAACTGTCCTGGGAAAAATAAAATGTAATTAGTCATCTACATCAGATGTGGTTTTCTTTTCCTGAGTATCAACAGTGAAAACTGTCTTCCCCTCAAGTAAATAGAGTCAGAATATGACTTTGGCAAGTCCCACTGCACTGTATGTCACCCCTGAGCTTATTTCAGAGGAGTCGCTATTTCTGGTTTCTGTTCATTCCTGCCATGATGAAAATACAACTGTTCCAATTTTAAGAAGAGAAACTAAACACAGCAATTTAAAAACTGTTCCAACTAAATGTTTTTATAAATGTTGAAAGTTTTCAGTGCACTGAAGCACTTAGAAATGTGCATAACTTTAAAGACAGGATTTGATGGCATTGGTTTAAAACAGAATCATTCCCAAACTGGAGCTTTAGGAATATATAAATTTCATCTGATGTGAGTCAGAAAAGCACCTTCTTTGTCTTCAATTTAATAAGGTACAGGAAATATGTGCTTAAAGGCAGTACCTTCTGAGATGGCCAAAGAAGGCAGTCAGTCCTGGCACAGAAGCATTCCTCATTGTTTAATGGGTTTATCTATGCTGGAGAAAGAAATCACTGCTTTGAATGCAGCTTTGAGAAAAAGGTTCTGAGTGCTACTATGGTCTGGAGGAAGTGTGTGAGCCTCCTGTTAGCCATCCAGGATGTCACAGAAAAAAATGGGGCCACAGGCAGTTTTCAGTCTCAAGCTCTCTTTGAACACACAAGTCAGCAATAACAGGCCCAAAGAACCTGTGATCTCTGTGATCTCACCTACTCTGCCAGGAAATTAAACCCACCAGAGCAAAGTTACCCTCTCCAAGCACATTTCAACTAGTAGAAGTATTCTGTGTCAGCTTGATCCATTATAATGCCTACCAATGACATATTTGAGCCTATAGTGGGGACCCAAAAATTGGATTTGCCATCTTGTTTAACCACTCCTCATTTTTGCTGCTTCTTGACCTCCTATACCTGTCAACTTTGAAGTCAGGTATGATTCTGAGCAGAGTACAGATTTTACAATGATCAAATTGGAAAAAAAATCCCCTTGCATTTTATTATTATCATGTAAATTATCCACACATAGGTTTATATATTCTTATGAAGTATAAGACACACAAGATATGAGAATAGATGCCAGTTACAACTGTCTCACTGAACTTAAAAAACAAGTCAAAGGACTTCTAGAGAATCTGCAAATTTTTCATGTTATGTTCTCTAAGAAAAGTATTTTTCACTTAGATATTAAAATAGTTACAGTAGTAATAAATGTTATATGACCAGTGACTGGACCAGAACTTGCTGAAAAAGGAGCATCTCTCTTTATACTCCCAGTTTAGTTACTACATCTTTCCTATTAAAGCCTTATTTTTGAGTATCTAATTTCTCAAAGCTCATGCCTGCATAAACATTTCAGCTTCTTATTAATATAGCTGAGCTTATTTCTTTTTATCTTAATATATTCAGTACCTCAGAAGGCGCCACAGCTGGAATGCAGCTCTTGGATATGATCTTAAGTGCTTCAAAGGGAACCAGAGGGGTCAGCATGCCTGAAAGAAAAGATATCGCCACTGTCAAGGACCAAAGAGATTGTGACAAGATGGAAACACAAAAGTTAATATAGAAAACCAGGGACAGAACCATAGAGGTTCTAGTGGTAGCACAGTTAAAATTCTTTACTTTCCAAAAAGGAACCATGGAGCATATTCAAAAACCAGAAAAATCCTTCCCAAGAGGGAAATGAATTCTGATAACTCACTGCAAGGCTATAGCAAAGAGATTCCTTACAGAAATACATAGCAGCTTAGGTAAAAGAAAAACACTTTGTAAATCAATATTATTTCTGAGAAACAGCCCACACTTTTTTTGTCAAGCTAAAAGGTTGTCAAGTTCTGGCATATTTGAATAGTTAATTGGGCTGCTGGTGTGTGTATATTCAGCCACACTGGAAGGAGTGGAGTACCATAGAAAAATGCTTCTTGCAAAAGAAACATAATGCATCAGTTTTTTCAAAATAGTATTAGTAAACCACTGTAAATGAAATCAGCATTTGCCCCCAGTTGGTTCAGAGGAAACAAAATTCTAAACTTATTAAGAAAGTTCAAAGGAAATATGGAAAGGAAAAGGTCTAATGAAAAGGAATGTTTATATGGAGTTTCAAATAGTTTTTGTCCATATACAAATATTTGTTCAGGGATTATTGTTAATGAAAATTCTTCTTATGGAGTTCAGCCTTTGTAACATCCTTCAATTTTCCTAAATTAAGTCACATCCAGAAAAGCAAGCATTCCAGATGTTTTTATGATGCATTCAGACGTCTAACAGGTAAGGTCACCTCATCCATTTCAGATTGGTATGTTGTGAGCCACATTGTTCTTGCTCCAATCATTTCCCTACCCACAAGAAGTTGAGTCCCTTTCAGGTAAATAGTAAAAAGCAATGAAGACCCCAAATTTCAGACATTAATACTTTATATAGTCCTAACACCCATGTACTCACACATTAAATCAAGATCCCCGGCATGTGCAACAAAATTTCACATACCTCTGTGAAAAATTCATGTAATAAATACTGAATTTGACAGGAAAGTGCAATGGTAGGCTGAAAAATATTGGTCAAGAACAGACAAGACAGAGGAGTCATTTTTACACTGAGTGAATCAAGGTAAAATCAGTCATGTGGACTTAGCACATGCAGGAACTTGCAACTGGCACCATCACTAATTCAGCAATGGCAGCAATAGATTCCTTGAGTTAGAGACCTCAGTAGCAACATAAAAATCTATATATTAAAAAAATCTCTTTTGCAATAGTTTTATTAGTTATCAAATACTATTTTTGGGGCAGATGTCCTTCTCCAATAGTGATGCATTGGTGCTAAAGAAGTGCCACCCACAATTCAGATGCAGAACACATCCAAAGCTTCTGTCAAGGCTCTCAGCCTCATGACAAATCAATACTTGCTTTTCACATGATGAATCAAGAGATCCTGAATGGACATGCTCGTTTTACCTTCTATCCTGTCTCCTTCTAAGAGAGTAACTGAAGTCTGAGCAAATCACCAACACAGTGAAGAGGTGGATGAAGACTGCAAAGCCTCCCATCACAGATAACACAGATATTACCAGCAATGGTTACTCAGGCCTCACTGCTGCTTGTAGAGAATGGGAACTATCAGAACTGGCACTGAACCATCAGAACAGAGGAAGCCTGGAAACAGCTCCAAGAGTAACCTTTGTGAGGCCTTGCAGATCCCCCTCCTGCAAGCAATTTCTGTGAGCAGAGCGTTCCAAGTGCTGCAAATTCATGGGCCAGGTCCTTCTGAATGGTGTGACTGGTAAAATGAATCTGATTTTTTCACCATAGCCCATTTAATTTCTTTTCTTCTTTGGATTTGAACCTCAAGATAACTAGAAAATGCAAATGTCACTTTTCATTTTTGCCAGAGACTGAACCTTTTCTTCAACATATCTTGACTTGTGTTTAAAAAAAAAATCTCACAAGACTGAGGGTTAAAAACCAGTATTACTAAATGGCACAGAATTCAGCATTGAAATTACATGGGTTCCTAATCCTTGTTTTGAATGAATTCGGACAAAGTCATTTAGGTTTGATATTACAGTGTTTACAGGTTTGGTTTTACAGATTTTCACATGCTCTTGAACAAAATTTCAGTTCTTGATTTTATTTCAGTTAATTGCAACCTTGAAGTCTGTAGTAATTTGGGAGGACCACAGAGACTAAAACCCCTCCAAGCCTCTGATTCTCACACGGAGAATCAATGCATCTCTGCTTTTTCCTGACTGACATCAGAAATGTCTGGCTCTTACATTACAATTACTATCATAGTTTTGAAGGCAGTGTTAGTAAATAAGACAGATTGCTACAAACAAATTTGCATTCTCTAATTGGAAGCGTCACAGTCATTTCATGAAAAGAAGAGCGGAGTGCTTTCTAGCACAACAGTGGAGCAAAGGTTGAATAACAGATGGCCAAATTCCTCTACCAGTTCATTTAAAATAATATTTTTGCAGTGTTTCAGCTTTGCTTGTTGACTTTACACTTGAGTGTTGATCACAGTTGATTGCACTTAGTTCATAGTAGGTTGATCATATCCTGCACTCAGGCTGTCCCTCTGCAGTGTAACATACAGAATAAACCAATACAATAATCCATTTGAATTGATGAGTCCTTTGTAAAAGAAGCCAAACCCCAAGATCAGAACACTGTGATTGCCTAGAGGGGCAACAAGTGACACAGGTTATTTACTGATTGATACTTCCCTATAGTAATAACACAGCTTCTCTTAGAAAACATCTGGAAACATTACAGTACAATAATTCTTCTAAAATAATGAGGTCTATCAATCATTTGTATGACCAATGAATGTGAAAGATCTTCATGTTGTCCATAAAACAACCAGGCCTGAAGCTACTCACTCATGACTGGTGATTTTACTTTGGCCAGGAGAAACAGGTATCTGCAGAGCAGCTGCTGTAATCATAAGAGAGAGTATCTTCTCCAAATGGATGCATGTGCCAAGACTAGGAAGTGCACAATGTGGAAAATAGCTCACCAAAGAAGAGAACAAAGCCACAGCTACAAAAGTAAATAAGTCAAAGAAACTTAGCTCCGTAAGATTTACAGATCTGGAGCATGACTTCAACCCTAAATGCTAACAAAAATCAGTCATTGGTTGCTTAATTATTTTTTCTGTTATGCCACTTCAAAGAATACAGGTAAGTCATGGTATTATTAATTCTCTCTCAGCATAAACCAGATAAGATTAATGTGTAAGAAGGCTATGTTGCCATATAAGATAAGTAAAGACAGACCTGGAATAATAGAAGTGGAATCCAGCTTTTTAAGAACCTACTGCTCAGCAGAGGCAGTGAGATTTCAGTGAAACAAGCCCAAATTCTTGCACTACTGATTATAATAATGCTTCATTCTGCAAAGAGAAAGCAATTGATCTATCAAGTATTTCCAACTCTTTCTACTCTCCACTGTTGCTGAACTGGTCAATCTCACATCTCCTGCTCACATTGCAATGCGTTCTGGTGAGCACAAGCAGTGCAAGAATGAGAAGCTAGAGAAAGGGAGGAGAGGAGGAAATAGTGCAGATAACAAGGGGGAGAAAATGACAGTGAGAAATTCTTACAGTTGCAGAAAGGGACAGAAAAATTAGAGCTTGATGTGGCTCTGCATTGCTCAGGTCAAGTCACAAAGCAAATACACCTAGGTTTTTAGTTGGAGAATTTTCCAACGTCGGCCAAAAATATGGGATTCAATCTCAGATTTCACAGATTAGGTCCTTTATCCAAACTACTCAGACTAGTGCAACATTAGACACTTCTACTCACATGAAGGCATCAAAGGTCTGAATTTTCTTTCCATCTCCTACCAAGTGCAATTATTTCAAATTGCTGGGATTAAACACATGCGGAAAAGCAGTTACTTGGATCCAAAAAATGGCCAATTGCCTCTTCCCATACATTTTTCCATGAAAAAAGAAATATGGCAAGTATTTCTCATTTACAATCCAAAATACCATTTCAAGAGATCCTTTTGCCTAGAATCTTCAATTTAGGCAACTTTTAAGTTTGGTTCAGAGTCTTTTACTACTTCATTATTATTTCCTCTTCTGTTCAGTCTCAACTTTTCTCATTAGCTTTTCCTTTCTTTGTCTCGGTGTGGAGAAAACAATTGATTGGCCAGTTGCATTTCCAAAAATGTAACAGGAGCAATTTTAGAGTAATCAAACCTACATGAGAAATGTACTGATTTCTATCAAGCTCCAATCTACCATTTCAGCAACATTGTTGTAACACTCTATTGCTCACTACTCCCATAATTTAGTCTCTTCTATTAAAAACTTATTTCAAGACTCGTAGAAGAAAATGAGGGAGTTTGGTAGAACAGTGCAAATTACAAATGCTGAGTGAAAATGTGGAGAGCACAGAGTACTCCCAGACATGCAGAAGACCAAGGGCACTAAAAATAAACAATATCTGATCATCAGTTTTTCTATTTTTTCACCCAGTTTGGGGGGAAAGAAAGATCTGCTATCAGCCATTTATAATAATAATATATAACATTATCACAAACAACAGGAGTTTGCAAAAGGAACGCTGGTAATTAATCTGTTTCTTAAGCAGGCAACTGCCTATACAAGTACATGCACTACAAACCAGTACTTTTAAAGTAGCTATTTATAAGCAGAGAGATGAATTAGGTTAATTTTTCACATACATTAGAAGACAGTTTCTCAAGCCCAGACTGAGGAAGGGGGTGAATGCTGAGTCTGAGGCTAGATGGAATATTTTCCTTTCAGATCAATGCAGGAAAAGTGCCTTTTGCCATATAAATAAACAAGGAAAAAGAAAACAAGCCTAGTTATACCAAGCTTTCTAAGAAACATTTCCAAAAATACTTATTGGCCTTATCTGGAGTGGAAAGTTTCAGAGGGAGCACCAGAGGTGTTTTATTTTAGCTTGGCATGAGTAGGGAAATTATTACGAATGATTTCTGAGTGTGGCAAATGCAGCTGCTTCTCAAAGACATAGTTTAAGGGTTCTACATAAAGCCATAAACCCTCAGAGAGAGACTCATAAAGAGCTGGCATGGTTTTGTTTGAATTTAAAACCTTTTTTTTTTTTAAGAGCCAGTTGGATACTGTTGTAACAGAGCTCAAGGCAATGTCATTAAGACAATAGTGGGAATCCAGTGATCAGTTGCTCCCAAGTATTACCATGTTCAAGGGTAGGCACTCTAAACTCCTATTAAGATATCATAAATCCAAAGATTTCAGCTTAGACGAGCAGAAAACTTCCCAAGGATTATAAACTCCCTAAATTCTAGCAAATGGATTTTCTGTACATTAACTGTTCAGAAACAGGCAGAAATATTTCAGAAGAAAAAAAAAAGTTAAATGCCTCATTACATCTTACCAGACTCACTTTGCAACTACAAGAAACGTCCCTGATATGTATGAACCTTGGGTGGGGACTGAGAGAGATAAAAAAGCTGGTGTGTCAGCCACAAAGAGCTCTTTGAACTAGACAGAGGTAACTTTTCCCTTTAGGGGAGTCACACTGGCCAGTGCAGAGATGGAAGAAAAGGGCAATACACCAGTAGAAAGTTTATCTATTTTCAACAGGAAATTCTCCATCAAATATAAACAAGGAGAAATGAAAAATTGATAACTCTGTTGCTGAAAATGTTTTGTCCATTTGTGATGCTGACACAGCCAAAGATGCTTCAGGAAGTTCAGCTCAGGTGTGTTCTGCATATCTGCAGGGCACCTTGCATCTAGGGTAACAGATTAGTATTTAATATTTGAGAAACTGCTGATGAAGATGGGGCTTCGTTAACATTCATTCAACGTTCATCTCACATGCATCAAAAATCCCAATTCCTCTGTTTTAAAACTTCCAGCACATATTTTCAACTCCTTTTCCAATGTGCACACACACAATATTTATAAATTACTAGGAAAATCCCTACATGGTAGTTGGCAACAATACTGCTTTCTGTCGCATTTATAATTCCTTTAAAACCTTGCTTACTGTACCTGCATTCTCCAAGCCTGTAAGAATTATTGAATACACTGCTAATCTAAAGTAAAAAAATACAGTTCATCAAGAAAACAAGAAAAAGAGGTTCCATACATTTCAGGGATTAATTCCAATCCAACACTCCTGCACAATGCAGTAGAACCATTCATCCTCATATTCCACAGGAAGATGAAAGATTGTGGTTTCCACAAAGTGCAGATGTCAACAAATGTCATATCTTGCAAGCAGGAAGGAAATCCTAGCTCTTGGACATAAAATATTTCACTGCAAATACTCTCTCCTATATAAAGCAAGGAGATTTTAGTTGAAATATGTCAAAAAGCACTAAAATTGTTGCCAAAGAGTATGAAATGACCGATAATATTTAGACACATAAATTAAGCAAATATTAAAAAGAAGAATTTCAGAGAAGATCACATTCAGAAATGAAGAGAGTCTTTATCAATAGGAAACATCAAGATGAGGAATAAATATTTTACAGCTATATTTTCAGGTACATTGCAAGCGTACCTCATTTTGCATCAGGTCATTAGGCAAGGAGCTTGCTGTTTCAAAACCAGGTTTACAACATTTTTCATCAGATAATTTTGAATATAAACAGTTTAAACCTTCGTGTGTGATATTGTAAGAACAACAATACTCTTTGAGTATTACAACTCCGTTATATTCCACCAGTTGCAGTTCTTCCTTTGGTTTCAGCCAGCAATGGAGCTGCCTTGAAGATTTAATCAGTCACTGATTTTCCTCTTTTGACAAAGTCTAGAATTTCCCTACTCTACAGGAGTATTCTAAAATAAAGAATAACCTGAAAACTACGTTATTTTTTTCTTAAAAACAGAGAGAACAAAAGAAATTAACCATTAATAAACTTAAAAACATGTTCTTCACTGAGTGTCCCTTTGATGTTAAGGATGAGGATTGACTAGGATTAGGCATATCAACTGCTGAACTTGTATACTGTGACCCCAATGCCCATGCTAAGCTTCTACTGCTAATTACAAGTCTGTGATTTTCGTCTCAAAATTATGTTTCTCCAGAAAGAGAAAAAAATAGTCTGGCTATATTTTATGCTAGCACTCAATCCCCAAGTTACTGGTTTTATTTTCAGACTATTCGTTAGAGAATTTACTCTCCCCTGTTTTTCTTCAGGACAGATAATAAGTAACTGCTCATACAATGGTGATAATAATAACCAATTTCTCTGGCTCTGCCAAAATGAAATATGTCTGTAATTTCCTACTTTCTGAGTCCTCTTTTTCTCCTGTCTATCCAAAGCATCAGCATCAGCTTTCTTCACTGCTTTGTTTCACAGTTGAGACTCTGCCAAGATTCATCATTTCCTGCTTACACTGCAATCTAAACCAGACCTTTTAATCAGATTTTTTGTTATGAATATCTTTCCTTTTCACTTTTACCTAAGACTCATGAGCCCAGAGAACTAGAGAAATGATGGTTTGTTTCCATCTTCTGCTCTCATTTCCTTTCTTTTATCACATATTCAAACACGATTTAAAGGTGAATATAAACAAAAATACAGAGAGTGTATCTGAATTCATACCATTTTTATACCAGTTGAAGGTACTGACTTAAGTCAGTTTCTTTCCAGAAATTTCTAGCAATGATCAGTTGAAGCTATCAATTCAATATAGAACATATCAGCTACAGATCCCAAGCCAAAAGCCCAATATTTCACATAAAAGTATTTTTAAAAGTAGGCTGGTACTTTTTCGAAAATATTTTTCCCAAATTCCTTTGCTAGTAGGGAAAGTGAGATATGATTTCACCATAATTTCATTGTTACAAGAATTATCAAGTAAGATGCGAAAATATATGTAGTTATTATAAGCTCCAAGCAGCAGATTTTCTTATAATATTAATTATTTTTCATGGAATAGAAGGAAAGAAATTTTCTCTATTCCACATACAGCAGTTTTAGTATAAAAAATTCTGAAACCATTGGCATAAATCCCTCCTATGTAGGCTTCTGTTATTCTCAGTAAAACAGTAACAGTTCGGCTGTCAGCTTGTGTCTTGTATTACTGGTTAATAAATAAATCACTAAAATGATATTGTTAACACAACACATACCACAGTGATGGATTCTTTAAAAAGCACAACCTGGTATATCTGTCATTAGCCCAACAGGAATGGTAGATGTGATTTTCTACTGCTAGGATAGTAGTCCACAAGTTTATAAGTTGTCATGTAATTAACTGCAGACAGCATGAGGTTAACAGAAAAGAAGTCTTCTAACATTCTTCATCTTATAAAGTCACATGTTAGCAGCTCTATCACCCATTAAATTCCAAAAATTAGCAGTAATTTCCAGGTTTCTTTCATTAATGATATTAGTGGTTGAATGACTTAGGAGAATGGCTAGAGCTTAGTGTACACAGCCCTTCCCACTCAGAACAAGCCCACCTTGTGACTCAGAGTAATGGTTATCTGGAGGTTAACTTCCTTGTGCATGGCTGGGGGACTCAAAGACCTACCATGAAGTGGACTGAGAGAAAATTCATACTGCATTCAAGATCAGACTACATTCCATGTATAAGCCATCTAACTAATACGCATTCTTACAGCTGCAGAGTCAGGAGCAGGGTGTTCGTCCCAACCAACAAACCAGGCAGCAGTCTGGTAGATACATCTTAGATACAGTCTAAGATACATCTTAGACTGCTATGCTGGTAAATCCTGAGCTCACACATTGTTGTTGCTGCCTTTATCCCACATCATAGAGAAAAACTTCACAGTTCCTTACATATTTTATTCTTGTGAATAAAATTGTTGCTCTTTATGTTCACTGTGTAATTAATTGTTTCCTGCTCTTGTTTTTTATCACTTTAAGAATACTATGTCCCTATCCTTCACTTGCAAGTTTCACAGATTTTTTTTTTCAACTTTGCTACAAGGGGAAGTCCACAGTCAGAAGACGAGTATTTGAAAGGAGCTGGAGCCTAAATGATTTCTGTGCCTCTCATAGCTCATGTTTCCAGAGGAAGCTGGAAGTGGTTATGCTTGTTAAATGCTGAATGCTACAGAGAAAGACTCTAGGACTCTCTCCCTGGCACCACAGTAATTTCTAAACACAAAATCCTTGTGTATCTCAGACTCAGTTCTCTATTCTCATAGTTCATTGTCTAGCTCCCTAGAGAAAGGAAATAAGACAATGACTGTATATTTAAAAGAACCATTTTTCTGAATAACAACAGGTTTTGCATTGAAACATCTCAAGGTTGCTTTCTGAGTCTACTGAATGCTCTTTGAATTGCAGCCTTCTTGCTTGTCATCATTTTGGAAAACCACAAAATACTAACCTTGGGGTTTCTCCTCACCCCATTCATAAGAGATTATTAGTAATTAGTACTTTAAACAATCCACAACTTTATAGCATGTTGTAGAAACATTCTACATCTGACCCTATAATGCAATGTACACTAGGCAGCGTGTTACCAGGGGCCTGGAAGGGACATGAGACCAAAAAGTGGGAGGCTGGTCTCTGGAAGGCTGTTACTACTAGCAAATATCAACAAAATAGACAAACTATATGGATTTGCAGTTCTTCTTAAGGATGCAAAGTCCCTTGATGTTTTAAAAATACCCAGACTGCTCAAGACTTGCTTAAAAGGGAGGAAAGAAATAATGCTTTTCTAAGAAATCTGGCTTTCCCAGCTGTTTGAATGAATTTGTCCGTTTCTACTGTGTGTTTGCCCTTAAAGTATCTTCAGCGCCTGTTGACCATAAAAAATGGAAATGCACTACTATGTAGGAAACAGTAAGGTGATAGGACAGGAGCAGTTAAGCTTGAAGTTCTTATCTACATCAAGAAATTACTTTTGTAAGAGAAAGGAGATTTCAAGTTATTATTGTCAAACTCAATTATTTTTCCAAGTTTCTTTTAAGAGACAGAGAGTTTTTTAAGTGGTTAGAGTATTAAATAGTTCAGGTTGTAATAAACAACATATCCTGACACTAAATAAATGTATCACATAGTAAATAGACCAAATTACATAAAAAGGTGAATGGTTGTTTGAAAACTCTTTTCATATCAAAGCCAAAATAAATGCCTGAAAGAAGCATTTCCATCTTCTGCAAGGTGCATGAGAAAACCATTCATTTATTTAAAACAGTTCTTTCTCATGTGAAAAGAACAGCATTCACAGAGTTGAATACATTAATTAATTGCCACAATTCAACATCTTAATATCAGCTGGCAAAAACTCTTTTGATGTTACAGCCTGTATAAATACACAAGACTCCCACAGATACCACAACTTTATCAGATAATGATTTAATCCAGATTTATTTACTTGCTAAATACACCAGAGATTATACCTGAGAGATGGTAAAGTCATGCCATTGCACTGGTCTTTTTGTTTTTATTAAGTATTCTCACAGCTGCTATTCATTCATGAACTTTTACTGGCTTAATCTCACAACTTTCCAAAGCTATCTTATTTTGGTGATTTCTAGGAAAAAAAATTACTCAGGTACAAGATAATTATACAGCAGATGTTTTTCACCTAATGAAAAGGTTTGGCAAATAGACATGGATTACTTTGATAGTAATAATTTGATATATCAAAGTAAAATGTCTTGTAAGATCCATGGCACCTATAATAGGCATTATTGGCTTGCAGTTCCAAAACTGCATTGTCTTCCCTAAAGAATTAGCTAAAATTTACGCTCTATTCAGTCATGGAACTGCTTAAATTGTCTGGCTAAAGCAGACAATAGTTCAAAAACAATCTTTTCCACAATTCTAGACTTGTTGTCAACATTGGGCTAGAGGTGGAAATCTTAGTCATACTGTGTTGGTCCCTCACTGCATTTAAAAGTTTTTTGATAACAGGTGGTGTAGAATTGACAATGCTACAACTTCTGTAATGTTAGGCCAATCACCAGGTTGCACACAACTCACCAAACTCTGGTGCTTATGAAACGATAAACATTTCTGGGGCATAGATTCTCTCCTGAGATCTCACCTGAGGAAGGTCCTTGAGGCAACTTCATAATTTAAGCTAACACTTTTCTGTAACTCTATGGAGAGTTACAGAAAGGAGAACCTGAATCATTCTCCTCTGTGCCACTTACTTTTTTGGAGCGCACTGCACACATAGACAGTCAGACACCCAAACTGGCTCCACACAGGATAAAAACACCATTTTTCTTAATTCACTATGTTTCGATACATTTGAGAAAGTCCACAGGTGACATGAAACCACCCAAATATTTCGAATTGGTTCTCAGAATGAGAGAGTTGCTTCAGCCCACTTCAGCTCAGTGTCTTTGACCTTGGTCAACAAAACCACCTGCCATCCTATAAGCATGCCTCTATCTTCTCTAATTCTGCTGAAAGTATTTTTTGAATCTCCTCTAGACTCTCCTACAACATCTGGCTTCTTTGTTCTGCCTTTATTAATTTTCCACTACTTCAAAACCCCTGCCTGCAGATAGGAAGCAAAAAAGCCTTGGCTTTCTGAGCCCATTGTCACAAGCTATTTCCGTCTCAACAACTAACTTCCACAAGGTATCCCTTGTCTGCAGGGAATGTGGTTAAGCCCTGGTCAGAGGCATCCGAAGCACATTCAAAAGAGATTTTTAAAAAATTAAAGTCTTATAACTCCATGAAGTCAACCAGAACGCACTAGATACACACGGATCCTGCAAAGTTATCAAAATCATAAATACCCATACGTGGGAAAGTTCAGCCCAGAAATGGTTGCACACCCGTGAGAAATGTCATTAATTTCCTTCCCAAAGTTTCTGAAAGCTTTAACTATGTGGGCATGCATTAACACCAATTTATAAATAATAAATAGTGAAAGACAATTTAAATAAATTATTTGGAAACAACTTATAAGCCCAAAGCTTTTGCTTGAAACGTTCTCTCAGCAATTTCAAACCAAAGAAAATATGCATAAAAATCCATGCCTTGCACTTAAGTAGACTACAAACTGAAAATAAGTGAACATTTGCATATTATTTACTACAAACGGACCATCCTTCTCCTGATGAAACTCCTGAAAGACATAGGATAAAGTGAACTATTATGCCTTTTCAGCTTCTTCCTTATGCAACAGGGAGCATTTTTTATATGCTTTAAGCAAAGAAAACTATTAAAGGATGAAAAACCAGACTGTCTGCATGGAAACAAATACACAAAGAACATTTTTAAGGTGCTGTGCACAACATCCATTCAAGCAGAAAGTGATATATGTCTGTAGGTACACACCTGTGTTAATGCCAGTGTGACATCCAGCTGGATATATGTGCACCTCACTCAGCTGCAGCATCATGTACCTATAGGAAACAGCCAAATCAGGCAAATGTGCCTGGCTAGGACGCTGGAATGTGGATTGTGATGAATCCTGATGTATAGACTGTCCATTCAGCTCCTCAAGGATGTGTGGGAAAGAAACAGGAATTTCTAATGTAATATATTATTGTTGTATATTAAAAACATATTTCCAGCATTTACAATCTATTGTAAATGTAATGAGCCTGCCATTTTTAAGTAATATGAGTAATGTATTGACAGTGCTAAATGACACATTTGCTTCCTATAGACAAAAATAAAACATAGTTGACAAATATTCTTAACTGTCTCCCTAATCCCTCTACAGCTGGCCAAGCAATGATTGAAATTAGTGGAACAGAGCTGGAGTATGTAGGTAATGCTAAGGAGGTGTATAGATGTGATAGCATAAAAAAAAATGGAGTAGCACATATGTCTCTTTTTGCCAGCCAAGAATTACATGGGTACTCAATAATATCAATGCAATTGTCAATAATATGGCTACATACATGTATTCTTAATATCTCTGGAGTGCTTCAGTAATGACAGGGGATAAATTTTTGTGAAAAGAGACTCTGAAAGAAAAAGTTCTTTGCTTTTCAAAAACTCCCCTAAAATGCAAAACTTTAGAAATGTGATATTATTTTTAACTCTTATGGGAGAAAAAGACAGCCCCAGGGTAAAAAAAAAAAAAAAAAAAAAAAAAAAAAAAAAAAAAAAAAAAAGTTTGTTTTTTCTTTTCTGGAACAGTACATCTATTTGAGGCAAAGCCGACTTTTATAAAGATTAGTGAAGGAGTGGAGAAGGAGGTGTAAAACAGATTAAATGTGTTTTAATGGACATAAGGCAGATAAAGGAATACACTTTGAGTGATAAAGACAATACAGCTCACCACCAGTTCTTTTGGTGTTGAGGGAATTTTTGAAGAAGGAAAGACTAGAAATCATATCATCGAAGTGGCAAACTACAGCTCATAGTCCACAGTATGAAATAGGATTAAAAATAGATGAGCAAGAGATGAGCACCAATTAAGATGCAGAATTTACCCCTAGAGTTTTGCAAGCTCCAAGTCTTGGTGTTTAGGTACCAGTTGCAACTGATTGTTTAAAAAATGTAAAAACAATATGAATAATTTGCTAAATAACTCTTCTGAAAAGAGATGATTTTCTCAGCATTATGTTTATGTGCCATTTTCTTTTACCACATTCTGTATAATGATATAAAGTGCTAGTTAAAAGGAAACAAGAAAAAGAGTCAACCCTCCGAAAAACCAGCAACCAAACAGAAAAAAAAAAAGAAAACCCTCAAAACCAACCAGATGAAGAAGCACCTACTGGAATACAGGAAAATACATTAAAAGCATCCCTTTTTTTTTTTTTTTTTGGGTGGGGGGGCAGGATATGAAGAAAGGTGAGGGTTGTTATTCAGATAATTAAATTTTAAAAAATAAAACAAAAACAACAACCTTGCTCCACTTTTCTCATCTTTGAACATGCCACTTTCTTCAATAACATTTAAATTTGAAACAGAAATCCAAAATTAACTGAATAGTAAGCTCATAATAAAGATAGTATTACTTTATTAATATTCAGAACCAAAGAGCAAAATTTTGGCATAGACTTTTTTTCCCTACTTGGTTTTCTTCTGAGCTGATGAACATTTAGAATCCCTGAAATCTGGCTGCAAATCTTGGTCACATGCTCACCCCACCCTGCTCTTGATGAACCTGCAAGATGCTCATTCCCAGACAGAGGCTCACAACATGCTGGTAATTTTGGGTGATCACAGATGGACACCCAAGTCTATATGAAAAAAATGGTGTTTCATATGCACCAGGATTGTCCAAATAAAATACCTTAAACTTTCCATTTTATGTCTTAAGATTAAGTGATCACACACAACTGTATAAGCGCTACCTTACTGTACCAATTACATTATGTCAATGCTATTTTTCACATAAACAGTGTTGAAAGAAATGTATACTGCAGCCCTGAGGCTGCAGAAATGTGCAAACTCCCAAATGGAGCTTTTATTTTATTCACATAGCTGTTTGATTAATTTGATGTTTGGTTTCTTTTCTTTCTCTTTGGTTCCTTTTCTCATTTTTATATGTGTCCAGTATTTTTATTTGTGCTTGAAGTACTACCCCAGCCATTAAAGAATATTATTATATGAGAATAAAATTAGCTCAGGGAGGAATGCAATTACATAAGAGATATCACTGTTGTAAACTAAAGTGTTTGGTTGAAGGCATTTTTTGGTTGAAGGCATTTGGTATGAAGGCATATCTGGGAGCTATAATCTTCATTGTTTAAAGCTAACTTTAAAAAACAAATAAATGTTCTTGGAAAAGTCAATAAGATAAAGTGAATAAGATAAAGTGTATTCTTTTCGTTTCTGCCTTGTCTATGCTGCACAAGGCCTAACAAGTAAACATCTATTGAGTCATCTATTGAGATCATTCAACTCTTTAATCACTTTTGTTACCATTAAAAATTGTTACTAAAAATAATTAATTTTAAATTTTAAAATGTTAAACTATGGATTTAGTATATCCTTAGGTGCTACAACAGTCGCTGAAATAAATGAAAGACCGTCAGTAAGTGGGTTGAAACTTGGATCAGATCCCATATCAAGGACTTTGCCTTATTTTGATTTTGAGGAAACAATTGATTTATGACTTTGGTTTCACATGTGGTTTTAGTGTCACAGTATATGAAGAGGAAAATGTTACATGCAGTTTTATTGCAGTATATACTTAGCAGGTGACTTTGAAATGGAGGATTGGACCCAAAATCCAGTAGATCTGTATCCTAACATTTACAGTCACCAGCACCTGCTGGAGCAGGTTGGTCCTAAATCACGAGTAAAGTGTATATGGGATAACGATGTGCCCATGAGATGGGCAGATAACAAATAATATCAGCTCTGGATACCCACAGGTGGTATCTGCAGCATATGCTCCTCTGTCTCAGCCCCAAGACAGAATCTAAACTTAGGAATTGTTTACACTCTGATTTTTTTCTTCCTCTCTTGTATTCAGATATTTGAACCAACAGTAGAGAGGCCTGTCATTCACCGAACCTGAAGTCCACTCCTGCTGAAGATATAGTTTCAGAAACTTTAACAGATTTAAAATATTTTCTGTAGAAGAGGAATGTTTTCTGCCTACTATAAAGGAGAAAAAAAGTTAGAGAAATTACCAAACAATTAGGGAAATCCACTCATTAGACTGAGAGGATTCAAACTTATGCTTCCCGCCTTCCAGCAAAGTGTCATAACCCAAGTTAGGAACTAATAGGAAAAAAAGTGCCGTCTAGCCACACTTTCAACCTCGACCTCTGTTTAGTAAAGAGCACATCCAGGAGGTTGATATGCAAAGAGAAAGAACAGTAACTGGGCATACAGATAGTAGTGCTGTGTCCTGGTCAAGGTTCATGCACCCAGGATCCTTTCATCCATTTACTCTTTCATACAAAATTGCAAATAATCTCTGGAACATGGAACAGAACAGACAGAACTTTTACAGTTACTAAAACCAGTCCAGAAAATTCATTTTTCAACTATATAAAACATTCCATTCCTTTTTTGACTCTCACTCAATTCCTGCTTTCCTTGACTTATTATGGTGGAGTTCCCAGTCTAACCACACATTCTGTTGCTATTTCTTTTCATCAGTTTTGAATTTGCTTCCTTGAATTGCCATGAATGTGCCCTTGTTGCACTACTCTCTCTGAAACCTTTTTTTACAGTTTTATGGCAGCTTTTCCCCTCTTGTCTAAGGAAACAATTTTAGCCTTTCCATTTTAATTTCTTTTACTTGCACGAGTAATTTTTTCCACAAGATAACTAGCTCAAAGAATTATTCTAAATGATACAGCATCATATGTTTCTATAAAGGCTTTTAATATTTTCCATATGATACTTCACCCTTATACATTCTAGCATATAACTTACATTTTAAAACACAGCTGCACACTTAACTGCCTACACTGACATCTTGATGTTCCTAGACCAACTAACACAAGCTATTAATACATGTATTGAATGCAGCTACACTTTGTTATAGTTCTCTGGAGAATAGGAAATATTCAGTACTTGATCAGATTCACTAATTAATCCATTCATGCCTATATTTCTTGTATGTTTTATTTTTCTTCATCTCCTCAGAAATTAAATTTTACCACTTTGTATGGTACAACCATACTCTGCCATTGAATTTAACTGAAAAAACATGTCAGTTTCTTATGCTGAATATATATCCATTAGGAAGTGTAAATGGAAAGGGAAGGACAGTCAATTAATCCTCCTTCATGTGTAGGCTGAAAATGTTTAATTAAAAGCAGAAATCCGCTACAGAATAAAGTTGCTCCAGAAAACAGAATAGCTGAATCCCAGAAGTAATAGAACTGTGTTTCTTGTACACTGGAAACACAGAGTAGGAGGACTCGAGGGATAAAAGAATGGTTTGTGCCACTGGAACTATTCAACTGTCAAAGAAATTCCTCAGGAACCATTACAATTGTGTTTGCTGACCCTCTTCCACAGGGCAACTAAACAAAGAATCAAGCTAATAAATTATGTAAAGCATATTCAACTGAAATTACATGTTCAAAGATACAGGAAAAACACAAATATTCAATGAAAAATAGTGAATGACATGAAATCCACTACAAAGAGGGGAGACCCACTTGTTCCTCAGCTGCTATTACCCGACAAAAATCTTTGGAGAAGGGGTTTTGATCTAATACCTGGGAAGCATAAAATAAGTCTTGAATTCAGAAAAAGTGAAACAGAAGGAACTAGTGCCAAGTCTGCCCTTTGGAGTCCTGGAGCACCATGCAATAAATGTCTGGTACAAAGAGAAAAATGAGGCTTAACTTGCGCTCCCTGCTACATTGATAGGTGGAGAACAATGAGAATTCTGGGCTGAACTGGGAAATATCTGTGCGTACTATTGCAACAGCTGGTTTTGTAAAAGTTTGAGAAAACACTTAGAAGAAAGTGAGGGATTTATATGTCTGACTTCAGCTGCTAATGGCAGTTTTCACAAAATCCCCATTGCCAGGAGCCAGAGCTTTAACAGAGGATCTACCAATTCTGGTTAGAGCAAAAACTCTATGGAGACTTTAGGCATCACTCTTATAACCATGAATACTATTTTAACGTTCTCTCAAATCCAGAAATAAATGTTTTATTTGCAACTAATTTTTGCAACTATACCACAGTTGGGACAAGACAGTGCCCCCAAATTCTGTATATTTAGAACAGCCATCACACATGAGAATTTTCTAAACCCTCTGTGAAGGATAAAGTGCCTGACATATCCCTGACATACCAGAAGAATTGTGAACATCTATGGGAAAGATGTGTAAAAGAAAATTATTCAGTCAACTGGTGGAATTTACAAATCCATAAATGCCATTAAACTTAGTAAAATGAAAACCTCAAGCTACTACCCTTTAGAACACCACATGTGCTGCTATGGACTCAAGTTCATGACACAGAATTAGATGAACAGGGAAAACTTTTGGAAGCACATTACTTGGGTAGATTGCTAAAGCCAGATTCTACTTGTGTTATTTCCCTTGTGAAGTGATTAGTTGTCCGACATACAGATAAACGGAACCCAAACTAATAAATTAAACTACTAAAAAATATAAATGTAAGACAAACAAGTGTAAGGTACCCAAGAAGGTAATCTAAAGAGCATGCATTCAGATTAATGTCTAAACAGGGTACAAGACCATGTTCTATTTTACCTGAGCTACTCAATTAAAATTTGAACTACTCTAAAACCATAAGCAGGCAAGACAACAGGTTTAGTTACTAGCAAGCTAGTACTTTGGTCCTATGCTCTATTTTATTACTCTACCATAAATACTGAAATATCATAAAAGTCTCCATTTTCTTCTCTTTCCTAGTGCTCCCCAATCAGGTTTGTGATGATCTGTGACTTCAGCTTCTTGTGCCATGACTTCTTTCTGTTCATCCACCCCAACAACCTTCTTACTTATTTTTCCCCCATTGTTCCTCATTAATGGAGACTAAGCAGGTCTGTTTTCAAGGAAATGTTACTGATACAGGCCTGGAACTGACCAAAATGAGGCCATTTATTTCAGAGCATAAATCTGAACAAATCATAAAATTTAGCTTTACAAGAATTTTTTCCAATACATTTGACCAGATGCGGCCCTAAGCAGCAGAAGCCAAGAAGAGATTTTGATTTTCAGATCCATCTCTAGTAAATTGTTTTTTGCACTCATTGCCCTCAAACTAGCATCAAACCCAGAGAGGATCTCCGAAAGCAAAGTAAAAACCACAAAAGCCATGCATAAGATAAGTAATTGTTCAGTTGCTGAACAATAACTGTTGCAATAACCAAAGAGTGGAACACAG
The DNA here is from genome assembly GCA_024734555.1 of Trochalopteron elliotii. NCBI lineage: Eukaryota > Metazoa > Chordata > Aves > Passeriformes > Leiothrichidae > Trochalopteron > Trochalopteron elliotii. Next base: position 1,369,833 of record JANPWX010000100.1, on the reverse strand, counting down.
ATTTGATAACAGTAATATTCAGGTCTCAAGAGATTAAGATGACAAAGACATCAATAAGTGTCTTAGACTCATTCTCTTCACTCAGGGAAGCATCCACATTTGTTCTTGGCTTTTCATTACTCATATCCTCTGATGCGTACACATCCAAGCAGATTTTTTTTCTGAAGACAGTATTCCATTTATTAATGGAAAAGCAGAGACTTCTTAGTAAGCGAGGTTTCACTGCTTCCCAAATCTTCCTGAATTGTCATCTTTGCAGATACCATATTCTTCGGAAAAAAAAGGAAATAGAGTAAAAACAATGGCTTCAAGTACAACGGACTTAAGCTGTTGCATTGCCTTGATTTGCTAAAAAAATTTTGAATGAATGAATGAATCATTAGTAGTTTTAATTTTTTTTTTTCAGTGTGACTGGTAATTAGGTAGATTGAACAGCAAAATGGACCTATAGCTGTTCATCAGGGACCAGATATCTTAAGATAGCACTAAGGTGTATCCCCTGTGTAAGCTGTTGTAGAATAATAAAAGCATTTGAGGAGTACAGGTGATGCTAAGATAATGGTTCCAAAGAAACTGAAATGTTGCCATTTCCACACATTTAGTGTGGTATCAAACAAACTGGAACATCAGTTAATCCAAAGGAATCAAATAAACAATTAGAGGTAGTTGTAGATCTTCAATAATTTAGGTTATTTGATGCAGAGGTTCTTAGAGAAAGAAAATTATGTACAGATTAGATTTATGTAATTTTCAGTGACAAAAGTAATGACCTTCTGTACTGCAGATTAAAAGAGTTTCTTGGAAATTACAAATGGAATCTTCTTGTTTCATGAAATGATTTTTTGTTTTTAACAAAAGAAAAGTAATTTAATCAAACTGTAGAAGACAATAATCTGGTAAGGATTTATGAGAATATGCTGTGTGTCAGTTATTAGAGCATGGTCAATCCAGGAGTTCCAGGCTGGCTGCTTTGCTTTTCATAAGTGGGCTAAATTTTGTAAAGGATTATTTCTCACACTTCACCTACTTGAGGCAGATTGTTTCAAATAACTAGGCCTTACAACAGGCAGAAGAATGGATGTCTCAATCTCAAATCACACTTCTGTGATCTGCAGAAGGATGGTTGGGAAATGCTCTCTTAGTAATACTGTCCATTCAACCTGCCACTGTTAATTGAAGGACATGCTATTTCATTATGTCTCTCTTCCTGGCAGCCTGCACAGTTATTGCACACAGTATCTAGAGACAAGTGGAATAAAAGTCCTGGAATTGTGACTAGGAAAGATGAAGAATTTGTAAATTAATCTCTTCTTCTCATGGTAACAAACAACTTAAATATTTATTGAAAAAAAAAAAAGGCTTTTTTTACCAGTTCTGTTTTTCTGCATACTGAATAATGTCAACGTATTATGAAAGGTTTTGTACTATTCAAATAGTAAATGAGCTCCAGCTCCTTCCTGGAGTTCATTATTATATAAACTTGACTTTTATGGGGGTCCAAAGGAAAATAAAAGGATTTTTGAGGAAGAGATGCCAAATTCATCTGGAGATTGGTGTGCTTTAGTCCCCTGCTCCTATTGTACATGACACTGAAGAAGAAACTCCTAGATCAATCCCAAAATGTGGTTTGTTAGTGAGGCTGGACTGCTTACAGCATGTAGCATGCAAGTCATAACTGAGAGAGTAAAAAGAAGAACACAGCCCACAGAATGTAGACACAGAAACTGTTTTTTCCTTACTATAAAAGTCAATCCTATTATTGCCATGACAGCTGCTATTTTTTCTTTTGTTTTCCTGAACCAAATCTTCAGAAAGACCATACTACTGATGTTTAACTGCAGGCAACATCTATATATATATATATATTTTTAGTGGAAAAAAGGTTCTTGTTAAAATGCAGGAACATTTTCTCACTTCAGCATCTAGATAATTAGTACATGTCAAGTGCAGGGTTCTTCAGAAAAGCCAGGTCTGATAGTCAAAACCAAAAGTCTTTTGTAGAGACTACATAAGAGTGTTATTAATAGTGTATACCAGGAGTTATGTTCACCTTTCCCAATAATATTAAAGGAGATATTAAAGGAGTGTTCCTAGCCCAAACAGTGGGGCTAATGTTAGTAAAATTAACACAGTTAATTAACTGTGGCATAAGTAAGACACTTTTAACCATTGAACATGTACGATTAGTGAACTCTCACAAATTAGGTTTGCAAAGTTGTTACATGCATAAATGATTGCATATTCACTGTGAGAATGATGGCAAGCCACACTGAACAACTGGGCCAATCACCCCAATCTGGAACTCCTAAAAATCTACAAATTAGGTGACAATTCAACTGTTGTTATTTATTTTAATTGATGATTTTCTAAATATAAAATTTCGGAGCAAGGTTGGAACTCAGGTCAACATATCCCCAGTCACACAAGATTTCTTCCAAACACATTTTTTAGAGCTCCTATTTAAATAAAGGAAAACCTCACTGATGAGATTAAATCAGGAGAAACTACTTCGCAGTATAAAATATACTTCATCACTAGGATTTCTTTTTCCCCTACCACTAGGATTCCTTTTGGTTTTTCCCAAACAATGTTTTGGCTAGAATTTTTCAGTTCCACTTTTCCCAGTTATGGTTCCCTTTTATCCAAGTCTGACTACCTCGCCCTCCCTGGAATTTCTATATAACAATTCCAAATCTGGTTCCAGATTCTTCATGTGGGAAAGCGGGTGCAAGAAACAAGTGGATTCATAGTCCTAATGTGCAGCAGTATGGATAGAGGTTCTGAAACTAACATGAACTTCGTGCAAACAAGCAAAGAAGATAGAGGCATGTTCACATTGAAACTAAGGAATAGCCATTTTGATTTTTTTAACAAAAGAGAAAACTGAAGAGCTACACCCTGCAGGTGCCATGTGTGTTCTCCTAACAGCTGTCCATTTAGACTCAGATACAGCTCACTTGTGAAAAGCTGCTGTTTCAGTCAGTTTCCAATAAAACCACAACACATCCTTTATGTGATGGGATGCACAAGAAACATTCCCATACCCTGCTTAATTTCCTTGAACACAAGTATTTCTGTTTCCCACATCTAAATTGATCCTGTCTTAGAAATGTTAAGATTACCACAGAGAAAATTGTACTTCATGTATTTTTTATGCAGTAATACATTTGCTGGCATGACATAGGTCAGTTTTGCAAAAGGGCAGAATTTAACTCCACGGTAATGGGCCACATTACTCTGGTAGCCTGAGACAGAGCCAGTGCCTGGAGAACAGACATTTCAGCATGAAGTATAGTGTATGATGGTTCTTACCCATTTTCCCAACCTGAAGCCTACATTAAAAGGAATAACCAGAGATAAGAGGACTGTACTTAGCAAATATACAATATAATATATATTTTAAAGCAAGTTATTTTAGGTACATTCCATCTAATATGGCCCTCTCTGTGAGCACCAACCTCAGACATTCAGCACTGTGTCAAGAGTTATTTATGCTGAAGCAGAAGTCCATAAAGATAAGACAACTTTAAGTACTTTATAAAAAATTTTTTTGAATGACAGGATCCTGAATTCAATCTATTAATACACTAAAGATGCAGTCTCAAAGAGATTAAATGTAATTTATGTCTCACCTGGAATAAATTTTAAAAATTTTTAGAGTGTGTTAATTCAGCACTTCTGCCAATTAAAGCAGGAAGCACTATACAAAACGAGGAGGAGGAATAATTTCAATAGATACGGGATATCATCTGCAGTGCCATGAAGCAGTAAAAAAACTTTCTGCATTTCCAAACTTAGGACCACCAACAGGAGAAACACATGGGGTGCAAGTTTGGAACTTACAGAGCAATAACATATTAATACATTCTCATACAGGAACTAATCAGATACACAAATAAAACGGGAGATTTGTGAAGATCAGACCACAGACAATATGCTTATTTACCAAGAACCACAAAACACTTTAGAAGACAGTACACTAATAAATAAATAAACAAACACAACCATGGGAATTCTCTGACTTATGGCACCTGGTTGTTGTTCTTAAGAGATAAGATGCAGTTCTGTAAATCCCTCACAATACTTGAATGCAGCTACTGGCTGGAGCAGAGGGATTCAGAACATGACCCAGTGTTGAAAAACAGCCTTGTAAATCTACAGAATGCTTTTATCACCGTTTCCCATATTGGCATGATGTAGAGGACTGTAGTATTATGCATAGATTCAAAACCCTTTTTAATGTCACTCAGAGCTTCTTTTCACTGGCTCTGAGGTATTTTACCAATTCTGTCTTGAAGAGCTGTACAGAAAACAGCCTCGAAATCAACTTGTATCTCCCTTCCTACTGCTGGAGTAATTCACAAAACAATATTACGGCATCAAAAAACCTAAAGACCACCCCAATTTTACAACCCTGCAACCTCTCCCTTCTCAAGACCTCCTCAATGTTTGATGGCATATACAATTACAAGATCAGACAAGACCCATGAAGGATTCATAAAATGAATGTAACGTCTTACATAGCAGTATGAAGGCATTCAGTAAAAGCAGATGTATCAACAACATAAATGCAGCTGTTTGAAAAAATAAGACAGATTTTTCTCATCTCTGAGAAAGGTAAGCTTTACCTCCCAAAAGATAAGAGTTTGTAAAGCACCAAAGGATGCTGCTGATCAAGAGAGTGGCAAAAGAAAAGGACAGATAGAGGCTTCCAATTCATTAGCAGGAACAAGACTGTAAGTGGGAAAACTAGAGAATCAGTAGACTTTTCTCAAAACTAAGATAAAGCTGTGACTAGCACAGCATCAGATACACATTAAAGACCCCTTAATACAACTTTTCTGCATTAACAAGATTCATACCAACCTCAGCAAAAGTTTTTTTGTGTTAACACAACTTTGATTCAAAGCAATTGGAAAAAACACTGTGGTTTCTAGAGCTATTTAGTCTAACCAAATGTGGGCAGATCCTGCTGATAATAGAATGGTTTAACTGAAATGAATTTCTATAATCAAAAATAAACTGGGCTAGAGAGTTCCAGGCCAGTCTGAATGAAAGAAAACTTGAAAAACATCAATTACTTGTTGCAGCATAGTTAAATATTAATGCATCTTCTTTATACTCCTTCCAGTTAATCACTTTAAAAATGTCAAAAGATGGGGTGAGAAAGGAAATAAAGTGTAATGTCTAGCTAACTTCCCCTCAGTGTTATATCCAAACACTGCAAAGGCCAAAATAATTTACACAGATGTAAGAAGACAAAACCTGAACTTCAGAGATGCATAGCAAAAACCACGTTTAAGTCAGACTTCAGGCCCTCCTTGTGCTGTCCTGCTGGAGCAAGTCTTAAGGGCAGCTTCTTAATTCAGTTCTGTGGCACAAAGAGAAACAGCCACCTTTCCACCACCCCACAGGAATCACGGGGGAAATAAGCCAAAGCAATACAAGAAACCAACTGACTTCTCCTAGCACACGGGTGAAGCCTCTCCTCACAGCTCAGCCTCCCACACTGCACTGCACTGCACTGCTGCAGCTGAAAGTCCAGAAAGAAGATAGGAAACACCCCTCCCCAGCTGAACCCTATCCATCCTAAACTCCAAAGACACCTGGTTGCTGTCTTTGCAAACATTTTAGAGATTCTTTCTGTGTTCAGACTGGGGTAGTTTCCATTCTTCCCCCATCTTCCTAACCCAAGGCTACACATCCTGGGAGTTCCCAAGATGGGGAGAAGATTGAGCAGAAGGGTTTAAGGAGGTTGGTGCAGGATGGTATTACACCAGTATTACCTGCTGGAGGTGTCATACAACTCCTACACTTCAGAAACCCTGACAGTTTCTCAGAGATGTTCATAAACTGGCCAGCCTACTTCAGCTTGGTGGTTACATCACATTTGCAGGAGACAGGATCTTCAAAGCATTCCTTACCCTGTGAGCTATTTGGCAAAAGGAGAATGATGACAACCCTTCTTCCTCTGGCTAGTCTGAGAAACCTCCATTTCCTTTGCTCTTTGGATGTTTTGACCAAAATAATAATGAAAAAAAATGTATCTTAATTGCACCAAAGATCTTTTCTTTCACCTGCAATATCTGGGTAAAGTCTAAAGTCAATGAAGATATTTATAAGGCATTTTCAAATATATATGTTTTGTCATATATAATATCTTCTAAATACAAGTATTGAACAGATCAGCCTATGCTTTCCTAGTTTTCATGTTTGGGACTGTGTGTTCCAGCAACGTCCCCAGTAATAGCCAGTGCTCCTGAAATCCTTCCACATCTGGAGCAGCCAGCTTGTCCTTCCACCGTAAAGTCATAGGAAAGAGGGCACGCATGACATGAACTTCTTACTACCCCAGCCATCTCCTGCTTTCAGCAAATTATCTGTATGTACTTCTGAGAGGCATGTGTAGACAGCAGGCACCTCTGAAGCCAATTCAGAGGATATCCTTTTGGTTTAGCCAAGAAAAATTCTTCAATTCCAGTCTTCCATTTGTCTCTGGCCCCTGCTACAGGCAGCAACTTTGTTCTACAAGGCATTCTGAAGTTGCCTGCAGCAAATAGTCAGGGATGCCCCTGGAATGGAGACTAAAGTACAACATTAGAGGAGTTTTATTGCACTTTGCCTCCAACTGCTGCCTTCAGTAGTGTTGTCTTCACATAAACCACTACCTTGTCATTTGCTGCCTCACAAAATCAGAGGGGGTACATCTCCCTGATGTAGGTCTCTGACTGTAGAAGTATCTCCAGGACTCAACCGATGGTCTCAAATAAAAGAAAATATTATTAAAAAGGTTTGCAGAAATACAAAGAAATGGAAAAGAAAGGAAGAAATGAAAACTAAAGATGTTTGAAAGAGGAGAGTAAGAGAATAAGAGTAGTAATAATGCTTAGATTAGACCATTGAAACTTCACCTGCAGTGCAGTGGAGAAACTAGTCTCTTTTGTCACAGGCTAGATTTTCTTGTACCAGCTTACATATTCAGTTTTCTATGTCCATTTACAACCAATAAACCTCCCCTTACCCTGAAGGATCTTCTGAGATAAAAATTACTTTTGTTGAGTCTCCACTAACACTGAAAGTGACTGCCTTCTGGATCACACTGAAATTGAAAATTCCTTCAGTTAAAACAGTGCAACAGTGAAATAGGGCACATTCTTCCTCATGCATCGCTTCTGCAAATGATGGGTTTTTTCCCCAAACACACAAATGCTTGAGCAATACTGTCATACTGAGCAGTAAGAACAAGATAGGTTCTTATAGAGATGCAACTATTCACTGAGAAAGGAGTCATTATCATCTTTCTATGTTTCCAATGTCATCTATCATCTTTGATGGTTTCCTTAAAATCATTTTTGTGCAGACATTACCATTAATAATAGGGTCCTTCTAGCCCAGACAAAGAGGCATTTTATATTAGCTCCTCTTCTATTTTGAGGAGAAAAATAAGTAGCATATACATTATGTTGTGCTGTCTAATAATAAGCATTTAATAGTACATTTTGCAGGATATATTATTCATTTATAATTTGATGTTGCAGCCAGTTGTACATAATTATTCCTGAAATCTTGATTGTGTTGATTATAATGAAAAATACTTCCTTTGGGGATTTTGACTTTTTTCCATTAATTTAATCTAAATTGTTCAAGCCATCTATTTTACACTCTTTGCAAATAACGTAGCAAATGTAAAGCTTTCTCTGCTAGAGATGCCAGTGTTTTTCCAATACAGAGACTCCATCTTACAGCAGAATCCATGTAACATGTAGACAACTTAATCGTCTTTGTCTCATTCCTTCAATGTCCAAAGTTCACATCTCATACAGGATGACAGCTGTATTATTCTTTTTCTCCATAATCTGCACACATCTCCATAAATACAAACACTTGTTCATATAAGATACAACAAAGCAAATATACACACCTCAATTTGTACCCAGTTTACCATATTCATTAGTCAGAATTCACACAGTCATCATAATCCTATTAGCTAGTAAATGTTTTGAACAAGATAAACTTATTTCCTGGTCCACCTGCCTGTTGTGATTTAAGACCAGCTGGAAATTAAGCACCATGCAGCCACTCACTCAACGTCCCTCTCTCCCCACCACCTCAGTGGATTGGGAATAAAAATCCAAGTAAAACTTGTAGGTTGAGATAAGATTAGTGTCATAATTGACAATACAGTAAAATACCTTAATAATGGTAAATGATAATAATATTGGTAATGAAATGGGGAAAACCAGTGATGCACAATGCAATTGCTCAGCACCCACCGACCAATTCCAGACTCCCTTCCCAGACCCAGGCTGGCTGCCCTTCCAGGGAACTGCCCCAAGCTGATGCTGGGAATGACGTGGTGTGGAATATCCCACTGGTCACTTTGGGTCACCTGTCCCAGCTCTGCTCCCTCCCTGTTTCTTTTGTGTACCTCCTCACTGGTAGAGCATGAGCCAAGGAAAAATGTCCTTGACTCAGGATAAACGTGACTAAGTAAAAATCTAAAACATCAGCGTGTTATCAACACCATTTTCATGCTGAATCCAAAACATGGCACTATAACAGCTACTGAAAGGAAATTAACTCTACCCTAGCTGAAACCAGGACACCACCACAAGTCAATTCAGATCAATTTTTTGTTCTTGTAATCACACTGTGATTTTGAAAAGTGTTTTTTCTTTTCTGCTCTAAGGAAGATTCTAACAAGCAACAGTGAAAACTGAGTATGGATTAAATATCTCCCTTTTATAAGATGACTACCCATAAAACTATCCTGTAATTTGTGAACTGCTCCATCATACATGTTTTTAATAGCATGTAACCCTGAACAGTGTTGGAATAGAAACAAGTAGAAATTTCCTGGTTTCTGGAACAGCAGGAAAAGGAAGGTATAGCCTTAACACTGCTCCCTGGAAAGCACAGGTATAAATCACTCCTTGACACAGAAAAGGGAGGAAACTCCTTGGCATTCTAGACATAAGACTGATTATGAAATACATCCAATCACTAGAGGTTAACTGTAAAACCATAGGGGTAAAAAACCAACAGCATGACTTTCAAATGGACAGCATGAGATAATGAGGTATTAAAATAAAATCCATAGCTGAACAATTCTTAAGAGGTTTTGTTGGCAGGTGGGTTACCATAATATACAAGACACCAGTTATGGAATATGGATATTTTTGACACTGAAACTGGAACAGACCCAATCAGAAATAGTTAGCTGTTTGTTGGTTTGTTTTTGGGTTTTTTTAATAGAAAAATCCAAAAGTTTATCCACATCCACTTCAAAAGAAGTACAATTTGGAAGGAAATTGTCTTTTTGTAGTTGTTTGAATCTCAATCCCAAAACCTTTAACCTGGAAAATCTTAAGGAAATTGGCAGGTATTTTGGACCTTAGAATTAGAAACCCTGTTCCCATCTGAAACATACAGGTTCAAGGTCTTAAAATTCCCAAGAATACTGTCATGAAGATAATACTTGAAAGGCTTCTAGTAATTAATAAGATCACCAATTATTTCACCTAACTGCCTTAAAAAATTCTATTAAAAGATGAAAAGTACTCTCTTCCAGGTAACAAAGATTCCAGTAGGTGAGATAGGACATTCACTGAGAGGTATTAGACCAAGTTCTGTGTCTTCCTTTTAAGTCTGACACTTCTTAAAACCCAGACTTCTCCAGAAACCTCTGTCTCACTTTCTGACTCTTTAAACTCTCATTCCTGGGGAACACCACTCAGCCTTCTTCCCACAACCTTTAGTAAGTTTGTAACTTCAATGTAGCATGTTACACAGTGATATAAATATATGTATTTGGCCAGATATTCCATAACATGTGGTTTTTTTCCCATCTCCATCAAAAGCACCAGATGTGGAATACTGCCAGAGACGAGACACTGGATCAGGTAAACCCAATTCCCTGAGGTGAATAAGGAATTTTCTTTGGTACATCTCTAGTCTCGCTTTCTGTTTCAGAAAAAAATACTGGGTGTTGCTCTCCCCAAAGTCCTCAGTATTTAACTGTCTGATTATAATATTGCACCTAGATGAAAACACTTCAGAGAAGCTAAAGGAAAATCATAGCCAGAGAATGTTATGCAGAACAGTCATGCACAGAAGATGCAGAGCGTTTCAAAGTGCTCACACCTCCGAAAACTGGGTCTGTGCTTAATGGGAGGGATTTCGAAACTGCTTCCTGAAAAAGTTAGAGACAATTTCCTTGCTAAGAGAGAATTGAGAGGAGACTGAAAGTGCATGATATATCTAACTCACTTTCAGAAAAAAATATTGGCTATGAATTCCATCAGGAAGAGCCCTTTTCTGAGATGAGAGGATTGCTGACTACCTACATCAATTTCTTCAAATGAAAGAGATGTTTGGGATGTTATTGCTGCAGGTAGCGAGAATTCCTGATCACCAATTGTTTGAGAACAAGAATGGTCTCATTTGGGAATGCAGCCCATGTGACAGCACTTGCCATGATGCATCCTGTTTTTCAGCTTATGTTGAAACATTGTACATAATACTGCACAGTTAAAAAAAGAAGCTGTCTTGATGAAACCCTGCTAACTTAAAAAAACCACAACAAAATAATGGACTTGCTTTCCCAGAGTGTTTGACAAAGGAACAATTTCTGTGGAGTTGATTTCTTAGATAGGGTGGATGCTTTCCATTTCCTCAAAAACCCTAATGGCTTAATGGTTTAAGCATTATTCATTCCTTTCTGGACTGGGCTGGTAACAGCCTAGTAATGTGAGATCTATTAAGATTCTCCAAAAAAATCCTGGATTTTGCATTGTTTGAACTCTTAATTACGAATTCATTTGGGCTGAATAATATCCATTATGTGCGTGGAGATTTTGATGTGGAAAATCCCATTAATAAAGAATAACATCTGAGACCTTGAAATATGCAGAGAGCTTTTTTTGTAATCCCCAGAGTACAGAAAGCCTTGAATGCTTACCAAGGAGGGTGATGCACGTCTATTCTGTCTCCTAAAAACACTTCCTCTTTCAGATTTACAGTCACTGAGAACACAGAACAATTTTGATCAAAAGAAGCAGCAGCAGCTGTAAGGGGAAAGTGTTCATTTCTGATTGCCTCATCTGGACTAGAAGGGGGTAGTAGAATAATTTTATTATACCAGATGCAGTGGAGGGCTTTATTTCATTTAATCTGGAGAACAGAGGAATTTGTCACATAGAGAAAATGAAAATAATCTTGTTCTCCTTACCACCACTCAGGCATGATGGTTGGCTGAGTTCACAGAAGAAGCTGGAGTTTATCATGACTATTTACTAACTTTCTCCTGCATGACTGTCCTAAGAGAGCCGGTATTTTTCTACACTCCAGAGACATCTTCTGTTGAAAAGTTATTTTTGTTTGGTATTTGCTGGAGAGCATTTGTTTTGGGAATGTGAGCTTCTGGGATTTGTGGTAGGCTCAAAGTTTCAACTATACACCATATAATACTAGTTTTTATTTAGAACAGACTTAATGTTTATGTTGGAATTTATTAACACTTAGAACATTCTGTATGCTGAAGCCTTTCTTGACTTGCAATGTACACCGATTACGAAAAATACAGGCACAAATTTTGGGGTCTGGGTGGTTTTTTAAATTCTATATTCTTTCAATAATAAAATATGTATAATGCCACTTATTTGTTTGAGTTTAGTTTTGAGGGTTGTATATTCTATAAATATATTTACACCATTAATTCAATACTATGGCTCTGGGTGAAGTGCTTTTTGAGCAGGAGCTTTGAGCAAAGTTACTAGAGTCATCCATTATTTATTTTTTTGACAAATAGATTTTAAATGTTACTCTTGTGACATGTTAATACATTGCAGCTTCTCAGGACAAAGGGTAATATCTATACAGAATGGAAACCAGGGGAGAAACAAGACTGATATTTACCAATGAAGGAAGACCAGGAAAAGGAATTAAGCCCATTCTCTAAAATACAGAAAAGGAAAAGCAAAAGTTATTAGTTCATTCTCCTCTAAAAGGAGAATGATAAGGTATAATTTGTTTTCAATGGACTGGCAAGGTCTTCAACATATATTTGTTAACAATGCAGCCAGGAAATTGGGGTTCAGATCATGTCCCTTCAGCTGGAGTGTCCAACGTCTTGATACCAGGCTGCCTCCATTCCAAGTCATGAGAGAGGACACAGGGGGTAAGTATGGCAAAGTTAGATACGAAAAGGTATTGTGTATCACCAGTCCAAAAGTACACAGACCAGAAGTACCAGACAAACCAAATCTTGTAAAACATGGCTGACTATGTACCAGATATCTGATGTCTTTCTGGAAAAAAATCAGACTTCATGATGATGAGTATGTAATGACCTTAAATGGTTCTCAGGAGGTAATTACACAACACCAAGTGAAAAGAAGAAATATTTTTGCAGACAGGTTGTCTAGAAGTCAGACTCTTGACTGAATTCAGCTCTGTCACCCATCAGCAGAAACTCTCTTGCTACTCTGTTTCTACTACACATTTCTCCTGTGTTCTGGTGACTTGACTATAGGACTGGAAACCAACACTTGTAACAGAAATGAAATGTAAACCACAGGTAAAAATCTCTTTGACATACAAAATAAAAATGCACCCTAGCACAAAACATAGTTAAACATAATTCTTTCTAACTCTTTTTTATATCTTGATTTGCAAGAATAATCCTGCAATGCACTACTATTTTATAGCTGGAATCCTCTTTGTTATTATGGCTAATGTCATAGGAGTCATTTCATTTTTCGTATCTTTACAGCACTTACAATCTGCTCCATTTCCTTATTTTCCAAGGCCACAGACATGAAGCATGACTACAGGGCTTTGTAAATATTTGGGACACCACCAGGATGGACATTTGATAGACATTCCTGTCAGTGCTTTTGTCATTGACCCTGCTTACAAATTATTTTTTTAGACCCAGAAAGACAGATCATCTTCTCTCTTCACCCTTTTTCATAGAGATGTCTATTTTAATTCTCTAAGGGCTTCTCTACTAGCACTTACTTCTTCCCACCAGTTATTACAGAACATCTTTATTATAAAGCTGGAAGGGGATTATCAAGCACTGGGAGGCAGTGAGTGCTAATTCAAAGAAAAGAAAACTACTACCAAAAAATGCTTGTAAAATATGCATTCATGGTACACACTTTTCTGTGCCTGAGGAATTGCATCTACTTTCTCCATTAACTGCACAGAGAACCAAAGCCTATCAGGTCTGCATTAATAATGCTGCAAGTCATGCATTAGGGCCTTAAATATCTGAGCTGCCTAACCCTGTTTTAGACACTAGAGGAGGCAGTCAGTATAAAAGCACTGCCAAATTCCTTGTGTTCTGATAAACAAGGTAAAATGAAGTCATGCTGTTGCTAGATTGAACTGAAAAGTTAGCAGCGTGTTCCTGAAAGCGTTTCCTGCTTGGCACAGGAGAACTGATCGCCTTTCCTGAAGAAAAACAAAACAAAAAAACAAAGATAAAGATAAAGAGCATGAAGAAAGCATACTGTAATTCAGTAATGCCATTAGATTTTTTCTAAAATGCTACAACTATTATTGCTCATCCATAGCTTAGTTATTTTATTGTGCGGATTTCCATCACTCCATGCAATTTTTTTTTGTTATAATTGAATGTACTTGTTAGGTATGCAGTTCCCTAAACTGGAAAGGGCTTTGTGCCAAGAATAGGACATTAGGAATAGCAACCACATCCTTTCCTGATCGTAGACATTCTAAGTGAATAACCAATCTATACCCAATCTAACTTCACGGATGCCAAAACTTCCTTCCTTCTTATTATTTATTCCCCATCTCTCCCGTTTCGTGAACCAATTGAAGACCCTGATGGTGCCAGGGCACGCTCCCCGGCATGGGCAGAACCTGCGGCACAAATCCGCTCTGGCGCTGGGAGAAGGGCGAGTTCCAGGGGCTCGGGCGCCATCTGCTGCGGCCGCGGGGCAAGGCGCGCCCTGCCGACGGGAGAAAGGCAGCGGTCCGGGGCGGACACGGGCATGGAGCTGGAAGAAATAACCTTCTGCGGCCTGCGCAACTTTAATTCGGTATTTTTCCTCCCAGGGACAAAGCGTCAAAGCCAAGATATTCAAACAATGACCACCAGGTTCATGAATGAACAGAGTACCTTCAAGAAAGAAAAAAACTGAAACTAGCAATTTCTTCAGCTGAAACAATTGAAGTTATTCCATGCTGGGGGTGCATTTGGTTCCCGCTTTCGTTTCTGCTTGGAACCTGAATGAAGCCACTGAAGAAGACTCATTACAGCATCAGAAAAACTAATGCTTTTGTGTCAATGAAAAAGAGAGGATCTACAGAGAACTTATTGAAACAAACAGGCAGAAGTTCAGTTCAAACTAGTCAGTTCCCAAGAAGAGGCGCAGTCCTTGTCCTGGGGGTACTCCACTTAGAAGAGGGTCTCCCAGTGTTGTCATGTGTAGTTCCCATTTCTCTAACAGACATATCATCCATGGAGAGAAAAATGAAACTGATTCACATTAGAATATGAGGTAGACTGGAACGGGATTTCCAGTGCTCCTACAGGAAGAAGAAAGCAGCTGCTGATGAATTGTTTTAAGGACCTAGATAAAGATGGAAGAGGCATTTTGAATTAGCTGTCTGACATGTTCATAATGCTTTAATCTCTGGTAAACAGGCTTGAGGACAAGCCCTGACTCATCACTGCATTCCACTCAGAGAGTCAGCATTCTTTCCCCCACTTCATGTTTACACCTCAGATACTCTCCTGACAGTGGAGGAATCCCATGTGCCTTGTTCCAGTGTCCTGCCAGTAGGTAAATTTCATTCTGCCAAGCAAATGTGCCCTGTATCCCTATGCATGGAGAAGCAGCTTCCACAGCTGCCTCAAAAAGAGTTGTTTGCCCTGCTCTTTAGGCTCTGAGGAGAATACTTGTTTGCCTGACTAGCTTTTCCCAAGCCCCAAAAGATCCATTAGCAATCCTCAGGGGGTGAGCAGCCGTGGCTCTGGTTAGTGATATCAGAACTGAGGAACAGGCTGTCCTACCTGCTGGAGAGCTCATCCAGCAAAACCACTCGTGGCTACCACAGATGTTAAAGCTTTACAGCCACATTTGTTCTGCCCTCCCAGCAGCAAGCTCACACAGCGTGGGAGTCTGGAGAGCCGTGGGGGACTGATACATTAGCAGTGCAGAGGATGCAATAAAGAATGTCCAAAGGATCACTACTGTGCCATTCACGGGCATGCTCGGCTCACCCCTCTGCACCCGCCCCAGCTTCATGGCTGCACAGCAAGGAAAGAAACAAACCAAAGAAACACAGCTGCATGTTTCTTTGTGATGCATTTAATCAAGGGACTGAATTGCTGGTTTTCAGCACTGATGGTGTTTTATGTTTCTGAAAATACATTTTAAACAATTGCAAACTGAGCTCTCGGTACATATGAGTCTGGTTTATACTCTTTCACACCACTTCACATTTAAGAGCCTTACAAGATAGGTAGGTGGGAGAAGGTCTAAAAACATATACCCTGGCTTGCATTTGCAGGAAAAGAAAGTTCACAATTTCTAATGGCGTTTGAGTCATTTGTTTCAGGTGGATTTATATTCTCTTTGCAATTCACTTTCTATGGATATCTTAGTAAAACTTTAATGACAGACAAAGACACAAACCAAAGATTGATAAAAAAGGAGCACAGCAAGTGTGCCTAATGTATTTTAAAGTGTCTGTCCCAAATGTTGGCATTGAAAAAAGTATTTTAAAGCTTGGTCTGAATATCACTGAAGTCTACGGAGATCATTACAAAGGCTTTAAAACAAAGCTAAAGGGGTATCATAATCCATGCTATTATTAATTTGTATCACAGTAATACTTAGGTGCCTCGTTTGTCATCAACAAACTTTTTTTGAGTAAGGGATCATACACAAAAAGAAAAAGCCTGGCCCCCATGTTAATGACAAAAATCTCTGCTTGAAGTATATGTTGCATAAGCACTACAAATTGCTTCTGAACAAGCTACAAGGCAAACCACTCTACAGACACGGTTTGGTGAATAACACTGAACAATGAATAAATTCTGGAAAATTGCAAGCAGAAACACACAGCACAAACCAGATAATTTTTTCCTCATGCTTTGTTTATCCATCTCTCCTCAGCAGGTACTTCTGTGGCAGGTTGCCACGGATGGTGTTGATTTATTTGATTAATAAATGTCCATTCACTTACTAAGCAACCACTGGAATAAAGTCTCCCTGCAATAAAATTATTTTATATATTACAGTAAATTAAATTGAGTCTTTTAATGCCTCAGGCAGTAATGTATTTTTAGAAATCATGTTACCATCACATAATTTTAATGTAACTAGATCCATCTTCAAATAATTTCCAAAATAAAATGAGATAGAATTATAATGGGCTACATCTGGTAAGAGAAAAATTCTTCTCTTCCTTCCATACTAGGACAGTACCTTCAGGGCTTCAAGCATGACACAGGGCATACTCCATATCAGCTAAGCATGGTACAGAAGTCAAGCCATAAATCCAGTACAATGGGATGTTTTATCATCAAAAGCACTTGCAACACTTATTGTCCAACATGCCAAACTTTAACAAAGTCACCTGAAAATCTTTTACTTTACAGTGTTTTTTCCATAAAAATACAGTGGTATATCACAGACTAGAGATAAAAAACACATCAACATTTTAAAACCAAAACATTTTGGAGGAAGAAAGTTGTATTGAAACTAATTTGCTACACATTTTACACACACAATGCAAAATGGAGTTTTTACAACAACATATGGAAAGTATCTAAATCAGTAAGACAATGACTTTCATAAATCACTCCAGGTTCCAGCTTTAAATTATGTCATGTTCCCTCTCTCATGGGATATTCACTGTATCTCATACAAACTCATGGTTATGTGCACACTGTATTCCTAACTTTATAGGGAATGATGTCATATCAACACATAGAGCATATGTAAAATGAAGAGTAAACACTACTTTACATGACTCTGACCAGATGAACCCACACACTCCCTAACGCTTCCCTTTGACTTAAGGGATTCTTTTTTCCTTTTTAACATGATTTATTAAATGGATTCACCAAAACTTTGGGGGATTCCTCTTTAGACTTCATTTTTGCAGCAGTACACAGTGGACTGCAGTGTCCAAGAATAATGTGGGACAGAAACCCCATTTCCCTAATCTCAGGTACATAAAGGCCTCAGGCTCATACAAGACAAAGTACAATTGCCAATTAATACAATGGAGATTTATGGGATTTTGATCAAAAGCCTGTTAAAATTCAGTTAAGACAGCTGCTTGTGACTAGACCTATCTTTCCTTCAGGTCACAGAAAGGTTTACTGGACAAACTCAATTTTTAGTATCAGCCTTTTGCTTCATCTTCAAAAGCTACAACTGTGCACATTTGTCTCCTAAAAAAAAAAAAAAAGTAAAAAGAGAGTATATGACAAGTAAATGCTCCAGTTTTATCTCCTGTTGTCAATAAATGTCTACCTGTTCATACTGTATGGTTTCAAATGACCATCTCAAACTAACAGATCTTTGCCCAGTGATTTTAGATAATAAAAATTAGTTTTAATATATTTCTGTTAAAACATCCTAGAGTGAAGTTTTAGTGAAGGCAAGATACAATAGCAGAAATTTTACAGTGCTAGCATTAAACATACATGTATTTGAATATTATATGACTTCAGAATTTTTATTGTTGAACACATAACAAGAATATAATCCTTTGACAGGATGCTTGACCTATTACTACTACTACTACTACTACTACTACTACTACTACTACTACTACTACTATAACTACTACTACTGCTACTACTACTTTAGTTATCTGTGAACTAACTGAATTTGTTCTGGAGCATTGTCACACAACAAACACACAATCCTAAAACTCGGCTCACATGAGGATCATACCTCAGTAGGAATGACATATCTATCTGTATAGCTCAGTTGAATGTGGTAAAATAAACATTCTTTCTCCATCCCTCTAACGAGATATTTATTAATTAATGGTGTCACTGATTTCGTCAACATTTAAATCTGTATGGTTCAGACCTCCTTTGACTCTAGCAACCACAGATTGTTTAAAGTGATCAGAACAAAGTGCAGTAAATTTCTACATGACTGTTTTTACTAAAATGCTAGCTGTTTGTTTCCAGTGACCTGGATTTGAATCCACTTTTAATTTGAAATTGTTACATAGTTGCCAGAATTTAAAGAGAGAGAAATGTGTTCTCAGTCTGCCTTCTAGAGATGATTCTGGTTTCCAAAATGAGACCATGGATTCTCATAAAATAGCATTTGTCCTCCTTTTCAAATCCCAGGAAAAGTGAAAAACATCAAAGCTCAGACAAAAAAACCCCCAAAAAACTACATTCAGCTTTAATTTGAAATTCGGATATACAGTATATAGGCAAAGCACAGCCACATTGTAATAAAGGCAAATCAATAAACCACAACTATATCGTGCATGTAGCTGCAAAGAGAAAGAGAAAAATACCAGTGCTATTTCCTAGGCAAGATATAGAATCTTTTACTTCACTGGCAGTAAAAAATGCATGTTCATCCAAGTGTGACATTATCTGTCTCAAATTCTCAGATCAGCTTTGTGGAAGTAAGCAACAGCTTCACTGGAAATTTCATGCCTTCTCCCAACAGGAGTACACAGGTGAGTGGACAAAGGCTATGTACAGTTAGTGGACATAAAACCAGCCACTTGGAAAAAAAGAATTCTTGTTTATGCAGCTGAATATAAATTATGTTCTGAAATACAGCTTTGAAAATCATGCCACAGATCTGTCTCTCTGGCTTTGCACGTAGAGTTAAATTGAATTCCTTGGATTACTTCCTTTGCCCTCATTAACCTGTGTCAGCTTACACCATAAAGAATGAGGTAAGGAGCAGTTTTCCCCTTTTTAACCTAACATAGATGAATTTTTCTATATATAATATCACTGAAATATATAAATTAATTGAGTAGCTAAAATGTAGATGTTGAGTTTACATTGCTAAAGGGTATATAAGAAACATCATATTATTTTTTTAATTACATTTAAATTAATGGAATTAGAAGATTCTTATTTAAGTCATGACTAAATAAAATTGCTCTGCTTTTTTGATGTCTGTTTCCCTTCGTTGAGATTAGCCACATGAGTGCTACCCAATTTACCACTTCTTCTTGGAATGTCTCTTTTGCATCTTTTACTGCTGATGGATGTGCCAGAAAAACTGGATGAGGATTTTCTCCACCAGCTCCTCCACTGCAGTCACCAAGTTCCCTGAGCAACATCACTTCCTCCCCTAAAGTGGAGGGGCTAGAACAATTCCTGGATGTAAGAGCTGTAAAACCCTTCCAGCCCTTTATAAGGAGGTCATGCCAATAATTCCATAGTCAAAAGGTAAGGGTTTCCTTTAAACCACAACCCAAGCATTGGATTGCTACATTCCTGTAACAGAGAGAAGGAAAGGTGCCTTTCCATTTAAAATATCTCTTGTCTAGACTACCCAGAGGATGATATTTATCACAAAACAATCAGACAAACAGTTTTTTAACACTAGGACACTGAAAAATCTGAAAGTTTTGAGTTGGGGAATGCTGTTTGAAAGTTATGCTCTCTCTCCCTTCTTTCTCTCCCCTCTTCCCTATTCAAAAGCTAAAGAATTCAGAGATTTAAAAATTCCTATGCAAATGAGCCCTCAATGGGCACAGAAGGCTATTTCCAAAAAAATTAATAAGTTGGATATATGTGAATATATCCAACTTATAGGCATATGTGGATACATGTGAATATATCCAACTTAAATTATAGGCACAGAGTTCAAGAGCTTCCCTGACACAAATGGTGAAAATTACAGTCTTTGCCATGTCTTATGTAAGTTTTTCATATTTTTGTTAACTTTTCATTATGGAAGTAAATTATATCATATAACCAGCATCTCAGCTTGTAAACCTGTCACTGATTTTTTTATTTCTCCCAAGAACCACAGATGATTCAAGTGATCAAAACCAAACATACTGAATGAAGTCTAAGAAATTAGCCCAGGGTCTATAGTTTTGTGACAAACTTGCAGGGCAGTTACCACGTGTTTAGTATTTGCTGAGCAGTGGGTGTGATCAGAAGGATCTGTACACATAGACACAAAGGACAAGTTTCAGAAAATCATTGCTCATTGTCTCAAACAAAATAAAATAAACACACAAAACAAGAATAAAAAACCCCAACAAACCAATTTTTTTAAAGACAATGACCCAAAACTATCAAGAGAAAAAGCTGGGGGCTTAAAATGCCCTCACACAAGTCCATTATCTCTTGTAAAATAAATGCAAAACACAAAATATCACACTGCACATTCAAATAACCTCCTTGACCTTGTACTTCTATGCTACCTCGGGCCATTGACAAACATCCTCATAAACCATCTCTCATCAGCAGCATCTGGCCAGTTTTACAGAGTTCTGTAATAAAAACAAGAAAGAGTTGATCAATTTACTTGACACTTAAAAATAAATCTAATTCACCCAGGGATTAACAGCAGAATTTTTAGGCCAGTGAATTTTGCCAGCAGAGATAAACAAGATAAATACTGGCAAATCAGATTTCTAATGAACTTTTAGTCCTAGTTTTCATTATAGAGAAACTACTATATTTAAAAAACACAGATTTCCTTGAGTGTCACAGAATCAAAAAGGGTTTCCTCAATGAATGGTTGTTTTAGGTATCTCAGATGAAATATATTTTAGTCTTTTTTTAAGCCTGGGTTTTGCCAAAAAGTTAAAACTCTCTCTAGTTAGGCATGAAATATGCTTACTGAACTTGCAGACTCTTGATAGCCTTCTTAGAGAGGTGTCAACCTCACACGAATTTCTGATGCAATTGAGGTCTCACTACATCTAGAATTGCAAACTAGTCATTTTTGACATTTAGTGCCAAAGTGGCATTTTAATAAAAATAAAGGCATTTCTTAACAAAAATGCTTAGGTAAATCACAATTTAGGCTGAGAATACATTGTTCTTTAAAATATACATCTCTTACATGTAAAGAAATCTGGAAATCTGTAGTTAAGCCCCTTATCTCTCATCCTGTAAGTCTGCTGAGTTTCAAACTGTTTATGCCAACTCTCTCTGCTCGACACAAAAGCCAACTCCCTATCCCAGCTTCCACACTGGACAGCAGATTACTCTCCTTTGATGCCTTCAAACTTGAAGGGAGCATGATGTCTGGAGCCAGCCTGCTCTTGTGGAAGTAGTATGGATAGGACAGACTAAAATTTGACATTGAACTCAGTTTGAAGATGCAGGTTTCTACTGAACTTCCTTAACTGCAGGCATAAAGCATTTTCAAAGAGATGAAGAGTAAATCTCTGCTCAAACTGTTTGGATATCTTCATCTACATGCCAAGAGATTTCAGAGCCAAGAAGAAAAAACATGCCAGAGTTAAACAGAAATGAAACTGGCTACATGACTTGTGTAGTTTTTGGATTTTTCTCTCACCATTTTTGCCACTGATTGCTACCATTTGGTTTCAGCTGCCTTAGGCACTTCTCCATTCAGTTCAAAATTAATTCTCACAGTGGCCCAAAATTCTTCTGTACTGGGGTCTCCTGTCTGTTTTGAGAGATCCAATGCATTCAGATAATCATCTGCACTTTTTACAGCTATACAAACTAGAACAAACCTCTGGATATTTTGAGATTCACTCATCACCATGTTATTAATTCTTACACACTCAGTGTTACCGTTATAAATTAAACAAACTTTGTTACCTATTGTTATGTATACCCATGAAATACAACATAAAGTAAAATGCAGATAACACAGCTGCACTCACTTTAGTTCTCGGGGTTTACACAGTTTTGTCAGATTTGATGAACTCTAATTCCATTGAAATATGCTTCCTCTTGTTCATGGTCAAAAATCTTGCCTATACATGCATTTTTTTTAACATACAGCATTAGGGGACAGAAGGTGGATGACAGCTTTATCTTTAAACTGCCTGTCTGTCCCAAGAGCTGAGCAATGGTTCATAGCACATTACAAACAGCAGTTTGATGGAAACAGGGTGACTTCCTAGCCTAGTGGTGATGTAACATTTACCTCAGATTTCTCAGCTATAATCATTAAATTAAAAAAAACAACAACAATCTTTTCATTTTCCACTATTTTGTCATGCTGAGACATGTGATACCACAAAGCTTCAGCAAGGAATGTTACACACATAAACACAAATCTAAATGTGATTGGAAAGTAGGACACGCATTTCAGGGAAGCTTGTTCTGGCAGGGGGAAAGCCCAGCTGAACAGTCAAATTAGTTTTGTCTCAAAACCAGAACAAGATCCCAGAAGGATGTATTGCTGTTCACTAACTCACTAAGCCAATCATGTCACCTTAAAGCATGGTAGATGGGTCAGCACCCAAAAACCTTAAAATTGTCCTCTCATCCACTTCTCTCTTGCCTGTGGAAGCAAGTTGCACCTGGGAGCAGCAGAGGTGGCAGTTTGCATAATTTCATGAGGGTACCCTTTAACAGCATTTAAAAACGAGACTATTTCTTATTGCATTTAATTCTCTTGGAAGAAAATATCAACATTTTTTAGGCTTAACAGCTTTTTCTCAACCTCTCATGAGATCAATGATAATGATAATAATAACAGTAATAATAAAGTTTACCCTCATTTTCTCTTGCTTCCCCAAACTGAAAGAAAATATTACGTTATTCTCCTCCTGAATGCCATGGCTGGTGAAAATAGCCAAGACATGTCTCTAAAATTTTATTCCTTCAACTGCATCAATAGTACTTTTATGGCTGTAATAAATTGTTTTGCCTGAGACAGTTTTAATAAGAATAGACCTCCTTCCAATTTTATTGTGGATAGCATAAAGAAAATGTCCTTCATTCTATACAAATTAGGTTTTTTTACAATTAAAAAACTTAAGACTCCATAACAAAATGAAGATATGTTCCTTCACATATTCACAAGACAATTATTTTGGAAGAATATCCAGATAAAACTGGAAACACTTCTATTTTTCAAGGTTATTTATAGATATAAATAAATATGTTCCATTTGAATTACTTATGCATTCTGTATGATCTGTATCTAATTTAAAACATAAAATCACTAGCATTCCAGTTCAGCTCTTTTCCATTCCCTTGAATTCAGTACCCTGCTCAACAAGTCAGAAACTGAGCAGGAGCAACTGTGGCTTATTAGTGATTTCTAAAAGATACCTGGCAGAAAGATTAAAAAAAAAATTCACAACCATACTCATTGTCAGAGATAGATGCAGGAATTCATTTTTCATTTTTTCAAAATGTTGTGGGTCATACTAAGCCTTCTTCACTGAGAGATTTTCTTTTTCCACCTTTTCTGGGAAAAACACTCATTAGCACCAATAGATTTTTCATAGTATGTAGTTACATTGAAAAAAGAAGAAAATGAAAACCCTATGAAATACATTTTCCTTTCACAAAAAAAGGTGAAAAACCCTTACCAATTTTGATCTCTTCAGTGTGTTTGCAGTCTGTAACAGAAATGATATGGACTTGATTGTCTGAA
Organism: Trochalopteron elliotii; assembly: GCA_024734555.1. Taxonomy (NCBI): domain Eukaryota; kingdom Metazoa; phylum Chordata; class Aves; order Passeriformes; family Leiothrichidae; genus Trochalopteron; species Trochalopteron elliotii. Next base: position 1,346,239 of record JANPWX010000100.1, on the reverse strand, counting down.
AATTAAAACACACTGGAAATTTCCAGACTTAGCAAGGCATTCAGAATCACTTTGGGAAACCAAAAGCCTTTACATTCAGCGCCTCCAAAGTAAAACCAGTAAGATAAGACAGTGCAACTGCAACTAATCTGAGACAGCATGATTAGTCTTTTTAAGGTGCAATCCTTCCATTCAAATTCTGAAGTGGGAATTATTCATGAGGATGGATGCAAAGAATTTTTCCATTATTGGATTGCAACAATCTGACAAAGACTGCATGGTGGCTGCATAATCAATATTTATCTGTAAAACAATCATACAGAAACAATAAGTCTATCTCTCAGTGTTGTAAAAGACATAACAGACTCACTTGCTTGAATAATTTTTGTTGTTTGAATTTGGTTTTTATGTTCAGTTGACAAGGATACTACCTTTTATATACAGAGAGAGATATCTCCAGAACAGACATTTAAAAAACAGATGGCCACAAAGAACGCTACATTCAGTTTAACCAGCATACCAGTATATTCCAACAATAAAAACACAACGTTTAGAACAACTGCAACAAAGTCAATGCTTCTTTAATAACTTCATTTGGGATCTAAACTAAGCAAAGCCACAGTGCTGCCACTATTAACATATCTACCACAGATTGAATACCAGCAGCAAAAATTTGCCAGAAGAGAGGGTTTTCTTTTTTCCTACTATTCATCGTTGGAACGTTGCTTCACTCTCAGAAAATGGCTCAATCCACTTTTTCATCTTTGTATTAAACTAAGGACCTGCATTATGGAGTTCATCTCATCCTCTAAAACCATGCTTTTTTTGTGCAAACAAAGACCAATTTTATAACATGAACCCTTGTAACCAAGCAAACTCTGTGAGGTTCAAACTGTGTAAGGAAAGTGACAAGCAAAACACATCATTGCTCCATTACTGAAGGAGGCCTGCTTATCTCACCCCTAGCATGTTAGTCTTTATAGTTGTTATTTTATCCATGTTTCTATCTTTTTTCCAATGCTGTATGAACACAGGTCCAAAAGCACAAAATTTTATCCCAGACACACTCTAGCGAGACCTAATGAAGGTACACCTGGAGAAGGCATTCAGCTGCCTTGTCTTCCTCACTTTTCTTTTCCTTCTGTCTCTCTCTTAAAGTTCGATTCTTGCCATATTAATCTCTTCTTCCTGGGCTGCACATTACATTTGCTGTGCTGTCTTTAGCTGAAGAACATTCTATTTTCAGCAGCTTCCATCAGGCCAAACCTCAGCTGAGTACAGGCACAAAAGAAATTGGAAAGTGCAGTTGGTTGCACAATACATAACCAAGAGTGTGAATCCAAAAGAATAGTTTTCTGGTAGTATAAGGACAGAAAATACAGAGGAAGCAAACAATCAATGAGACAATAAGGATTAGAGAAAGGCCTGGCAGGGAAAAAATGAGAAAACACCCAAATCTACTAGTACATGATCTTTTTTTTTCTGTCACAATGGGCAAATTTGCCAAGGGTTGTGCTTTTAGTGACTATTCAGACATTGCTGAGCAGCTGAAAACTGAGTTTCTGGGTGGGTTGAGGGGGGGGGGGGGGGGGTAGGGGGATGTGAGTTCTCAGTTAAATTTTGGCATTTTAACCTAACAGAAATTTAAGACATATTAATTTAGAAAATAATAAAACAAGCAATTTAACCATGCAGAAAATCAAAATACTATGTTTTGGGAGTATCTACTAATACTTTCCAACATTTTTCACTATTTACAAAGTCATAAGAAATTAAAACAGGAAATTAGAAACAAGAAAGGAAAACCAAACATCTTCAACTGAGACTTGAAAGCAAAGAGTATACAAGCAGAAGAAAAATACAGTTGGTAATATTCTATCAAGAGGATATTACATGTGAAGCTATTGAACCAACATATCATAACATGGGCTTTTGGAAGCAAAGTTATAGGGGTAAGCTGTAAAGAATGTTCTTCTGCCATGGGCAAAGAATGTAGTAAAAAGTGAAGTGTTTAAAAGATGGACATAATGAAACTATCATCAGATTAGACTTTTGCCTTTTTATCATCCACTACTTCAGAAATCAACGATAATGTGAAGCAATATTTAAGAATTAAAAAGAAAAAATATTTCTAATTAGTCCTTCAAGAAACAGTATAATTATATATATATTTTTTTCTTTTTTTAGTTAATCTTGGGATCTTGATAAGTGCCCAAAAAATCCCTGAAGACTTCATTCACTATGTAGTATATAGAAGACATTTACCAGTAAGCCAAATATCTTGAGAGGACTCCAGGTCATTAAACTTATGTCAATTAACTTAATACAGAGCTAACAGTAGTCCTCTGCCTTTTCTAATTTTCACATCCAAATATATTTTACAATGACTTTCAGAATCCTTGATAGTGAATCAAAGACCCTAAAAAAGTGCCTTTTTTCTTCTTAGTCCCTCTTTCAAAGCTGTCTTAATACGTCTCAAAGCTGTCTTAATACATTTGTGTACAGTTGACAGCTACTGAACTTACAAAGGTAACAAATACCAGTTGATAGTGTTTGAGTAAGGAACACTCTTAACAAAGACACAATGAATTCTTTCTTATTCCAGAAATTGTAACTGCATGGATGAAACAGATACAGAATTTTATGACATGTGTGATTTCATTCTACATCACATTCAGTTTAAATCTTGAGCAAGAGCAAGGCACCTTTAAAGGCTTAAAACCAAAGTATTAGTGTCAGCATTAGAAAAAATATCAAATTGCATTACTCCTGTGGGGTTCTGCAGTATTAAATACTCCAGAAATCCTTAATGATGATGACAATAGGTATAGTAAAATACAGCAGTTACAAGGATGACAGCCTTTCAAGACAAACAGTCCTGAATTTCCTAGTAACCTGCCTCCTTTCAGATTATCTTAATTTATGGGAAATATGTAGTGATGTGTTTCGGACTATAACTTGCAGGTCATACCCAAAACAGGGACTGACAATCAGGAGAAAACGGAATTAATGAAAACCAAATACTCAGAGCTATGCTGTGACTTAATAAACTGTCATGCCTTTCAGATGTATTAAGGGGTAAATGCAGGGGAGAGAAAAGACAGGATCTCAGCTCTGCATGGGACAAAGCACAAGGGAGCACCTCATCCACTTCCAGTATCCCTGTTTTCTCTACATTTTTCAGAACTGTTCATAAAGGCATAAGTAAAACTGAAAGTAGCCTTTTTTTCTTTCCTAGTCCAAAGTAGAATATAGCTAAGAGATGAATCAACATTTTTGGCCAATTTTAGCACATCATACAGTATTTCTAGCCACTGTTCTCTGAGATCTCGCTCCATCCTACTCTATGCTTTTCTCAGTGCAAGTTTGAAAGCTGCTGACCACATGAATCACTTTACTGACCTTCAGTCATGCCCATCCCTGCCACTAATGAAGGATTTTTATGTTCAAGTTTTGCAAAACACTGGGGACAGCTTATCTATATACCGATGTATAGGCACACATTTACATATGTTTGTGTAATAACAGAAAGTGCCAGAACGCAATGCTGAACAACGTCCATCAAACTTTGCTCAGGAATGAAAAGTTCCTTGTTCTAATCCATGTTAAGATACCTAATTAAAAGGTTCAATTTCAAATCCCTGTAGTAAAATCAAATTAAATTAAAATTAAGCATTTTAATCAGATGCCTCTATCTGTAATAGAATGATGAATTTGGAAAAGACCTTTAAGGTCATCAAGTCCAACAGTAAACCTAACACTGCCAAATCCACCACTAAACCATCTCCTAAGTGCCTCATTGACATGTCTTTTAAATACCTCCAGAGATGGTGACTCCACTACATCCCTGGGCAGCCTCTTCCAATGCTTGACCACCCTTTCAGTGAAGAAATTTTTCCTAATATTCAATCTAAATCTCCCCTGGTGCAACATGGAGCTATTTCCACTTGTTCTATCACTTGTTACCTGGAAACTGTTTTGAGAAAACAGACAAAACCCCACCCAGCTACAGCCTCCTTTCAGGCAGTTGTAGAGATAAGGCCACTCCTGAGCCTCCTTTTCTGCAGGCTGAGTAGCCCCATCTCCCTCACCCACTCCTCACAGGACTTGTGCTCCAGACCCTCCCCCAGCTCTGTTGCCCTTCTCTGGACACACTCCAGCACCTCAATGTCCTTCTTGAACTCCAGAGAGGTCCAGAACTGGGCACAACCCTTGAGGTATGGCCTCACAAGTGCTCACGTATTGTGTGACACCACAAACACAACTACACCTAGAACACCCCTTCTCCTGTTCACCATTTGCTTCCATTTTCACAGGTAGTCTAGAACATGAACCAGGATAATAATTCACAATGATAATTTCTCATTCATCTTGCTGAAAATAGCTAGATGGAAGGGAACCAATCACATTACCTCTGCCCTTCATGCAAAAGAGTAATAAAGGAAGAAAACTGCGTAAATTGCTGTGCCAAATATTATTTTATAATTTTCTATAAAGGAAAATATAAGAGAATAAATGCATATGCCAGCTATACAGTGCATGATCTCATTAGCAGTGCATTAGGAAAAATATGTCCAGCAACATATTGTTTGGACATTTAGGTCAGATTGACTTTTTGACTGCTTATCAACAAATGACAAACATGGGTCTATATGAATAGCATTTGCTTCTTTCCTTCTCCAGCTAATGAAAAGCATTCCCTGTAGGTACTTAAAACATAAAAATCTTAAGGAACACAAAAGGCTTCTCCTACTGCAGGACCTGCTTTTAAATTTTATTTTGTAGTCTAAATGTCTTGATATTTGACACGCAAAAAATAAAATATGAATAGGGGTCTCATTTCTGATTAAACAACTAAAGAACATCCTAATTAAGGAATTTGTCTGGGGTTTAAAGACATTCCTATTTTCTAGATTATTTTTTAATCTCCAGAGTGAACACATTTACCAGCATAAAGTAGAAAAGGTTAGCAGTTTACAGCTCATATGCATTGTTCCACATAATTTTTTTCAACCTATGGCCTGAGTTGTGTTAGGATGTCAGTGCAATCAAACAGGATTAGTGGGACTCCTTGCAATTTTTCGGCTTTTCTAATGCTCCCTTTTGAGTCTGTTACCTTTTAACTTCATCCTCTGTGAACAGAAATACATTAGCATAATTCTGGTAGCCTTCCAAAGAATAAAATATGTTCACATCTTTCTGGTGGTCTTCCAAAGAATATACGTAGTACTTTCAGCACATAGCAGATTACAAAGTTAATCAAATGAAAGAGAGATATGGTGGTTGGTTTTTTATTCCTGCCCAGATAAAGTGAAAGAAGTGACTGGAATCCACTTCTTCATTTTATATATGTTTCTTCTCATCAGCTCAGTTTCTGACATTTAAGGATAATTATTATTCTTTTCCCCATGCCATCATTTATAGAATATTTCATTTATGACAGTCTTCTACATATTATACTGAACCCATGTTGGTAAACATATTTATTGTAATAAATTTGTTACAGCTAAGAACTTCAAGGTGATACAGTTATAAGACTTTCTTCATTAAAGTACAAGGCTTTACTACTCCAGCTGGTGGAGAATCCCAGGCAGTATGTAACAGCTACACAGTTGTATCCAAGCCCAGCCATAATTTCCTGCTGTTCAACAGAATTTCCATCTCAAATATCAGTAATGTTGTGACTTTAAGACCATAATAAATTAGATTTTATTTTTCATACACAGGAGGAAAGTTTTGTTTGTTTTCTTAACATAAAAATTAATATTCCAAGGCTGTCTCAGGGCATTTAGTAAGGACCTAAGCAATTGAATTTGGACTTTTACTGCAGGAAGATCCTGTATTTTGTTTAGATTCATTTGCATTTTCTGTCCAACTGCCCTTAGTCAAATTACAGCATCAAACTTTTTATTCTTCAGATGCCATATGAGTTTTCTAAGATTCTGTGGAAGGCTAGAGTCTTTCATTAATAGGACATACCTGGCTGGACATGAAAGCAGGAGGGAGGAGAAAAGTCAGCAAAAACAGCATTGCAGATTTGCATTAAGAAATTTATATCTGCCTTCTTCGTGTGGTTTCCATTCAGCACTAAAAACATAACTCTGCATGGAAAAAAAACAAGTTTGTCAAAAAGCTTTGCTGTTGCTAAATAAGGTCTAATTTGCATCTGCTGACAAAAGTTTTATTAGCATAACACTAGAAAGCCAATGAAACCAACATCAGCGAAATAGCAAACTGTCCTGACAATTTTATTTTTGTTAATGACAAACAGAAAGCACTGCATGATTATTGTCAAACAAGCTCTGGGGCTGATTCAACTCTGTTTGATGGCAACTAGATTTCAGTATTTTACTTCAGGAAGAGTGTTATTAGGATCCAAGCATGTTGCATTGGTAAATATTATAATTTTAAAGAACACTATCAGATTAGTTGGCTGTGACCTACATTGGGTAAACCCATTTTGTACTTAATTCCATTCTTCACTTACCTTCAAATTACCCATTCCTTTGAAATGCTGTATTGGGTTTGTGTGGCAAGGTTTTGGAAATGCAGGGGTAGAGGGAGGTACAGGAGTACAGGGCTGGCTTCTGTGAGTGTCCCCCATGTCTGACAGAGCCACCACCAGCAGGTTCCAAGACAGACCCACTGCTGGGAAGGCTGAGCCATGCCAGTGATGGTGGCAGCACCTCTGGGATAAGGTATTGAAGAAGAAGGAAATAAAAGTCATTGCACAGAAGTTATTGCAGCCAGAGAAGAGGGGATTGAGACCATGTGAAAGGAACAGCCCTGAAGACACCAAGGTCAGTGAAGAAGGAGAGGCAGAAGGTGCTGCAGGTGCCAGAGCTGGGATTCCTCTGCAGCCCATGGTGCAGCCCATGGTGAAGTAGCCATGCCCCTGCAGCCCCTGGAGGTCCATGGGGGAGCACAGATCCACAGACAGCTTGCAGGGGACAAACATGCTCTGGTAGACTCTGGTAGAATGTAAGAACAGCACATGGGGTCACATCAACAGTCCACTGAGCCCCTGTCTCCAAAAGTGGTCAGACTCATGACAAGGAAACAGTACAAGAACCCAGCAAGCAGCCTGGGACATGCCTCCACAGAATGCTTTCAGCTGCTAATATTCCTCAGCTTCAGAGATTTCACAGGTGCATGTTCGTGAGTTACATTATGGTTTACAGCAAATAATGTATCACTGACCTGTTGACTAATACAAGTAATCTGCACTGTGATTATGCTGAGAAAAATTTTGTCCTGTATTATTTGCATGGTACAGACATCACAAGCCTGGATTTTATGCTGTTTCTGCCATTATAAGAGAGTAAGGCTGGTTATCAGGCACACAACCTCCAATATAAATGACATTGTAAGCAAGTCTGCATCACTGCAATCAGAAGTTTTCATGGGAGCAAAGAAACATAAAAAACACAACCACACAAAGTATAACAGTAGATAAGAATGTTTTATATCTCAATTTTATACTTAATAATCTATTTATCTTTGAATTTGCTAACAAAGCCAACAGCAAATATGAAATATTACATTGATCTGGGAAATATTATGAATATTAAAAATAGAGATATAATTTACAAAAATAATTTGTAATTTGATTTGTAAATAACAAAATATATATTGAAGGGGAATGGTAGGTAACTCGGTATAGTTGTATAAAAATAATTGATAACACCAACGATCAACTGGAAGAAGGATTTGTCAAATAGAATTAATGTTACTGTGTAAGTATATTGCAACAGTGCCTGGAAGACCTGCTGAGAACAAGGACGTAATATATTAGGAGTTGTGGAAAAATAAAATAAAACAAAACAAAGCAAAACAAACAGCTTGAGCTTGGTCCCCAAAGACTTATTTCTCTGAGAACAAAGCAGGAAAGCATGGGATAAAGTTGCATCATGTCAAGGACCAAAGAGGTGGTCCTCTGCTGTTAGTTATGTAAAAAGTCACAGCTGTTAAAAATGTGCTCTTATACTGTGCCCTTTTCAGTTAGACTACTAGAAAAATATAATTAAATGGGAGAGAAATTAAAATATTATTACAAAAAAATCAATAATAATTAAAATATTAGAAGTAGGGTATGATTAAAAGGCCTTTTCAAATGCTGACAGTGAAAATATGGAAACTGGAACTGAAAGAAATATCAGCAGTATTTTTCAAAGGCAGAGAGAATACAATTATATACTATTAACACAAATGTAATGTCACCCACCCTCAAGGGTAAATATCTACACTATTAGCATACCATAAAATGATTGCATTTTTTTCTTGTGCAGGAAGATCAACTTCTTCATGTCCAAGAGTAGGAAATGATAACCACTTTACCAGATAGGTAACATTTCCTCATGTGACTTCATCACTGGAATAAAGAAGAAAACATCAAAATGTTACAGAATCTGCCTCAATCCCTCAATCCTCAATGCGGCAGAACTCACATTAATAGAAATTTGCATTTTTCAAGCCCTACTATAGATTCCTTTCACTATACTTATGTGTATTAAAGCAGGTATCAAGAAGCTCTGCTTAATTGTCTATTATACAAATGACATATAATTGTTTAATGCCTAAATAGTTTTAAGTCACTTAGAAAGCAGGTATTTTGCTTCTGGAATTTTGTTCATCATAGACCTGGACACTGGTTTAAAGAGAGATGTTTCTTTTGAGTTTTACTGTCATTGTAGATTTCATCCCCTTTAAACCAGGTCCTATTTTTTTCTGCCAAAATGTGCAATTATTTAAGAAGTAGAAGAGCCTGACTTATATCCTCCATAATGACTTCCCAAGGGGGGATCACAATTAGACACTGGAGGGTAATTAAACCAACAACCTTGCAGCAAGTGCTTGCTTATCTTGTGCTTGTCTGTTGCAATGTATGATTGATGCTTTCAAAGTTTTATATGTATTTTATTTATTTTGTGTTGTTATGTTCCTTCCAAAGTCTCTTCACCCATTCCCAAACACACACGGTATCTCCCAGAGGGGAGCCCCTTGTCAATCACCCTGGTAACTTGAGGGGAGATCATCTCCCATTCGACCAGGTGCCCAACACCTGCCCCTTCAATTGTTCTGTTAAGTGCCCCTGTCCTGGAACACCCAACCCCTTTCCATCCATTGGCCCAAATTCTCCAGCTGCCTCAGGCTGTGTCCTGGGGTACAAATGGGAGAAGGACAGGCCAGGCCGTGCTTTTTGCACATGGAGCTGCACCAATAAACACCTTCCAAACCCACGACAGAAGCCTGCTCTTCATTTCCAAGCCTTATCCACGCTGAGCCAGCTCATCTGAGGAACCCACATAAACTGTCTCAGTTGGTCTGGGGTTTGCTCTTAGCCAGCAAAGCAGCCCCCAAGGAGAAACCACCCGCACTTGTCAGCATGTATATAACACAGCTTTCTTCTCTGCCAGGGGCCCTTAAAGCTCTGAAAACCTGGAACCACCTGCTTCAGCTGGTTGTTTGGCAAATTGTTCTTGTGATACATCTGAATGCAGTTCTTTTGACTGCAGATAGAGATTATTTTTACAATATTTTTAAAACACAAATCACTGACAGAATTTTTTTAAAGTACAATTTACTCTTGGCTTCTTGAGTGTCTTTATGCAAAGTCCATTCCAACAAAAAGAGCATGGTTTATTCCAACAGTTTGGATCGGGACTGAATGAATATAAAAGATGATTGTTTGCTGAATTGCCAGTGATACAAAACACTTCAGTGAGGTCCATGCTCTGATATAATCTTTCATGAATACAATGAACTATCCAACCGAAGTTGCCATTCTGAGGCAAGCATGTTATTAAAAGGAAAACCTGTTAGAAACAACTTTGAAGTCAACATCAAAGATTAGGAGAGGAGCTTTTTTAGTCAAAAGATGTCCTATCCTCTGGTCTTCACTAAGAGGAACTTCAGTGGAAATTTTGTCTGAGAAAGCAGGTTTGTAATTATTACTGCTCTTAGGATCCATAACAGGTTAAAAACTAGTGGGGATTATCTGCCTTGTCTCAAACACTGAAAACACTATGGCTTTCTGGAGCCACAGACAGTGTTGTCAAATTTCTGAAGAGCACTCCAGTATCTGATGAACTTCCTGATCCTTTAATCTACTCTTCATGTCCTTTATTAATACTGTGAAGTAATAATTATTAGGCCAACAGATTATAAAGCAAAGTATCTGGGATTAATTCTGACCTTCAGCCGCTTGCTATGCATCATCAGTAAATGACTTTTTTTCCGCTATTTCTCACTCATTCAGTTCAACCATTAAGGATTGTTAAGAATCATTTACTACTCTTAAACGTGTTTGTATGGCAGGGTGTTAGTTTTGCAATGGTCATCCACATTGCATTGTTACACAGTGACACTTTTGGAGATAGCTTTGAAGTTCCCTAACGTTGTTTATGATTTTCTCTGCTTAAACATGAGGGCCATATTCCAACATGAGACAGTGAAGACCTGTGTCTAGGTACTGATATGATATTCAACACTACTTCACACTTGATAGCCTTGGAAATTTAATTAAACAGTTTAGAAAAGTTAAAAAATATCCATTGAGGACTCAGAAATAGTACAGTCCTTTATTCTCTGCATCAACTTTGACAGAGAGGTCTTTTAATTCACCTCCATTGAGACATGGCTATTTATATTATACCACCCACTAATAGCTACAGGAAAGTGGAGCTGGGCTTACAATAAAACTTAACATTTAAATAGAGAAACCATCAACAGATAGATAATGCAAGGCTAGGAACAATGAAACCAGAAGGAGTTAGAAGACTGTAAAGGAGTGGATTCACCAAAAAGGCAGAAGCAATAGCTGTGGTAGAACAGAGGAGCATGAGGTCTCCAGGCTGAAGAAAAGCTGCAACCCTCTCAGCTGGACACCCCTGAACATCAGGTCACAGTGCCTTGCTCCAGATGGCACGGGAAGGAGGTAGCGAAGCCAGAGGAAAGAAAAGGTGCACCAATGGCACCACCATTCTTCCAAGACACAGCCTAGCTCAACCCTGAGAGCCCTTCTTTTGGAGGGTGAATTTACTATATTTAGAATAAGAGCAGTGTACCAAGACCACTGAGACAAGAAGCATGAGTGCTAGGACAGAGATGCAGTTCCCCCACCCCTCCCCTAGCAGCAGTCATAATTACAGTCAAAAAGTTTGGGGCTATTTTTTTTTGGGACTTTAGTTTAGTTGGTAGGGTGGAGGTTGAAGGGGTGGGTATGAGCTGTTAATTTGTTTTTTAACTAATGCATCTGATCCAGAAGACTTCAAGCCCTAAAACGTACAAGAATTCAGTTCCAGACTTCATATTTCCTATGCCAAAAAAAAAAAAAAATATACCATTATCAATGAGTAACCACATCAAACAAATAAACCACTGTAGAAGGTTACTCTAAGTTTTAGAACGGTCTCAAGTTTGTTAAAAACCAAATTAGTACTATCAATGGTATTTTCTCAATTGTTTTTTTACGTGAATACTTTCCAGGTTCCACCCAACATTGGGATCTGGCAAAGATATTGAAATAAAGCCAGAAGGACACTTTAATGCTCTTTCCAGCTCCCATTGAGCTTCTGGCATGCAACTTGTTCAGCTATCTGTGGGATGAGAAGGATAAAGTGGCAGGGAAAAGAGCACAGGCATGACAGCAGTTGGCCAAAGACAGCTCAACAAGGAGACCATTTATGACATTCAAAGCATCAGACAGAAGTAGAAAAGAAAAGCACATCCTAATCTGGCACAGTCATGCTAGATGTGATCATTCTGATTTTACCTATTGCTCTATAGCATGAACCTGCACAAAACCTAAGCTTTTGGCTGTTTTGTGAAATTAATGCGTCCCTAATTGACATTTTGAAGACACATTAGCAAAGGCCCATCTTGGATATATTCATAAAGCTGAATCTACACGGTATTGAGTGCTTTAGCAACGCTTGAGTTCATGGTCAGTCAAAAATCTCCAGTGCTGCTTTGCAGTAGATGCAAGAAGAGCAAGAAGGGCAGAAAATTTGGTTGAAAACTGGTAGTAATCTGATGCAGCTGCTATGCAACAGCTCATTAGGGGTTTCTGACTGCTCTAAGGAAAGTTGGTAGATATTTATTTGGAATGAGCACATATGGGAACAATAGAATCATAAAAAAAGACTAAGAGAAAAATAAAATAATAAAACAATGTGTATACATTTGTTCAACACAATTGGGCTTTTGTACACAAGTGTACAAAATACACTTGATGTTCCCTCTCCTGTAAAAATAATAATACAGGTGAAAGAAATTATGCCTCAGGTACGGTGAGCTTAGAGTGGAAAAGAAGTAGCAAAATATTCATTCCCTCTTGACTGACAAGTTCAAGCATCTAGAAACTCAGTTGTCCAATAATTTAAGTAAATCTTCCTCAAATCCATTCTCCTTTTTCTGCCCACAAATCAAGATGGTAGTTTAATATACTTTCTCCATGGGAACTGTAATATGGCCTCTTGCAAGCTCTTCTTTACAAAAGAAGCTCATAACAAGAAAAACTGGATTTATGCCTAAACCTTGTGACAGAAAATATTATTATTTTCTTTTATTTTTTTCTACATTTCATTGTTTCTCTAAGAAATTAGATGGACAGCTCGAAGAGGGGTGTAAAAGACTGTGCTTGGCAGACATAAGGCAAGATTAGTGGAAGGCCAGAGGGATTACAAGATGCAGCAGGCCAAAGAGTTGCAGCACGAAACTTCATATAAGGAACAGAGGCAATGAATTGACAATGGTAGGGACAAGCCTTTAAAAACAGAGCAGACAGAAGAACTAAGAGGGAGTGAGAGCAGGGGAAACCTTTAAACCTGTCATGCCTCTTCTTACCAACCACATTTCATTTACCCAAAAAGTTATTTACTCTATTTTTGGTTTTTTATTAGTTGGTTGAGTTTATTTTATTGTCGTAACACCCTGCCTTGATCTTTAAAGCATGTGAGTCCATTTCATAGAAATCATAGGAGGTCTAAGGCAATCTTTGGTCACAAAGTGTTTTCTTACAGTTTGCAAGGATAACTTCCTTAAGTGTGAGAAAGGCTACAATGAGAAAATAATCAAGAAAATGTTGTTTTTTCTAGGTTTTCCTGAAGTTCACTTTTTCTTATCTTTTTTCCCTTTTTTTCCCATCTGCAGACATAAATTAATGAAGAGATGGTAACTCCCATGGAACAGATGTTCCCTACAGCTGAGGAAGGTGAAGAAGTACAAAGACAAATAACTTTGTTGAATTATAGGATTGGGGGAGAGTTCATCTGGATTTTTTTTTCAAGACGTGTCTCTTAAAATGTCCAGATTTTCTTCTATGGGTCAGTTTTAACATTGAAACACACAATTCACATCAGATTTTCTATGAATAAACCCTTTTGTTCTTCCTTTTTCTCCCCCAGGCTTCATAGAATAATTCAGAAAGGACTTCTAAAGTTCATCTGATTCCCTGTTCAAAGCAGGTTACACAGAACCTTGTCCAGGTGAATTTTTAATATCCCCAAGGGTGGATATTTCACCTCCTCTCTGAGCAACTATTTTAAATATTTGACTACCCCTTGCTGTCAATATGCTTTTTTCCTACTACCTAAGAACTTCATTTGTTGCCACTTGTATCTGTTGCCTCTTAGTTCTTGCTAGGCACCTCCAACAAGCGTTTGTCATCTCTTAAACCTCCCACCAGGTTGCTGTGGCCAGATACAAGGTCTCCGTTTAGCCTTCCCAAAGGCTGAACAAAACCTGCTCTCTACTCTGGTGCTTCATGTGCTACAGTTCTCTAATGACACTGGTGGCCCTCCCATGGGCTCATTCCAGTGCATGGCCACACTTGCTTCATGTCCTCCTTCATGTTCCCCGGGAACCTCAGGTCCTCTTTTGGAAGAGTTGTCACTTAACCTTAAAGCAAAACAAAACCAAAAACATTATCATCATTTCAAGTAGGCACTCTTGTGAAAGATCCTACTGCTTTTCTTTAGCTGGGTCTTAGAATTCTATCAGTCCTCTTCCTGAAAACTTGTATCTGGTCTGAAATTGTGGAAAGGTGACTGGGAAAAGATTCAAGGAGTCTCAAAAATGCCCTTACAATACAAAAACTACACTTACAGCACTCCTGCATGTGTTATTGGGGCTATTCTACCATAAACTTGCATGATGAGTAATGAATCAGGTATTATTACTTTCAATTCAATGTCATGTCTTAATAATCATATTTCTATGGAAATTGAATTGATTCAATGCGAGTAATAAATAAGGACAATCATTTTGTTTGTTTTATTTACAAATGACTTTGGGCTGAAGCAAAACTATTTAAAATGTTGATTTAAAAGGTCAGCTAACTGATATTTATTACAGCCAAGGGACTTTTAGCTTACATAATACCAAGACACAGGAGGAATTTATAAAGAAACTCTTTAGACAGAAAGGCCTTCTGAGGAAAAGATTATGCTGTCCTCATCATGCATTAAAAAAAAAGTATCTATTATTTATTAAAATATTTAAGCAACCTTTACAATGTATTTTTATAACATTTTAATGTTACATGATGAACATTTACATTCCTGTATTCACTTATTCAATTTTGCATATCAAAGAAAACTAAGTCTTCCCACAGTTAATTAGCATAAAAAACTATCATAGTTGTAAAACTAATGGAGGCAGGTGGTGTTCATATGAACCTCTGACCTCCTCCCACAGCTGTACCTAGCACTGCTAATCAAGATTAAACAAATCACCACCTCAGGCCTTGTTCTGAGGGTAAATGACAGTACAGTTTTCTTTCAGGCATGTGAAGAAAATAGAGGAATTGAAAAAGTTTATAAATCAGAAATATACTCTGCATTTGTTTTTCATCACAGGATGCCTTATTACCATTACATTTTCTTATCTGGCCATGTTTTCTTCTTGTCTCATACTTAAAGGCTGTAAGGTCTGGAAGCAGACTGCTTCCCATTTAACTGTAATGCACAGTGTTCATTTCAGCAGGCATGTGCAAGGTACACCAGCAATAAAACAGCCACTGAGAATTCTGAGATTCTTATCTATCACCCTCAATAATGGAAGGCAATAACAGCACACTTTGTATGATATGATTATAAGACGTTATTTTCAATTCAGTCAATTTAAAAGTATCAATAGGTATGACAACCATCTAAATGGACTCCCCAGCACAGTGAATACAGAGAAGAGGTATTAACCTCTTATATAGGTTACATAAAAGAGAGAGAACTGCAATATACAGAGAGAGAACTTAAAATATTAAGTTCTTGTACATCAAAAGTATGCAATAGTTTATCTGGAGTTTTAGAGATATTTTACATAGATTTTTCTACTTTTATATATTTTAGACATTTTATATGTATCTTAACACTTCATTTTTAAGATGACAGAGAGTAGTCTGTGGTAAAATAAGTTTCTTTTTCAGAATTAACACCACATTTAAACATCCACAGTATTCCATACAGTACAGTTGGTACCAGTTTGTATGTGAGACAAGTGTCTGATGGTTACATCAAAATCCATACTTCAGAACCCTCAGGATTTTGATAAAGGGCTGTAACTGGGGATTAATTCAAATTACACTGTTAGGCTAGCCATGAAAATGCTTCAGTTCCTTGCAAATAATGTTTTCAATGCAAAAAGGAAAAAAAGAAAAAAGCTTTTGGTTTAATCAATCAGGAAAGGTATTCTGACCATGGCAAGGAAGGAGTTATTTTATTACTCATCTGTATCTGGTACCTACTTTATATTGCTACTGCTCTCTGTAATAATATCACACTGGCATAACAGAGCATATAAATCCCAGGATTTTTGTATAAATGTTTACTTTCCACACATTTTCCTACCACCAGATAATAGTGCCCTGGGTAGGGGCTGGACCATGGGGCTACAGCAACTCAACTATTCCAAAAAGACCCATGGATATGCACACTTAACTTGGGTTATTCCTTCTGAAAGAGAAGTAACTTACCATGAGGCAGTAGAGGTAAGAACTTGCACACACACGCAATTCCCAGGGGCCAGCTTGCTCTCTCTGTGATAAGATCACTCTACTACCAGTTTGTGAGTTTGCACCACTGCCCTCTGTGAATGAATCAATGCTTGCCTTTTGAAAACACTCTGTACTAGAAGTTGTCAAGCAGCAGTTCCACAGAAAACCATTAGTAAGAACAGTATGTTAAGAGGAGATTGACACTATTTGATATAAAACACTCAAGGATTTTTATATTTTTTTCAGCCACAGTGAAGAATCACTTGCAGTTTATGAGCAAGAATTTTCCAAAAATGAAGAGTTCCAACCCTCTCCAAGCAACAAAAAAACACAGCACTCAGGGCTGGCAGCTGACATAATAAATTTCAGCTGGGTAAAATTAGAAATGCCTCATATGTGGGAGCTTTGGAATTGAATTTGCCTGGCAAAAATGCTAGCATTCTATGTTACAACACTTGTTCTAGGAGGTTTTAAAGTACCTCACAACTGCAGACATTTATTTCCATCTTTATAAACTACAGTGAACCTGAATTTTTTGTTCAAGGCTTGTATTCATACTTTGCTACAAGAAATACTAATTTTCCTAAAGGGTTTTTTTGTGTGTTTTGTTTTGTTTTTAATTTGTAATAGCACTTTCTGTTAGGATTAGGTAAACATCCAACCTAGAATTACCTTCCATCTTCATACATTTCTTGCTGAAAAATCAAAACGTGCATCTCCTAGGTTCCCTTGTTTCTCTGATATTCACAGCAAATGGCTGCTGCCAATAATCACTGGAAATCCACAAAAAATACAGGTGATAGCTTTCAAACACAAAGCCAAAGCAGTGTATAAGAGCCATCCACACATGTGCATTTCACACTTGCCGAGCAGAAATGTAAAACGGATATTACTGTTTAATAATATGCACATTTTCAAACATATAATGAGCCATTACCATCAATGGTGGGTATCAAAAATTTAAACTTAACAATGGTAAGCAGCATTATCTTTTGAACAAAAAAGAGCTAAAACACAGTTTAGCAGTTTTAACTGTGAAATGAGTTCTCACTAGAACTGCCTGCCTGCTGTTTATGATTTTCATATTCTAAGACTTTTTTCTGTAATGAAGCCACAAAACCACCAGGCATTTACCCCTATTGGCTTTTCTGGTGTTCACAGATGCAGGAAATTAGTAGTTCCACTTTTTATATCAGTGTCCTGCTTATGCTCCCCTCAGCCTTATAGGGAAGAAAAATTTGGTCATATCTCAATGTTGCTGCAAGTCTTGTTCCTTTGCCACTACAGTCAGAGTGACAAATGCAATCTGGGAACTTCTCATCAGGACAAATTTTAGTAGAGATGGATATTTTCTGTAGAGTCCTTCCTGTGGATCAGCTCTATGCCATTGTATAGCTCCTCCTCCTATCTACAGTATCTCACCGGATTCTCCTACATCAAGCCTTGTTTTGTCTAAAGCACCTTTCAAAGGCTTGTGGCCTTTTTATGAAACGGGAAAAAGAAACCATTACATCTCTAGGTAATCTGTTTCAACTCATAATCATGCTAACTACAAAAATACATTCCTATTTCTCATTTTAATTTCTTTGAGCAACACAGCATGCTGGTGCTGTGTTTCTCTCTAGATCAGGATCTCTGTTCCTTCCCAACTTTAACATAATTTGGGCACTACTCAGTTTCTTTTTGAATTAATTAAATGAATTATGGAGCATTTAAAATGTACTTCCATAAAATGTTTGCCAGTTTTAAACTGATTTTGATCTTATTTTGATTTGTTTTTTCTGTATTTTTCTCTCCTCTGCTAACCTATGATAGAATCTAATGCCAGCCTTCATGGTTCTGCAGAACACCAGAATCCCATGCCCCATCCTAATACTGCTCTTGGTGCCTGTTTATAGCAGTTAAGAACTGAAGCTGCCAATACAGTCACATTGCAAATAAAGCTGCAACATTTTTCTCACTACAGCACAATAACGTTTAGTGATCACACTCTACAGCATTTGCATGCTATATTGATCATCCCCCTATTTGAGCCACAGTGCTTATGAGGCAAAAAACCCAAACATGAAAAAAAAATTCAACAGCATAACCCCATAAGATGAGCTTCTCTGTACTGGGTAACTATCAATTATGAAATGCTAAGTACTACCAAAGAGTCATTTTCTGAAACACAAGAATCTTGCATTTTGTCATAGCTCTGTGGAGAAGGAGGGCTAGATTTACTTTTTAGAAAACAAAAATTGAAATCAGAACTATGAAATAAATTACTAGAACTCATAGTTTTGCATTACAGTAAGACCACCTTCCAAGGCTCACTTTGTAGTTATATTTCATTTATTTGGAGAAATGTATCTCTTCCAAGCTCTTAATGAAGCTACAAATGTCTTGATACTAATATCAACTAAAAGACAAACTAGAGCAATAGCGTTTAAAAAAGAAACCCAAAATAACACACTACTCAATTGCCTTCTCTATATTTTTTAGCAATAGAAATAGAATTAATATCTTATAATCAATTCCATATCCTGTTGCCTTGAGCAATACAGGTGCCCAAAATGCAGATGAAACTTAGAGTTCATACATACTTTCAGGGGTCATGTGTTTTGGGGTTGTTCCTTTTTTCTCCTTTCTAGTAATCCGAAAGACCCTTGGCTATAAATTGTTCCTTCTAGCAACCACATGCCAGGATTTTGCTGGCTATTTTTATTCATTAATACCAGCTGCCTCACAGTGCCTGGATGTAACAGCAAAAATATGTATATATGTTTTAACCATATGGCAAAAACTGATGAAGACCTTTTATGTAGGATAATCCATACACCCAGAGTATATGAATCTCCTATGAAAAGGCCAGACTAAAAGGCCTGTTCTTCACTTGAACCTTCAATGACTCACATTGCTACAAGTTTCTGAGCCAAATCCAAAAGTGCCTGTTTGTAATGCTCCCATAAAGTCAGAAGAGCAACTCCTGCTTCCATCACTGTGTATTTTCTGCTCAAGTGGTGAACAGAAACTTTTGTCTAGGGGTAGATTTTACCTTTACACTTAAAGATAAAAAAGCATAGGCTTCCTTCTAGCAACCATTTGTCATGCTACTCTTTGGTTCCAAAAGTGTTCTGTTGCCATCATTGCTAAAAAAATAAGGTTCACTTTGAGATTATCTTATACCAAAGTTTGACACATAGATAAAAAATAAAATAGACGAGGTAGTTGCAAAAATAATGTATTGTAATAATCTAAAGTATTAAATGAATTCAAGGACATTAAATGCTAGCACATAATCATGTGCAGAATGCTTTACTTCAGCTCATAATAAGTTTGCACAAAATAACAAGTTTTGTACCTCTTAACCACAGTAATCCTGAATGCAGAATCATAGGAGCACACCAGAACAAAGTGCAAAAAATCAAATTAGAGAGGCAAATGTGACTGACAGATGAATAACAAAAAAAGATGATGAAAAAGTCATGGATGGGTTTATTCAGAGGTACTAGGAATCTTAAGATAAACTAATTCCTGGAAGCTATATTGATTTCTTTTTCAAAAGGTTACAGACTATTCTATATGACTTTTCTTTTCACTATGATCTTCCATTTCAGTTAATAGATTATTTTCAATTCACGACATTTATATTATGTAACAATGCAATGGGATTTTTTTTTGTATGCACAAATGCATATACTCATGAGTTTTCTTTCATATCAGTTTCCCATTTCCTCCTTTACTACTGCTTCCAGGTATAAAACATTTCTTGTTAATATAGCCAACATAATTTCCAGCATAGGAGAAAAGAACATTCCAGCCCTACAAAATCTTGAGCATTAATTTGTGCTGCAACTTAATTAAAAAAACAGACATGGAGAAAACCTTTGTATCATCTGGGACATAATATCTTCAAGATTTTCCATTTCTAAGCATGGGAAAAAGTTTACCTACTCAAAAAATCAATTACAGAATCATCAGATCATAAAGGTTGGAAAAGATGTCCAAGATCACTGAGTCCAACATTTGACTGAACACCACCATGTCAACTAAACCATAGAACTAAGTGCCAGGTCCAGTTGTTTATCAAACACTTCCAGGAATGGTGACTCCACCACTTCCCCGGGCAGCCATTCCAACACTTGACAACACTTTCAGTGGGTAAATTCTTGCAGAACTCCTCCTTTATGAAATTCTGAACAATAATAAAACCTAATAGTGGTGAAAGTTTTCTACTTTTGGCTTAGCAGGAAAGCTTTTCTCGGTGATATTATCTATTCTCTCTGAGCCATTATGCATGCATCATGAAGTTAAAACAAACTATTGCAAACCCACATTTAGTGTGCTTCTCTGAGCAGGTATAACACTATCTTGAATCCTAAAATTTTCCCTTATGTGTCAAATGTTGGCTTTGTTCTCTAGTGGCCATATTAAGAGGCCTAGGAGTTTTATGAAGTGAACTTCAACAAGTGAATGAGTAACCTGAAAGTGCTCAAAAATAATATTCTGCATAATCCCTTAATATTCAAGAAACATTCCAACCCTGAAAAAGATACTGTTTGTCCTTCCTTACTGCATTTCATACTACTGGTTTGCAATACTCCAAGCTTAGCTGTCTAGCAAATATCTTTTTCCCAACTAGCAAAGAATGACAGGATCTGAAAATCCATGTTATATTGTTTCTGCCAGAAGCTATGGCATCTGTCCTCTGTATAAAATAACTAGACTAACCAACCACTTGGCTGATTAAGCAATATGGCATCCAGCTCATTCTTTCATAGTTGTATTAGCCTGCAAACCCAACAGGGATAATCAAATGGCTTTGTCACTGAAGAAAAGAGATGAATCTCCAGAGAAACATATGTTGTAGTTAAGACACTTTCTCTCTTTTCCCATTTCTCTCTCTTCCTCTATCTCTCTACATGGATACACAAACACTTAAAAATATCTTGGTATTCCTTGAATGAGAACAATATTGAAGAAAAAAAAATATGCCACTCAATTGTCATTTCATATTAAAAAAATACTACTGGCAGAGCTTTTTTTGTAAGAGAAGGTCTTTTGTATTTCTCAGGATGTGATTCATACTAAATAACACTTAGCACTAGCACTCTACAGAACTAATTCTGCAAGCCAAAAAGCATCAAAAACAATCTCACCTATTGAGCATAAATTAGGATAAAACTCATCTAGTAACATGATTTCACCATACTGAGTACATCTTGCTCACCCATCAGGCATTTTGTCCTGTGGAAACAGACCCGCATATCTAGTGCAATTTTCTAGTAAATGAGAAAAACATCACAACACGAAAAAATTAGTGCAAACTTAGTTTGAAAAATAAATTGCTTCTAAAAACAGCTGAATATTTATGTCTGGTTTTAATGTTAATTGAAATGGTTAAGCCACAAGTAAAATAGTTTGGTTCATGGATGACAACTCTAATTTAGTAGATATCCAGAGAAACCAATAAACCAAAACTGACAGAAGTTAGATTTGACAAGTTCTTCTGAGAAGCAATGAAAAACCCTATCAAACTTTAGAAAGATGAATCTAGTCTAATGTTATCCACCTCATGTTCTGATTACATAGAACCCTATAAAACTACATACACCAAAAATGAAAACGCAATTTTTTTTTTTGCTTAGAACTTAAAATGAGAAAAAAAATTATTAATTTAATTCACTATTTTCTGTATGACAGAAGTACCCTAATGTCATTACATTAAACGTATGCTTCTGTCAGAAGGAAGTGAAACAAAGCACAAAAAAAGCACACATCAGATATCTCCTTCTTCAGAAGATAAAATGAAGAGTAAAAAGAACCACGTTTCAAAAGTTCTGCTCAGATATATATGACACTTCATGACTGTCTCCATAAAACAAAGCTTAAATAATCCTGTAATTAAATCCTATTCAGTTCCTGCTTTTTTATTTGGGCAAAAGATCAGAGCAAATGCAAATAAGCATGTCACATATGAACAGCAGGTCTGGCTGGTATTTAATTTTGAGGAAGACTGATACTACAGTCCTGCTTATTCAGCAGAATTTTGGAAAGAGAAGGTTTTTATTCTTCTACGTGTATTTACAGAGAATGTTCCATTTTACAAACTAAGACAGAAAGGGAAAAAGAAATCCCTCAGCAACCACTAAGTTTTCAACAATATTTTAATCCTCCAATTAAGCCAGTCTAATATACAAGACAGCAAGCCTTGTTCAGCAGTGTCAGGAAAAGATCAAGTACTGACTCCTGCAGTGAAACCACAAGGCACTTTCTTTGCACTTACAGAATTACTTTTCCAGGGACAAGATTCACCTCTGAATATAAGGGGGGCATCTGCCAGCACTGACTGCCACAGAAAGAACGTCCAAATGGCTTGAAAATCTACCAAAGTAAGAACATACTTAAACAGCTGTTCCCATAGTAGCCTGTTTTCAAGACACCTACATAGCATTTTGCACTTCACCCATTAAATTAATCCCAGAGCATGAGTGTTGAGGGCAGATCTGCTGTTAGCCCATTGGGAATGACATCTTCTAATTAGGGCAAGGTCAACAGCCCTCAGAGAGGCTCTGAGAGAGCCCAGAGACATGCTCATATGTAATAACCATCAATGTACAGATTAAGTGTTATATTTTCAGACTGGGTTGAAAACAGTCAAAACCAGAGACAAAGGAAAAATCTGAAACATTAAGAAACTTACCACTTTACAGGTGCACTTTTCTGTCCCCCTACAATTTAAAAGTGTTATTAATTAAAAAAAAATCAGTAGCTCTTGGATAACTGAAAATCAGTTTAAAAGCAAAAAATGGTGATACTCAGTTCTTTGAACAAGCCTAATCTTTCAGCTTTTCTGCAATAATCTCTTTAATAAAGAAATCTTATTAAGACAAATATCAGTGAAAACACTAAATTCCTTTAGTGTTTGGTCTGTATTCATTTGAAATTTTTATCTTCTCCCATCCCCTGCACTCAGTGCAGGATTGGCATATTTCTACTTGGAAAAGAGTGGGCTTCTCTTTGGTCTTTGCTTCCAATGAAGCCTGTAAAAAATAAAGTCTTCTTGACTATTCCCCAGGTTGTGCACCAGTACCACAGATGGTGTTAGAACAGTCCTGTGAACACTTTGCAAATGAAGTACTACTAGATGCAGCTTAATTATGTCATACTGCAAACAAAAAGGCTTTCTTCATTACCATGATTATTTATCATTTTACCTTGAAATACTGAGGAATCACAGCTTTTATGTCAGATAAGTAGCAAACAAGGTTCAATCTCTTTGAACTATGTTGTTCATCAGAGAAGCATTAGAGACCAAAATATAGGACAATGAAGAGACGAGGTCAAAAGATGAAGTATTTAAAGACATCAAGAGAAGAGGGTAATTCAGAGCTCCTCACTTTCTTCAGTTCAACTGCTTCCATGTCACATGAGTTTGTTCTGTGTTTTCCCATTTTTGAGGAGAAACCATTCAGACTGTTGCACCAACAAAAGGAATATAACATGGCAAGAATAAAAGAACTACAAATAAATGCAGCATTCTGCTTCCAGATCTGGCACAAGTTCTTTCAGCAGGCTTCACCCATGCACTGCCACTTGGTGCTCCACATAGAATCTTTTATAACTAGAGCTAGAAGGAATGGAATTAGAGCAGTCACAAGTATTGCAACTGTCTTTACTATGTGGCCACATCAAAAGAGCAGTTTCTGCCAAATACGGAAATATCTCAGGATATCTGGAGCTAAAGCTGTTCCAACCTTCACAGCTCTCGTGAAGCAAAAAAGGTTTACTGGGTTTGTTTGGGAGGGAAATACCTTCCTTTACAGTAGCTCCTGTGATGTTGTATTTTGTATTTATAACTTAAACAGCATTGGTAGCACATCAGCATTTGAGCTATTGCTGGATATTGTGTGCATTTGCTGTTTCTCAGCAAGTAGGTTGTTGACAGGAAGCTGTGACATAAAAAGCTGCAGCAGAAGCAGAGATGGTGAATTAGGACATTTTGGTTTATACTACAGTAACTTGTTTTCAGCTCCACATATATGACAAGGGAGAAGGGGAAACCACATACCCAAAACCACAGACCACAAAAACATGCTCCAGAAATTATAAAAATAGCAAAGCTCACTGAAAAGCATGCTCAGAAAACACAAAAATTCTAGCCGTGAGAGAGATTCAGCATGTGCCATAGTTAGGAAGCAGCTGAGCCCAAAGAGAAGCAGCTCCTGGAGCCCCACAGTGATACCTAGAGTGCAGGTAAAAAGAAGGTAAGAAAAGTCAACACCATCAGGTCCAAGAACAATAATCTCAAAGCAGCCAAGATTAAGGCACAACAACATGGCAGACAATGCTTGCTTTTCTAAAGAGAAAGGTAAATAGGAGAACATTAATACTCTATATGATTTCTTCTTACACAGACAAGGCTCAACATACTGTGTAGACAGACTATTCTAGATGAACATTCTACCTAACAAATAGTGGAATTTGCTTTGACTCCAACTCAGTAGGTAGTGCACAAGATATCCCAGAATTCAGGGTCTCAGTTCCTCTTTACAAACATGCTAAACCCTCAAATACTGCCTACTCGATTTATAATATTTTTTTCTTTTTTTATTCTTGTTTCTTTGAATGCATCTGTACTTTGCAATTTTACATAGACAAAATTAATGAAAACTCATTAACTGTTCTTGTAGAGCAACGGTTTAACACTTGTGAGCTGCACTTCCCAGAAAGGTTCACAGACTACCATTAAAACAGGACAGGCTGACAAATGTTTTCTAAAACAAACGAAAACCCCTCAACAAACAAAAAAAACCCCTACATATCTGTAATAGTCAGCAAACAAAACAAAACAAAAAAGACTGTATGCTCCTTTTATATTGATCCTGACAAACACCAGAAAGTCCATTGTCAGAGAATGCTCTCCAGTTCCTTATCTCAGCTTGTACAGCTGACTGATGGAACTGTAAACTGCATGAATTCCCTTTTAGACTGCAATGCTTCCCTTGGAACAACTGAGTCGAGAAAAATTTTAGCCTGAAACAATGATAGTATCTTATGAGAAAAGGAAGGAAAAGATTCAAGAGGATAATGTATGCTGTTACAATATTGTGTGAATGTACGACGTTTCGTTAAAACTGCACGCGGAGATGGAGCAGACATCGAAAATTCCACAGGAATCATGAAATGGATAATAAGTTCATACTGCAAAAAATCCTCTTCAATATTGGAATTCTTGACATTAGTGGTAGTCTCCCTGGGGAGTATACACAGCCACAGAACTCTGGGTTTTAGTGGGCAGACCTTCTTTAATTTGTACTGATCACTTTGTAAGCTGCATTTTTGTCTTTATTTGGCTTGTTAAGATAAGTCTGTTTCTTTGGAAAACCCAGTTGTGTCACATTTTTTAAAAATAGCGGCTTTCTCCTTTTCTGTCAAAATAAAAGCTCTATACAGTCCAACATTCTGTCGCAGACTGAGAGAAGCTCAGGAAGCTCTCAATATGGTCAGATTCATTTTTTCACAGGCAGAGAGATCTTTCTTCAAATTCACACTGATGAACATCAAACACATCTTCCAGATTAAAAATCGGGAAGTCAACATGGAAAAGATCCTACTTCCTTAGCACTAGCTTCAAAGTCCACAGACATGTAAGATAATAATCAAACCAAGAGTGCATTGAGAGGCTGAATTTTCTTTCATTGCTTACATGATTACATAGGAAAATCTCAAATGAGGAATTATTGCATACAGGTCAATTAAAAATTCAATTATTTATGTCTTAAAAAAAAATCGAGTTTGCTTGTTTGAAACTGTCTAGTGTAGG
The DNA here is from genome assembly GCA_024734555.1 of Trochalopteron elliotii. NCBI lineage: Eukaryota > Metazoa > Chordata > Aves > Passeriformes > Leiothrichidae > Trochalopteron > Trochalopteron elliotii. The sequence continues at coordinate 1,320,461 of JANPWX010000100.1, read as the reverse complement.
ATTGGTGTAGATTGACCAGGATTTTCAGTTCTTTGCCAATTCCCATTCAGCAAGTTCTCAAACTGAGGACACTGTAAATGGTTGAATAAGAGAGAAAACACATTGGCCCCCTATCAAGGGGGGGACACTTGCATAAATTAGGACTTTAATGTTTAATTTTTCAAGGACATTAAAAATGTGCACGTTTTAGGCAGAACATGCTGCTTTAAATCTGCATTTGAACTTTAATTGTGATTATAGAAAATCCACAATATTCTTTTGAAGTTGTGCTAGTTGCTCTCACCCCACCAGCAGGGAGTTTGGAGGTGCACAAAAAGCTATGAGCAGACACAGCCAGGACAGCTGACCCCAACTGATCCAAGGAATATCTCATACCATATGGAAGCATGCTTAGCATAAAAAGCTGGGGGAAGAAAAAGAGAGGAGGTTTACATTCACAGTGATGGTGTTTTTCTTCCCAAGAACGCATTATATAGGATGGAGTCCTGCTTTCCTGGGGATGGCTGAACACCTGGCTACCCATTAGAAGCAGTGAATGAATTCCTTGTTTTCTTTGCTTGTGTGTGTGGCTTTTGCTTTAGCTATTAAACTGTCTTTATCTCAACACACAAATTTTCTCACTTTTACCCTTCTGATTCTCTCCCCCCCATCCAGACATGAGGGGAGTGAGTGAGCAGATGTGTGGGACTTAGTTGCCAGCTGGGGTTAAACCACATATTACAAGATGTGGGGTTTTTATTGTCAATGCATGAATAAGGTTATTCTGGAACTCTCCACCACCAAATCACCATCTTTAAATATACTTTTCTCCAGCCTATAAAGCATTTGACAAGAAATTCTCACAACATGAATGAACCCCTGAACCAAAGGCTAATATGAAAAAGGAAGGAGTTAGAGTTGCTTTAATAGTTGATGAAAATTCACCAATCTCTACATGAGAGTGATATTTAGAAGACAACTTCTTTGTACAGCAGGGAAAATGATCAAACTACAATAAGCAAAATAGCCAAGAATATTTAGAAATAAAAACTTTAAAACTTAAATATTCTTTGCAAATCCATTTCATGGTAGACCTCAGAAGCGTCCATGTATTTAAAAATACAGCAAATCAGAAAAAACTATGAAGAATCACTGTTATTCTCAGTGTCTTCAACTACCAAATAAGGAATACACATTTTTCTGTTTTCAGAAAGAAGGAGTATTTTTCCTTGAAGAAATTAGGAACAAAGGAGTTATAAATAACTGTCTCTAATAAAGAAGTGTCAATAATACTTACCATTTTGCACTGTACTTATGATGTTGGCTCTGATGGCATGTTTATTGCTCTGCTGTCAAATAGTATGATAGGAAATTTTTGCTCATGTAACTACAACACTGTATCTTTCAGACAGTTTATATTTAAACTAGGATGCAGCAATAACACTAAGCTTTTTCCTAGTGGAAAGTTAAACATGAACTTGTCTCATAATTGTCTTCATTGTCTGGAAACAATTGAATCAAATCATTAATATATTGTTTTTCACAGGTCATAGATGAACTATAAACAAGGCAGAACTCAATGACACATGAGCAATCCTGCAAACAACCTTCCACTGACTAATCAACTACAGTTTTCCATTCTAGAGCATGCAGCCCATCTGAACCCAATCTTTAGGGGTAAAGGAGTTTCTTCTGCTTCCACTGAAATCTTTGAGAAAGCTGTCAATGAAATCAAATTAATAAAACAAAAGCCCAAATAATTTCTCATTCTCTGAGGAGCACTGTTGAAATCAGAGAAATGTTTTCATGTTAAGAATAGGTTTGTCCTAAAAAAACCCTAATGTTTTATAATAAATAAAATGTATCAACAATGTTTAGGGAACATTAACACATGATGTCTCTCAGCTGTCTCATTGCAATTGTTACAGTAAACTTTACTATCAATCATTACAAAAAATAATTGATTTAGGCTACAACAATTCAGACACAAGTCATCTGGGTGAAAAGCCTGGAGATCTGCAGGTGCTCAGCGAAATATAAAAATTCAGCTTGGACTGAAAGTTTTTTTTTACATGCACCATAACTGCTATTATGAGATGAAAATAAATGGATATGGCCAAAATATTTGTATTCTTCTCATATGATGATATTTACAGTGATGAACATAGGACTCCACAGAAAAAACAGCTTTGCTTGCAGAGGATAAAAGCAATTTTAGGCACTATTTCCAGCCCACTAAAGTTTGTACTGAAATTCATATTTTTCCTCATTTTACACAAAGACAGGTATCACTCTTCAAAGCATTGTGTAGATGGATTTTAACATGATGGTTGGGTGACTACTCTTGTACTGGATCCAAGGCTACTTCGTTTTTATGGCATATAAAATCTCTGTACTCTCTGTTTAAAGTTGGAGCCACTAACAGTCTAAGAATTCCAGATGTGGCTTTAAAGCTGTGTTTTCTAGCTTTCAGTGTAGTTGCCTTACCCCTCAACTTCAAAATTACATCAAGATGAGGTTTCTAGGGCAAACAGTTTGGAAATACTGAATGCATGATTCTGGCTCATGAGCATATATAACCTCTATAGAGAAGAAAAAAGTGATTTTAATAAAGACTAAATAATGAAAAGGGATACAGGTAAAAAAAATAATTTCACAAGAATGGACACAAAGCTTGCAGGAGAAACAAAGAAACCCCTTCAATGGACCCTTCAAAAGCCTAGTAAAAATCCAGCTATATTCATAATCAAAAAGTTTTTTGTGAATGAGAAAGCTAATTTAAAAGAGGCACTGGTATTCCAGCCATCTAGCTGTCTTCAAGGTAAAAACAACACAAATGAGCAGAAACCTCTGCACAGCCACCCTTTAAATCACATGTTTACCTGATACTTGTTTGGCTGCTGTCAAGGAACTCTTATATCCATCAAATTGGCCATTGAAGGCTTTAAATTGCCCCTTAGCGCTCTAGCTTCTCAGCTCCATCTGTAATAAACCAAGCATGGAAAAAAAAACCACACAGAACCAGAGTCACTCTTCTCTTTAACAGCATTAAATCAAGAATTTTGGTAAGCAAGGTTTGAAAACCAATTCAAAAAGACAAACAAAATACTTATTCTGAGCTATTAGTTGCTTTCATTGCAGTGTTTAATTTGGCCAACCCACTCCAGGCTGAAGTCCCTGGCTTTTTATGGGCGATGGTGAAGGAATTCTGTGTCAGGTTTGAGTAGAATACCACCTCTACACATTTCTTACAAACCTTCTAACACCACAGTAAATCTCATTCCTACAGACATACATGCAAAGCTAGATGAAGATCCAATTTCCATCTTCTTTTTTCCCTTTCAATTCTCCCAGATTAAGTAAAAGATTAGTTTCCCTGTCTTTGGAGATGGTGCCATAGATGAAGTAACAGATCTTCTGACTCACAGGGAAGCAGAGATGACAGGTTTTTCCCATGTTCCTACAATTCCTAGCATGATAACTTTAAGTTTCATGACTAGAGATAAAGGGAATGCTGAAAGTCACACACACACTTGTTGAAGCTGTAAATATTTACAGGGAAAGGGTGTAATACACTGGTTAGCACTTTTAAACTGTTGGGAATGGAAAATAATCTGGATTACACCATTAATATTTGTTTAGGACGCTGAAAGTAACTTTTATTCTTTTTCTAGCATGGAAAGACAGTAAGTTTAATGCTTTGAATGACCCACATATGAAACTTTTTAAAATTAAGGAAAAATGAAACGTAAGACAGGTTCAAATTCAGACAAATTACAGTATTGGCTACACAGATCATACTAGCCTTGTCTATTTCCACAACCACTATGCCAGGACAGCCTCTAATTTCCTTCCCCCTCCTGATTTCTACTGCATTATTCCAGATGTAAAAGCTTGATTAGCTCCAAACTACATCTGAAAAACAACTTGGGACCAATTCTGCATCTTCCATTTTGCATCTCTGATGCAGTACTGAGTTGCTAGTGCTCAGATTTCCTATTGAAAGAAAAAAATCAGAGAGAAGTCAGCATCCTCAGGATTTATCTATTTTTACATCACAACCTGTAGATCTTATGTGAATAGCTACCCTAAATATTCATGTTAGTAAAAAAAAGGCATAAAAGAACTCACACAGGAAAAAATGAATTCTCAACCACGAGGTCCTTTAGAAAAAGTTTCCATTTTTTCAAATTGCTCATGGGTACTGCAGGAATTATTTCACCTAGGAGATGCAGAAATTTTGAACCATTTATTTAACCCTAAGGATTTGGGGTTGGTAATCTCCACCTACCTTCTTCATCTTGTAATTTGAAAAGCTGACTATGCTTGTTTCAGCCATATGGATTAAGAGTGTTACTACTTTCACAGATCACATGCCCAATACATCAGCATGATCCCCTGGAAGAGAATAATCATGTCAGCACTGTACAAAAAGTACAGGATAATTGCCATAAAATATCCTGTACAACAGTAGCAGGTAAAGAACCATTTATATGGTAGATCAATGTAGAGGCAGGGGGAACGCTTTTTGACATTTCTCATCTTAAAGAACAGAGTGAAACTCCTCTTGACTGTTAAATAACCTTTAGAAAGATGACATGCTTGGAATTTTGATTGTGTTGCTCTTTGTAACAGCACACATATACAACTGCTTAGATTCATGATTTCTGTGCATACCAGTATTTTTCCAGTTTAAAAAAAAAGATTGTTTCAGGAAATGAAGAAGTGAGACAACGTAGCTTTTAATTTTTCCAGCTGCACACTTAGGTCCTGCTTACATTGATCAAATGTAATCCTACCTAATGTAATCCCAAGGATAGGTGCTATCCTCATATGAGATCACACAGTGATCCATGAATCACATTATTTCTGTTGCATGACATGTCCTGAGGTCATTGCCCTTTGGTGCCACAGCAGATGTGGGAAGGTGCCTGTTTGGTGCAACAGCCTTCACCTCATTAGTCCTGCTGCTGCCTTTGGCAGGACACCCAACTGCTGTCTCAGAAGCACCTCAAATGCCATAGCACCCTTAATGAAGTTGAACCTACTGTTGAAAACAGAATGTTAGGACTTGTCAACTGATAATACTATCCTCTGAGAGAAGGCAGGGAAAAGCTAAAGAAAGACACTGGCAAAAGAATAATTTTTGGTATGGTAGCCCTTTCTTGTGTGCATGACTTCCTTAAATAAGGCAGCTGCAGACAGAAAGAAAAATACAAACTCCACAGTCAAAACTCATATAATACAGGAATATATTGTTGTATAGAGCAAGTCCTGCCCACAAATTGATCAGATGCTCCTGTTCCCAATTATCATTATGCTGGGAATGCTGTGGCTTTCAGTTCACAAAAGCCTGCAGCTTCTTTAATAGAGAGCCCTGCAAGAAATGCTTTGCAGAAGCACTATAACAACAACATGGGTTACATCTAGAAAACTAGATCTGCTTGTTATCACTGCATTAATTTGCTCAAAGGCATTCCTGCTTCTAAATTATTGTCACAGGATGATTCAAATTCACGTTCATCACTCCCATTCGTCTTCCAGGCTTCATATAGCATTTTAAAAACATTAACTTCTGTAGACGTTCACCTGTGTTTGCTATTCTGTCAAAATATTATCTTCCATCACAGCTAGCAAAAGAATCAAACCTGACAGCAAAGAGTCCCAACTGCAACTTCCAACAGCAAATCCCATTTAGTAGCTGCCAACTCTAGCTCACCTTTGTGGTTAAACTTGAAGTTTTGCATGAACAGTTGCACATAGATGAATGGACTCTTCTGGATTTTGTACATCCTAAATATTGATACAATCTAAAAAGTCAAGTTTGAAGAAAACCTGTTCAGTGATTCTGAAGAAATAAGCTTGACATTACTAAAACAGTCTCAATTAATTGTTGAGGTTTGCTAACAAATTGCTCATTTTTTCCCAATTCCACCTAAGTGTCTATCAGAGGAAAGACTTTCACTAAAAGATATATTCTACATCTCTTCAGAGACAGAGTAAGAAAAGAGTAGATCAGTCTCAAAGAATTTGTCTTAAATGCTACTGTCAACAAGTAAACAAAGACTGCAAGTAGCATTCATCCCATTCATTACATAGATCCCTTCATCACAACCTTCCTGGCACCCAAAAAAATCTAGATGAACATATGCTTCATCCAGTATCAACATTCTAACAACAATTTTGAACTGGTTCTTCCTATATACACTGTTTAACAAGAAAAAAGTAAGCTTCTGTGGCAAGGATATGAGGTAGTTTCTAGCTAAGGGAGGTTATGACTGTTCCACTGATTACCTGCAAACCGACTGATTACCTTGAAAACACACCAATAGGTCAGTGTTACTTTACACTTGAAGAAGTGTTTTACTTTTCATTTCTTATGTTTCTTCAGGATTTTTGAAGAATCATTAAAGAACATGTGCTTTGTCTTTAAAGCAAGCAAAGCTGACTCACAAGATTACTCTTTGGAGACCTTGAAAAATAGACAGAAAATTAGTAACTGAACTAAGCATTTTTACCACAGGAAATGCCAAAATCTAAGGATTTTCTTTATTTTTTTTTGCAATAATTAGACATGAAATTAAGTTTGGGCTATCATGCTTATAAAAAAGTTGTAGTAGGTTGAGTACTTGTAGTAAGTATATTTGGAATCAAAAACTGGTAAGTTACATCAAATGAAATAAATCATACCCTACTGACACCTATGGCAGCAATAATATACAAAAACAATATGTGATTTTGTTAACAATTCAAATTGAAAACTAGATATTTTCTTTTATTCATTACTTGGCCATCTTTACAGTTCCACAGCAGAATCACCGTACAACTCAATAAACTCCAAAATTAAACAAAGCAAGCAAAATTTTAATTATGCTACATTAAAAAATAAAAAAAGTTCTGCTTTTTGATTACATATAGTCAGAAATAAATTTTAAGTGCTTTTGGAGATGATAATGATGAGATAAAGATGAAGACACTTTTACGGAGGTTTTGAAACATTCTTTACTTTTTTGATTTATAGATAATCTATCCATAGTTAAGGGATTAACTGTTACATTTGCTTCTACAAACTACTAAAACCAGACACTACCCAGCAGTTTAAATAACATATGAAAAAGCTGCATCTATTTAACAGCTGCAGAACTCAGGATAAAGGCAGTGAAATATAAAAAAAAAAAAAAAATACAAGAGTTAAAAATCCTACTGCAAGAATATTAACTGTAATAAAAGAGAAGACATTAAAACCAGCAGCTAGTTAGGTGCCAGGACATAATAAAACCCATAAGGGCAGGCAAAGAATGATGCTAAGTTAGGAAGAAAGAGTCTGTTTTCAGAGAACTTCCTGACAGACACCACAACAAAGCAACATGAATGGTGACTGTGTGGTCCCCTTCTCGTAAATAAATCAGGCGTCAAAGGTTGATCTGCAGTTAATAAGAGGCCTAAGCCTTCTCCAAGGATTTGTAGTATTCTGTCAGCACAGTCCAAGCCTTCGGAGCCATGAAGCCTTCCGGCGGGTTTTGTCCTTCTCGAGCCAGCTTGCGCATGCGGGTCCCCGATATAAAATCAAAGTCTTCGTGGCTGAGAGAGTAGGGGTGGAGGAAAAGGGGGAGAAAAAACATACTTTAAAAGCAGGCAAAGTTGCTCATATTCCTTCTACTTTCTTGATACTTTATACATTTTTTTCTTGGGAGTATAATGCTCTATAGGAGCTGTCACTTCAAGGCCAGCAATGCCAGTAAATCTCAAGAAGATACATCCTCTACAACATTCACCTTTGGTAACTCTTGAGGTTTTAGCAGCACAGTGCACTGAACCCCTGTGGACTGCATTCAGTCTGTGCTTTCACTGAGCCTGGCTTGCTCTCTGTGAGGAAACAAACTCCTGTTGAAGGAGAACAATCTACTCTACCTACTCTCTGAGTCTGCTGCCAAGGAAACAGCAGCCATCCTGATCTACACCTTGCCTTGCCAGGGCAGGAGATCAGCCTGATGAACTGGTTGAATGTTCCCATGCTGGCTCAAGAAGGTCATTTCAGTGCCACTAGAGAAGGTGTAAAAAAAAATTGTACATCTCAGTGAGGGACTGTTTGGAGAACAGAGAAAGTAAAAAGCCTCAGAACCTAGAGGCAAGCTTCTCAGCTGTGCCATTGCAAGACACTGAGCACATGTATTCATATTTATGCACATCAATAACGGGGCATATACAGTTCAAAATAAAGAGAAAAGCAATGGAATTAAAAAAACCCAAAAACTTCTCCTAAAGATATTTTTTCCCTAAAAACCAAAATTCAGTTGGACAAATGCAAAACTGAACACAGATCAGGACGGTTTACCATTGTTAACATAAGAATCTAAATTATTATTAACTTCTTAGGTATGTGGTCATAAGCAGAAAAAGCTCCACAAATTAAATTACTCCTCACAGGACTGAAACAGTAAAAGCAAGACAAGAATGCCAGAGTTCTATCAAATGCTCCAAGGGAAAACATTATGTATTTCTAAATTAAATATGCAATTTTACTTATGCCATTCGCTCAATTTGCAACATGTATGCATTACTCATTCTTTACTTGTCTGTTTGAAATAAAAACCAAGTATTGATCTCATATGCACATGCCTTAGACAGAAACAGGAGCCAAGTGTGCACATCAGAGGGCAGAACTTGGCTCTAAGTGCTGGTCTATGCTCAGCAGGGTATGAAAGTCAGCAAGATGCAGAAAGCATTCCACAGTTCCCTTTCACAAAAACACTAGCCCCATAACTTTTTGATTTGGACTGTATACATTTACACACCAGCACTGTCATACATGCTCTCTTCTTGTTGCTCTAAATTTGGGACTGTGAGTTCCTGAAGTGTCACAAGGCAAAAAACCCAAAAACCCTACTGTGCTTTAGTCCTGCAAAATATAAATTACATAAAAATGAAAATTTAAACTTGATGTAGCTCCATGGGAGAAAAGGTTGGCACTACTATTTATAACATCTGAAAATTTTATTCCTTAGCAGAGAGATGTCTGCTGTTCACCAACACTGCCTGAAGGTAACTTGAGCTCTTTACAAAGAACTATTTATATAAAATATATGTGGGGAAGTGATAAATCTGGTTAATTCTGTCAAAAAAATACCAAGTCTTCAGATGATCAGGAAGAGAAAAGCAGGTACTATGAAGTTTCTCCATGTGTGTTTTCTCCACACGAAAGTTGGAGCATTTCAAAAAAATGTGCTTTACTCCCCCTTGTTTCTTAAGTTTTAAGAAAAGCACTCAACTTTGTCCCATACCCTACAAGTGAAAGAATGGCACTAAACCACTACATTTAGATATGTCATAGAAGTTTGTTTCAATAACATACAACTCCTTTAGCTGCTTCTTATCCCTAGTTGCACAAAAAGCAGGTAAGAAGTGGAGACACCAAGAAAGAGAGAAACACAAAGCTAAGGAGATCTACAGAAATTATTAAAAAACGAAAGAAAAAAATAGTGAATGAGCATCATTTCAGAAACATAATACATTCAGCATCCCATAATATTTCTAGAAATGTTTCCAAAATACTGTTAAAAATTAAAGAAGTACTGATGATGTCCTCTCATTATCTTGAGAGTCTATTTTGAAAGGGTTTTTCTTTATTAAAAAAAAATCATTTGAATTAGTAATCACTAAAGTGACTCAAATGGAGCCTTGGCAATATATACACAACAAGACAGTATTTTTTGCCCTTTTAAAAATTACTGCATTTACAAATTTCAATCAAATTTCAGAAACTGAGATTCCTGCTAAGGAGAAAAACCTTATCAGTACTGTGATCACTGTGGCATAATGTGACGCACAAGCATTTTGAAATGAAACATATCAGTATGAGTAATTTGCTTTAGTAGAAGGAGATAGTCAGAAGAGTCAACAATTAATTTCATTCAGAGTGAATTTTGAGGACATTAAGAGTTACTCTATATAAGGTGGATTTGAGTGGAACATGAGAGGGGGAAACATTTGACCATTAAAAATGCCATAAAATTTAAATGCCAAAGCCATTTAAATTCCATTCTTGTCAGATTTGAAATGACCCTCAATTAAACATAATATAAGCCTTTTCTGAGTATGGCATTTAAGTGCCTTTGAAAATTTTACTCAGTAGCTGCTGGAATCATCTGTCTTTTAGCCACACTGGATGCTACTAAATACTTGTAACATTGACTTGACCTTTTATTGCCAATTGAGTTTGACTGGTACTGACATAATACTTTGTGCCACTGCAATTAAAAGCATTCTTCAAAAAGAAAGAGGAAAAGAAGGCAGAAATAAAACCACAACAAAAATTTGTCAACAGAAAAACGGTCCTGAAACATTTCACATTGAGGACTCGTATTTGCTCTGTGGCATAGCATCCTAGAACTCTACTACATTCACAGTGTGGAAGAAACCATACCTACACACACTGAAATTTTCTTAGTTAGGGAGGATAAGGGTTTTAGAGACCTTACAGTTCCTGTGACAAAACAAGGACATCATTGGTTTGGAAGTAGGAAGTGACTGCCAGAGGCCTACAGGAAACCTCCTGTGCTGCACCTCCAACATGTCAACACAGTGCACTAATACCGTAATGGAAGAGAATATTTTTTCTGCTTCAGCATTATTCCCTACAAATTTAATCTAAGTATACACCACATTACATAGTAGATTTTTTACCTGGGAGTACTAAAGATCAGTCATAATCTTGGGAACCCTGACCTCCTCTTAAGTATTTAGCACTGTTCAAATGATCTTCTAGGAATTCCCATTCTCTGTGGGGGGCAATGTCTGGTGCTCTCAAGGTCTTAAAGAACTCTTCTTAAATATACGACTCAAGATAAAAGTACAGACCATTCATTCTTAGTTTTGCCTTTTTTTCCCTTTTTTTAGGCAAATAGAACAATAGAGAAATAAAACAATAACATGACTTATTCACCCTGGTCTGTCTTCAAAACAACTGTGATGTTCTACTCAGCTAGTAGACTACAGATTCATTTCTGGGACAATTCACAGCCTCCTTATCTGGGGTCCAAATCTAACCCTAAACCCTTTTTAGAAGGACTTTCTCTGAATTTAAACTTGCCTTTGCAGCATCAAGTCCTGACTTACACCATAACTCTTACAGGAAATCTACATTATGCCTTGAGAATTAATGTCCCATGATGCTGAATGAACCAGCTGGTGTCAGCTAGGTTCAAACCCCAACAAGCCAGGAGCAAACTGTTTGTAAAAATAAAACACAATATTGTAATTAATATCAACATATGCAAAGCAAATTCTTTCCTAATTCCTTTCTGACTGGCAGGAGAGTAAGTCTCCTAGCCTGATGTAGTGTTTCAGTGTATCCCACATTATGTACTAATGGTAGTTGAAAAATCATATTTCACATAGCTAAATTAAGGAGAACAGTCAAGTGTGCTTATCTCAGCCTCTTACTATCACTTTAAAAAAGAAATTTGAAAACAGTATGTACTTAGTTGGAGCAGCTCTCCTATAAGCATGATTTGATTGTATTAAAGCAGTAATGGCAACCATATTAAAGGTCCTGTGAAAAAGAACCATAAAAGTTAAAATCTCTCTTCTTCACAGGTACCCACACTTCGTTCACATTTTACAGATAGAGTGAACAATCTGCTGCAGTCACCTCACTTATGGGTTTCTTTTAGTCAAAATGTCTCACTGGTTTTCTTTCAGGAAAAAAAAAAAGAGCAATTCCAGTCACAGTCACTGCTGTGGCTTTTTAAATTGCTGGACTAATTTCCTTTCTTAATTGAGTTTTTTCTCAGCAGCAGTCTGTGGCTGCATTTTATAGGACTGATCTTCCACAAAAAATTGAGAATCTCTGCTCATAAAACCAGCTTCTATTACTAAGCCGCCAATCTGAAATTACACTTGTCTGTGATAACTGTTTGTGAGGCCTTTTTGGCTGAAGAAACACACAAATTGATTTTCTGAAGGAATTTCAGCATTGGATAAGCTTTTTTGGGGGGGTGCAGGGTGGGTAGTGGTGTTATTTGTTGGTTTCTTGGTTCTTTGGTTGTTTTCTTTACAATTCACTCTACCAGTCATTTACAGGTCAGACATTCATTTTGAATTACTCCACTATAACTAGAGTTCTTCCTATAAATTTTTCCAAAACATATTTGGATGTATTCAATTATAGATCAAAAATTCTATTAAATCTAGAAGTGTAAAAACTTTGATAAGGACTGCAACAATATTCATGCTAGCTTTTATATGCATTAATTCAGAATTCTATGCAAGTGGAAATACTCAAGCTTCCCACACAGAAGCTTAGATTAGGCTTTCTATCTGACTTGAGCAACAGCAAAAATGGCAATTTCATTTTTATTTTCTTTATTTAGACCAAAGGGAAAAAAAAATTAAATAAGCTCTACCTGTGCTGCTATACATCACTTCAAATACATTCCTCAAATCACAGTCCTACATCTAAGTTTCAGACAAATTGTTTTTCAAAAATATGTTTCAAGAGTTCAGTTTCATGAGGTGCTAAACCTAGTTCTAAGATGTCCAATAAACAAATTAAAAATTGTGCTGGCTTCATGAGGTAAAACACGAATGTAATTCCAAGTATTATTCCAAGGTTGTTCATACATCTTAATATTCTAAAGGGTAACTTTATTTTAACAATTTATACAAGTTAAGCCTTGTGCATCACTCTGCAACTACAGTTGCTGTACAGCTTGTTATAAAGGCTTTCACGTCAGTCTTTCCTTACCCCCTTTCCTCACAGACTGTGCTCTGTTATCCTCAATGCAACCAGGATATTTCTGCCTATCTTTACTAAGAGGGGACAAGTGACTCCCGCTCCCACACAGCACCACACCAGCTCAGCACTGTTATGCAGCAGCGTGAGTCAACACCAAGTCAACCGTGTCCAGACTAGTCCCAAGTAGGTACTGGGTCAGCTGAAATTCCAAGGACATCACATGTTCTGGAGGGTACTAACAGAAGTGAGCAACAAACTGAACTTCTATATGAACTCCACAAAACTTTGCTTGTGTGGACACCTTTGGGAGCAGAAGACCTTAAATACAATAACCTCTTGGAAGCACAGGCAGCACTCCAGAGAAGTGAGAGCCTTTGGTACTAATTTGGAGGCAGGGCCAGAGCAGGCTTTTTGGTGCTTCCCAGGCTTGCCAGCGATGTCATGAGCAGCTCAGCTACAGTCAGGTCTCACATAGTTGCCCAGCACCTTACTGCAGGCAGCTGACCAGTGGCGACCCAGCCTCTGAACACCCACACCCACAGGGATACAAGGAATGCTATCAGCACCAGCTACACCTTTCTCATAAAAGCTGAGCAAAGCAACTCTTTGCCACTGGTAATTCCGCAGCCGCAACTTTATGACATCCCTCTGGCAGCTGGATCAAGCTTTTGGTAACCTCTCACCATGAGCCAGATTCATCTACCACCATCCTCATGTTAGGATTTCCCTCAGAAGCCAAAAGGTATTTCACTAATATCAGCAAAGAGCCCAACTGCCAAAACCTCTGCGTGTCTTTGCCGCCAAGCCAGGTGTGGGTGCAGCTCTACCAAATTACAGAGACACTCAAGGTCGCAGAAGGGGTCTATTATGGTTTCTCACAAGCACCTTCCCAAACAGAGGAGTCCAGGGGGCCTGAAAGAACAGAAGAGATGATCACGTGGGGAAAGAATAATACACCCAGCAGCTATAGCTCAGTCCAAGGGAAACCCCCTTGCCATAAGCTTCCACATATTCATTAGTGATGTACATTCTGGAATTGCCTAGCTGGCTGTCAAGTGTCCAAGCCTCAAGAAACTGAGAAAGGTGCAAGAGATACCAAATTACCCTTTTCTAAAACAAATTACAGGAATGCTTCTGTGTGTACAGACCTCCTTCCCACATTTTCATGCTGTGTTTTTCACCAAGTGAGCTCAGGAAATACTTCCATAAACATCGCTATTTCACATCCAAGGGTCTTCCACCAGTACTGATCTTTTCATGTTTCCAGGCAATCCTCTCTTCCCTGCCATCCTCCTCGCAGAGTCAAACACCACATGGTCCAGGAGTCTGCCACATTTTCAGCATTACACAGACCATCTTGAAAGGCAGCCAGCTGCACCCACCCAAGCTCTAACTCTGTCTGGAGCCTACCACAGTGTTCTGTCTGGCAGGCAGGAGCAGCAGTGGGAGCCTGCCTGTGTCTGCATTGCCATCTAGAGGATTACTGTCACACTCCAGACCATCTACAAACAGTATCTGGGGAAGGACAGGACAAATGGGCTTACATCTTGACAGCAACAGGGCAGAACTGCACATTAGTAGCAGCATGGCCTTTTTTTCCTTGACAGTTATAGAACCAGGGAAAAGAGTGCCCCAAATCGAGGCCTCACAGACACAGTGAAAGCATAGAAGAGTGCACGTGATGCAGTCAGTGGCAGAAGGCAAAATCTGTTCCCACTGCTTTTCATAAAAAAACCCCAAAGAGTTGTTTGGGGCTTTTTTCATCACTTGCTATGGCTAATGACAGAGGTATAATTTTACTCACCTTGATTCAAATAGCATCTATCCTGCTAAGAGCACAGTATCGATGATCAGAGAATCAATATTCTGAATTTTGGCCTGTCACACTGCTACTCCTTTACTATTCTAATTTATTAAGAATTGTTACACCAATAAAACGACTTCACTTTGATCTTTCTGTATTGAAGCATGACCAGCAGGTCCAGGAAGGTGATTCTTCCCCTCTATGCCACTCTTGTGACAGCCCACCTGGAGTACTACATCCAGACCTAGGGACCTCAACATAAAAAGTCCATGGATCTGATGGAGTGAGTGCAGACCTGGAGCACCTCTCCTCTGCAGACAGGCTGAGTGTTGGAGTTGTTTAGTCCGTAGAAAAGAAGGCTCCAGGGAGACCCTACAGCACCTTTGTTTTCCTAAAGGAAGTTACAAGAGAGCTGAAGAGAAACTTTTTGCAAGGGTGTGTAGTGATAGGAGAAGGAGGAATGACTTTAAACTGAAAGAATGTAGGTTTAGATTAAGTATTAGGAAGAAATTCATTCCTGTGAAGGTGGTGAGGCACTGGAACAAGTCGCCAAGAGAAGTTTGCATTTCAGTACCAACTTCAACTGCACTTGATATAAAACAAAAGAACATTCCAATAATCTGAATAAAGAGGACTAAATGAAAATGACAGGTCATCTTCCTTCATTGTCACCAGAGCAACACATGAACTAAGTTTTGGACACTGCTATGCTACACAAGGGAAAAATAGCATTGAAATTTGCATACAGAAGGTGAAATGAACTGTACTGCAATTGGACTTAAAAAATACCAACAAAACATCTGAAAACCCTGGAATACAGAATATTTTTGGGGCATCGTTTTGCTTTATTATTAACAAAGAAAATAATAGCTATTTGTCACCCCATCTTGTCCACTTTCTTCTCCATGCTGCACACTCTCACTGTGTCTCTTCCCTCCTATCTGATGCACACCTGACACTTAAGAAGCTTATTTAGAAAGATAAAGCAGCAGAAAGCTAATCTTACCCTTATAATAAGTAGTAATCTTTCTCTGGATTTACCAATCTGAGCCACTAAGTTCCAGAATCAGAGAAACCCCAGCACCTGGGGAGCCTTCAAGTGGCAGCTGAATCAGGTAATCGCACTGGGAACCAAATCATGCTGAAATGAAGTGACATCTGTCTAAAAGCGACTTTGACCTAAAACCACATCTAAACACTGCCCTATTAGAGCAATATGAATTAAATCATAAACAATTTTTTTAAACGTGGACAGGGATAAGAGGCTGCTGTTGCTCAAAATTTTCTTAAAATGAAAATACAACTTACTGATCAGAGTCATAATAATCCATGCACTTCTTTTTTTTATTGTAAGCTGCAACCCTGAAGGGTACGATTTCCAGTGCTCGGAGGCCTGGAGCCATTGTCAGCACTTTGGCACCATGGGTTGGTTCATACAAATCTTTCCCAGTGTCAGGGTGTGGCATCCCTGCTGGATCTCGCCCTACAATGTAGAAGTTAGCTCCTGCAACCATCCGTGATCTGCAGTGCCACTGAACCTACAACAGAGACAGGAAAAACAATTAACAGAAGAAAATGCTCCAAAACAGCAGCTCCCAAAACGGGCATTCACTCTGTAACTACCATGTTTTCCTTAATCAGATGTGATTTTTACTATGGAGCCACAACATAATAAAGAACCAGTTAAGTCAATCATCATCAAACTTACAGCTAAAACGTACTATCCCTGTTTTATTTGCACAGTAGGTGCAAATAAAGTAACTCAGTAAGTAGTAGCTCAGAAAGTTCAGCACTCTCTACACATTCAGAATGAAAAACCAGCCATGTTCAGCATTTTCTACTTGTACATGTGGCAAGGATGTTGTTCAAGGCAGAGCATGAACATTAAAACCCAAAGTACACATAAATCAGGTACACACTGCACATAAATGTAATAGATTTACTTTCCTAAGCAGGTGAATTTATTGCGTTTTGATACAGCTTTGCCTTACAGAACTGTTTCTTTTCTTCCAAGGCACTTACCAGGAATGTTAAAAATACAAAAAATGTTAAATTGATATTTATTAAACTTGTCCATTCGGATTTTTACAGACTGGAAGGACACATTCACCCTGTACATAACCATATTACCAGCTGCTTGCTCTTCGGGAAAGCACTTGTGGTATAGAAACAAATCTAGTACCAATGATTTCTAAATAACCTATGGAAAATTACTAAAGAAAGAATCTCTTTTATTACTTGAACAAATATTACTGTCAGGTTATACTCTGAGGTCACTGGAAATGCCATATAGGTAAGGAGAAAAATTTTATCCTGTTCAGAATAAGGAATGTGGATTTTGGTTCCTCCTCACACATACAAGAACAAGGTAGAAGATTTCTGCGAATTCTCACAAAAGGCCTATGGAGAACAGCAGAAGATTCCCCACTAACTCACTCACATGCCTCGGCTAGATTTGGACTACAGTTTTTTTCTCTGGAATGAAAGGCATTGAAAGCTCTGTTTGACCAGTCAGCTGGCCAGCAGAAAATAAGTGGCATCTGCTTAATTTGACTTCACTAGCAAGATCTCCTATCTATCAATAAAGCGACCCCAGAGTCAATCTCAGAGCTGGGTCAGAACTTGAACTTCTTGTGTTTCAAGGAGGAGGTGAACAAGGAGAGGGAAAAAAAGAAAAAAAGAAAAAAAAAGAAGAACAAAAAAGAGATGGAGAATCAATATCCCCTCGAGGAATTGTCCTCAATTGAGAACATTTATTCACTCTGCTGCCTCCCACAAACCTCTAGGGACTCCAACTCAAGACCTGGCTCCTAAATAAAGTGTTGCCAAAGAATTATTTCATACAAAAGCCTTGAAACAATTCTCTCTGAACTAGGTTTGCCAGAAAATAGACAGACTGCTTTTTTCTTAATATGTGAATACCCCTCCAACATACAAACTTTTCGCTTAACAATCATAAAACTGAAGTATTTTAACATTCAGGACAATCACTTGGTATGTTAACAGATCTTGTAAGTCCCTCTGAAAAAAAACCATTAAAAAAGGAGGAAGGATTAAATTATTATCATATCTTTGTAACTGTACGGAAAAGTACCTATAAACTGAGTATTTTCCCCCACCATTTCCAGCAAAATCCTCTAATATAGAAGTTTCTTCAGAAGAGAATGTTTTGTTTGGTGACAGAGACTTGATAATCTGCTTTCCCAAGCAAAATTAGTCTCCTCTCTCTCTCCATTAAAACAACACAACACACAAATATCAGACGTAGCACAAAATATTTTAGTGCACTATCAAGTTTTGTTCTACTTTAAACTCTTGATTTATTTACCTCAGTTGGTCCTGCATACATCATGGGGGAAGGGAATATAGCTACCACTGTTGTTTCTGGATTCAGGATTCTCTCCTCCAGAACTGCAGCGTGCTGCTTCATGCGCCACATAAGAGGAACATCATCCTCCTTTGTCCAGCCTCCAAGGGGGTGCAAGAGTAAAACTGGGCGCCGGTAGCCACGTTCCAGAAGCTGCTTATGAGTATCCTGCATTAGGAGAGCGTGCCCATTGTGCACTGGGTTGCGTAACTGGAATGCAAAGACAGCATCTGTGGAGAAAAAAAAAAAAAGGCAAAAGATACAAGGAAAGCAAGTTATTTTATCAGGAGTTGTATCGCCACAGAAAAAATCTTCAGTACATGCTCTTGTCTGAGCATGTCTTCTTCTGTTGAAGAAGTATAATAGCAGTGTTCACAGGTCATTAAAGAATTATCAATTATTACAAAATCACTGTACTTAGTAAGAAAACCCAATAAAAAAATAACCACGCCAAAAAACAAAAAAAAATCAGCTTCCTTAACTTCTGAATTTTCTGCAGAATTACTTTGGTTTCTCCAAGAGCTATAATCTTCTATTTGGATTTTTCATCGTACAAGGGTATCATATTCTAAGAGGAAATCAAACTATGCTACCCCTCCTAAAGGCTAAATACATCATCAAGAGAACAAATGGTCCTGTTTGGAACAAAACTAATAAAAAGGGATTAAATGTTCCTTACTAAGTTTCCTTCACCTTAGTTTAGTAGATTTTAAGTGTGGTAAGAACAAAGCAAGACTAACTGCTATTCCAGAGTGTTACAAACCCATCAGTGAAAAACCTTGCCACAACCAAGATTTCTCTCTCCTGTAAATTCAGATGAACTAAAGTACCCCACAAGACAGCAAAATCACTGTAATCGAGAGATTTTCCAATATGGAACCAATGAAACTTAGAGAACAGGGTGTTTTCAGATCTCAAATATGTGTTTGTTTAGGGGTTAGCCAAGACTGATATCCCAGACCTACAGCTCCTGGACATACTGACCACATAGAACAACAACAGGAGCTCAGGACCAGTTGTGGTTTGCATTCTCAATGTTAATCTCTCTCCTCACATTTACAAGTGCAGCTGCCTGCCAGTCACTGCCAGAGTGAAAGCAGCATGCTTGTTCTCTGCTTTATGACATTCCTCAGCCTCTTACTTATCTGCTTCTTACTTATCTGCCTAACACAACTACTTTTGTGAAAAAAAAACTGTTTCATTTCTTGTGCAGAAAAGAAACTTGGCACTAGCCTACCTGCACTCCTTCCTAAGCCTTGTTCCCCAGAAGCAGCATGGAACAAACTTAAGAATAGCTCAGCATTCAACCATACCTCTGTAGTTTTGCCCAAACATGATCTTTAAATCACATCTTACCACGTTAACATTACTTTTTCCTGCATTACTGACATGCCCACAGTGCACTGAAAGATTAAGTTCAGAACCTCAGGGATTACCAGCTTCTGTTCTGTATTTAGGCAATGAAATCAAAGCCTGAGATCATAAAAATTGCTACTATTAAAAGCAAAGAATGCCACCTACCAGAACATTCAAAATTTTCATCCTTGAAACAATGCAAGCCCCAGTGGTGGCAGCAGACATTTGGGTAAGCCTCTGCAGTAAGAAAGAAAGCAAAAAAAATTTACTCACCAGCATTCATTTCCTTGAATTTCTGCCTTAGTTCAGCTGGAGTGAGGCGGTATTGATCAAGCCCATCATTCCAATAAATACGATCAAGGACCTGGAGATCTCCACCTACAAGCCAATTCCCTTGCTCCATAACCATCTAAGAAAAAAAAAAAAAGGTCCATGTCAGGATTAGTTACCAGCTTCTCCTGAGTATCTAGAGCATTGCAATGGGGACACATCTTTACCAAGGATTGTGTTCCAGGTTAATTTTCTTTGACAGTCATAAGTCAAGCATCAGTGTTAAAAAAAATGAAAAAAAATTCACTGGAGCATAGTCCAGACATGTTATACCATAATGCAGGAGAGATGCTCAAATCTTCAGTAAGTCTATGCCTTTCTTTCAAAATTGAAATAATATACAGAAATACAAAATGCCAATATTCTTAACCAACACTACATGACAAACAAAGATAGTGTCTGGAAAGACACAAATTGTCTATTACAATTTATTTATGATATATTAACATATATTTTTATTACTACATATTTTAAAAATTAATTACAATATAGCCATACAATGAAGTTGCACACTTTATAGTTATTGGTCAAAGCAAATGCTGTTGCAGTATCACTGTAGTTTACAAGATTCTTATCAGGAATAAAATGGCAAACAAAACAATTCTGATTAACTACTCACTCACTTTAATCTACAAATAAAATCAGAATCTTTGAAGTAGAACCGCTTTTGGACTTGTTTCATGGTAGCAGTTTACCCAAGTAACAGATGTTGGACAGTCACTACACTTCTTCTATCTTTAAATATCACCTCACAGTTTATCAAAAAATAATTATGGCAAGCTGCTTAACATACTCTACAAATAGCCATAGACATTACTCTGAAATTTTTAATTTCAAAGAATTCATTTTCTTTTGAAGATGAAATCACAAAAAACTTTCAAGTTTCATACGCATTTCTGGTAACTTTTTTAGACTTATGTAATTTAGAAATGACAATAAATCTTGATATGACAGAAGATACTACATACTAAACCCAAAAGCCAAGATGAGTGAATTAGATGGGAATTTTTCAATTTATTTTTCCTTTGACCTGCTAGAATTAAATGATGCCACAGTAACCATTCCCTTCCCAAAGAAAATGCCAGACTTTGACATCTCACCAAGGTGGAAGGAAAGTATGATAATCATATGAAGATGAGAAAACTCTGCACTACGGAATCTCTCAGGTACCCAAATATATCTGATTAATTAAGAAGGGCCCCCAAAATCATGTGCTATGATGTTAATACTATACACCCCATTACAGGCACAAAAACCTAAGTTCCTCATCTTTTAAATAAGAAGTCATTCAAATTTTGTCGGCGTGAGATTTTCTTAGAATTTATTAGATCTGTGTTAAGTTTTCAGTAAAATCTTCTGTTCGACATCACAGAACACATCAACAGCTTTGAAAATCTTCTATTAGTCATACAGATACTTTTACAACATTTAAAGGCTTTCCCTTTTCAAGAGCAAGCTCATAATTTGAGGTTTGTTTGATTTCTCTTTACCTAATTTTATGTCATACATGTAAACAAAAATACCTGAGAGACAAATGTGGAAATAAACATATTTTTGCTCTACAGAGCTAAGATGCAACATTCACATGAGCTTGCATAAGCCAACACAGCACTGTGATGAGTACGTTACAATTAGAACACTTCAGTACGATGTACACATAAGGCCAAGATAATAAAACATAACAAACACAGTGGATGGGAAATTACTCCCCAGAGAGTTAAATGATGAACTCTCCAGGAGCAGGGCCTGTTTGAAAAACATCTAAAGCAGGCAGGTCTCACGTGCACCACATGCAGGCAGAAAAGAAGCTTTCTGTCCTTCACAATGCATATATCCACTGATTAAGGAGCTTTGATGATCCATCTGGTGACACAAAGGGATGTGCTTCCTAGGCACACTGGAGGGCAAAGTTCCCTCTTCTGTAGCACAGATTCTACAGTACCTTCTAAATTCATTTCATGTGTACATATTGACATTAGATTTTCACACTAAGTACAGACTATTCAACAGCTGCACAGAAAACAATTACCTTTGTTTCTGCTCAGATGTTTTAATTAATTTTCAAAGTAGTTTTTTTGTCAAAGTACATCAGTCATGCACTTCACCTAATTTGCAGCACCACAATAGTACAGCAAATAGGACTAGATTTTCAACTTTTAATCACACACCTTGATATAGGGATGTTCCTTGCATGTTGTTCCCCACTGCCTAGCACAGCGTTCCTCTTTCCTGTGCTCGTAGAACTCGGGATTACGGAGAATGGCAACGCGGCGACCTTCATACACCAGTGCAATTGCTGTGCACCCATCAAGCCTTTCTTTGTCCTCTTGAGTAGCTGTTAGCACTATAGGCACTGACAGATTAATAACTCCCCCTGCAAAGGAAAAAAAAAGACCTTTATCCTCAGTAATAGTCATCAATGTTTGTTATGAAAATCTACCTGATTAACAGGTTACTTTTAAGGCTGTAAGTGTATTACGTGACAGGGAGTTGAAACAGTTATTTTAATAGGGATTAAACAACTTTTAGTATGAACTCATGCTTCCATAAGATACATGTGCTATAAAATTGAGCAAACACTGAAGTGTGAGAAAGAGAAAACACAGTACTGAAAATAGCAAGTATTTAGAGCTGCAGAAAAATATTTAAACTGCAAGGATACTACTTTTTGGGACTGTCCAATTAATATCTTTCTTAAGAATGTATATATAGAAAGTAGAAATACACAAATAACATTTTAAAATAGATCATCTAAAATATTAGGCAAGATTGCTACTGGAGTGGACAATTAGTAAAAACGAAATGATATTCTAAGTAGAAATGCTTTTGGTCCCAAAGAAAAAACCAATGCAATAGGAGCAAACAAACATACCCAAGTAGTTTACCACATAATTGAACTATTTCAAAAGGTGACTTTTGCTGTTTACTTTAAACTGTATTCAGATGCAAGCATTTACCTTCCAGAAAAAAATGCAGAGAAACTGCTGAGTCAGGCAAACATTTTACACTGTTTGTTCAGCTGAATGTTTACCAGCTACTTTACTTTTAAAACTAAGCCCACATCGCTGTATTTTGAGGTTATGTGTGGTCCTCATTTTTAAGCACCTACTTCACTGCCAGATGCTGGAAGTCTTGTTTTTCTTTTCTACAACAGTGAGACTTGAGAAAAGCAGTGGAATAAATATTGTAAGTCTTCCGTAAAGGCTTGGGTTCTAATAAGCATATGCCTGAGTGCAAAACTTTTGGATGGCCTCCAGGAGAAAAGTCATGGACCCTTTAAAGTTAATGGAGGCTTTGGCATTTGCCAAGACTCTAAAATAAGGCAAATTTTGCAATTATTTAAGCAATACATTTTTATTAGGAAATTAAATTTCTTAGGAAATCAAAAATTATAAAGCTGGATGAAAAGTTTAAGAGAAAAATAGATCCCCCTTTTTTCACAATGCAAAAGTATAACACATGCTGTGCATCTCCTCCTAAGTTCAGTCTTGGTGCCCAAAGTTATTTTCAAAGCAACTAGGTCATAAAATTGAATTTGGCAGCAGTCACAGAGAGTGGTTTGACACCTCAATATTGATAATTTAAAAAAACCTTTTACTTTGCAGACAAGTAAATAAATATTTCAAAATATTAAGAGATGTCAAATCTGTTGATTATTTTGTCCATGACCAGCAATAAATATATAATATCTTCTACATTTTTCTTCAAACACTGTACAAATAGAAACTGAGGCAAGGTAGTGAAGCAAGTCTGTTAAATCACAGATGAGCACAGTGTAAGGATGAGACTTTTCCAGACAACGTAATCTTTAAAGGGAGACTATCTACACATCTGCACTGATCTCCATAGCTTAGAAGTCAGTCAGTATGAATACTGTTTTTAAAGCCCAAAGGATGAGATGCATTGCAGGTTATAAACCATTTCCCTCTCTTCAGAATCAAAGCCCTGCAAAATGACTGCTCCTGTAAGACCCAGAACTAACATACCAAGCAAGGAGGAAACTTTGAGGATGTTGTTTTGATTAAATTGTTGCCATTGCAGCAAGCAGCAAAGCAGCTTTAAGGCAATCATATTTTTCTAAAAGGATTTACACATGTAAGTGCTGTAGAGATCTCTAAAAAGAGACAATCAGCAACAGAACATCTAGAGGAACATAATGATTTTATCCAAGCTTAGGACTGAAAATTGTTTCCTTCAATAAGTTGCTACTTTTCATTACTCATATTTTCTGTAACACAGATGAGATACTCAAAACAACAGTAAAAGAAGTTAAAAAAATTGTTGTATTGTTTTATCTGAAACATTCACCTATACAAGGTCTTAAATGCCTTATAAAAATCCTGATTTACAGAAACTTATAGGCCAGAACTAGGACCTACAAGCTACTTTAGCATCTGAATGCACTGCATGTCATCTGCAGTGGATTTTTCACCTGGATGAATGTACAGAAGGCAAATGAAATGAGAACAAAACTAGCAGCCCAAAATTATACTGCAAAATAACAGGATGGTATTATGCTGTCTAGGATAGCACCTAGACAAAAGGGAATTAAGAAACATAAGAAGGATGACAGATGTCTGTATCACAGAATTGAGAGAAAAGTGACTTCTTTTTGTTCCGCTATTTGGTCTTCGCAAGACAAGAGTGATGCATAAGGAAGCAAGAATATAAGAAAAAAGCTGGAGTAAAACAGCCTTCAAAGAGGAATAAATAAAAAATGACAGAGGATCACAATCAAACCCCAAAATCTGAGGATGTTATGACTTATTCACTATCTTAACAAAGTTCTTAGCCAACCAGTAAAGCAAAATAAAATTTATTCATTTAAATCATCCCAGGATAATTACAAAATCATAGAAATCAATACATGTGACAACTGTTCATACTCAAATTCTGATTTCACACTTGCAACAGCTCCAGCGCTCAAGTCAGTTTGTTGTCCTTTCCTTCATTACTAATACAGAACAAATCTTTTGGTCACAGAGCTAAACAGCAATTAAATTTCAATGCCAAATTCTAAGATCAATTTCTTCAAAACAAATTAGAAGTGTGTATTTTAGAATTAAACGGTTTTCAAAAATTAAGATATTTGAAAAAAATTTGTAAAGGCAAAAAGATGAAATATTCAAATTCTAATATGATGGTAGGTATAAAAAGAATCAAACTATCATGGTTATTATAACATTCTATTCTCATATCCCAGACCTCAAGTTGTGCACAAGTCAGATAATGTGTTACCATAACACCACTAAGAAGCAAAGCATCAAAAATATTTTAGAAGTATGATGAATTTGCTCAGTTTTACAAATGGTGTGTTTTACCCTACCATCAAGGAGACAGTCAAAGTGAAGGCACTGGAGGTATTCTCTCTCTCTCATAAAGCCATTCAGGGGTGTTGCCCAACCTTCTGCTAGCACTTGTACCCACTGCATATCCACCTTGTAAAGAAATGAAGAAACAGACTTAGAGCAGGTAAAAGCTGCTGCTTAATTACTGGCATCAGGTATTAATCATAACAGAATTAATTCTAAAATGCAAGACAGTACAAATGGAAGATTTCGCAGTATTACAGTTTTTAATCACAAATAATTCAAAGTTTCTACAAGTAAGGAAAAAAGAACAACTTCTTCCTCACTGTTCATATTTTTGGCTATTTTCCAGTCCCTACACTGGATCAAATTTCCATGAGTTAAAAAAAACAAACCAACAAATGCACAACAACAAATTTTATTTGTAAATCTTGATAAAGTTCATCTTAACAAAATTAGAGAATCCCACTTGCCTTTACCTAACAAAACAAGATAACAAAGATGTTAAAAAGAAAAAAAAAATAACAACACATACAATAACCACAAAAAATAAGAGAATTATGGGTGTAAATATTAAGAGGTCTAATCTTTAAACAAATGAGAAATAATTATTTTTCATAAACTAGTGAGACAATCCAAAAGTAACATTCTCTCTGGACTGGTACTTATTTTAGTATGAGATATCAGTTTACACAGAATTTCCTTCCTTAGCACTCAGTCACACTATGACTTAGTGTGTGGTCTCCACTATTTCTGCATGTGCATTACTAAGACTTGGTCAAGTTTTTGACAAGGACAGGCTTTTCTTGTGCAAGACTCTTTTGCAAAGGGCATGACTAATTTTATTACACTGTTTAATTTATACTGAGGCAAGTACAAAACACAATTTCTTCCCAAGCTTACATCAGATATTTGTTTGATATTTAACAAGCCAGTGGTTGGGATGAAGGGAGAAATTATTTCTTTTTCTAAATAGGGAGAAATCTAGAATGGGACACTACTGAAGTTTAAAATGGTGACCTTAAGTATTTATTCCTCAACAAAGCTGTTGCAGTGCATAATTGAGGTTTTCAAAATTTTATATGTATTTTATTTATTTTGTGTTGGTATGTTCCTTCTAAAGCCCCCTCACCCACTCCCAAACACACACGGTATCTCCCAGAGGGGAGCCCCTTGTCGATCACCCTGATTGACTTAAGGGGAGATCATCTCCCATTTGACCAGATGTTCCAACACCTGCCCTTTCCAATTGTTGTGTTAAGTTCCCGTGTCCTGGACCACCCATCCCTTTTCCCCATTGGCCCAAATTCTCCTGCTGCCCCAGGCTGTGTCCTTGGGTACAAAAAGGAGAAGGACAGGCCAGACTGTGCAAACGTGGAGCTGCACTGAATAAACACCTTCTAAACCCACGGCAGAGCCCACTCTTCATTTCCAGACTTAACCACGCTCAGCCAGCTAAACTGAGGAACCCACAAACTGTTTTGTTTGGTCTGGTTTACTGCTTGGCTGGTAAGCAGTCCCCAAGGGAGAAACCACCGCACAGAGCAACTAATAGTTTTATACAGCTATATGTGAAAAGAAATTAGTAAAATGTGGTGAAAGGAAGTAGCAATATTCATTACTAGTAAAAGACCAGGCAAATTTTAAAATTACTTCGTTCAGTGCTTAGTATGTCATCCCAGTCCTCAAAATCTACTCACAATAGATGCTGAACTCTGAGTTTAGTCAGCTGCTGGATCAAATGCTTGGCTTTAAGTTCTAGTAATAGCATCAAAAAGCCAGTGAAAAAACTCATGGATTGTATCTGTGTTTAGGCTTAGTTCTTCAGAAAAATGAATGAGGTAGAACAGAAACACAGCCAGAAGCAGCTTCATCTAATTGATCTGAGTTGGAAAATAATGCATTTAACCAAAATAAGAACAGGGTTGACCAAGCTGATCTGTGCTTTCCCATATTCTCTCTACTGGAAACTAGAAACATAGCACGAGTATGTTCTAATCAGAAAAACACCCAATAAAGTAGGTCTGATCATCTCTTTGCAACCGTTTGAGTTTGGTGTATATATATTAAAAGTTACTGCTGTTCAGCTGAAGACTACCAACAGGAAAAATCAAGAAGCAGTAATTGATTTCCCTTATATTTCTAGGCAGTTGCAACTCACAATAAAATGGTTTCCGTAAGTAAACTAAAAATAAAAGAAAGCAATCCTTCAAGAAGCAATTTCGCATACAAGACATTCCAGGCATGATTTTGCCCATAGATCTGGGGGAAGCATGGGAGGAAATCACTGTAAATGTTTTCTCCAGGGTAGGGATAAACTAAGTAACACTATACCAGACATTATTCATGAAAGTATGAAGATCTGGTAAGTAAACAAAGAAACCACAGATGCTGTGCTTTCACTCAGGGAAAGAGGGAAAAAGTATATCAAGGTGTATCCTGTAACCAGTACAGGAGCTTCAACTACACCTACTTACACTAAGATCAGATCAGACCGTCCTTCAACTACAGCAATGAGACGCCTGAACACACAATACCTTATTTATTTCCAGGGTTAACAGAGACTCAGCATCAGTTTTGGCCAACTGTAGCTTGTTTTCTGGCACATAAAGCTCTTTCACCTCGTAAGAGGCATCCACTGGTACAATGTCCTGTATAAAAGGAATAAACAGAACTTTATATTTGCTCAGAATGCCTCTAGGGCACTGAACACACATCAAGAAGTAAAATTCTAATGTTGCACTACACAGTAGCAAGAGTTTATTAATTATGCAATTTTTACTCATCTAAAAGCCAGCAGTGTTCCAAGATTATGATATATTGCTAGTTACTCAAGCCAGCAGATTGGTAAACATTCTGACGAGAGATGAAACATTCTGACAGGAGATTTTTCCTAAACCTTAAGTAACCCATATAACATCTACCTAGTAAATATTTAACTATTAGATTAAGTGAAGTTTTTACGACTTATTAATGCCTACATTATCTAGAGCAGAAAGGCAGACGCTATGCTTTTACACATGCTGAAGAAGTAAAAAAGATTTAGGTAAAGTAAATAAAGCTCCTTCTCTATTGAAAATTGACACAAGTACAAGTTAAATGTATTTCCTACAGCTAATGACATGCCAGTATTTTCATCTATATGTTAACTCTTATTTAAATGTGATGCCATCTGTGCCTACATATGCAATGAACCAAAATCTAGCTCTATAACCAAAGTATAATTTTTTTTATTTGAAAAAAGTGTTCTTCCACATATGTTAAAGAAGATATTCTCACTCCACGATGCTCAAGACTCAAGACCTTAAACTTGTTAGAAGAGAACAACACAAAGATAAAATCATAATTAAAAGACTAGAGAAGGTCACCATGATAAAACTGTAAAGAGTCTCCTCCAACAAATGATGGTGTTATATGTCAAAACCCAGTCAAATGCTTCAGTGATGTTCAGTAGCAAAAAATCAGTGAAAAGAGGCTGACTGTTTTTTTAAAAATACATTTTTCACTGTTTGAGAAACCTTTGTAAAGTTAGGCTTTACTTCTGGAGAAAAAGCTCACCCTTGGAGCAGACTATATACAGACCCATAACAACAATAATTATTATTATCTTTACTTCTCCAGTATATGCAGGCCAGAGTAAATAGAATGCTTGTAGAAAACACAAAGCTAGCTCAGGAATTTCAATGCCTTTATCAGACCTTAGGCACTACCTCCATGGAAAGTAAAACAAAGGCAGTAGAATGCTAACAAGTGAGAGGTGAAATGACTACAGAGGTAACAAGATGTGATGAGTCTCACTGGCTGTTGCATAATTCATATCCTCAAAGACACATCAAAAGAAGACAAATTAAACTAGCACTTAGAAATGGTGTTTTATAAGGAAAAGCTTGGTCTGTTACATATCAGACATCATTTT
Source organism: Trochalopteron elliotii (assembly GCA_024734555.1). Taxonomy (NCBI): domain Eukaryota; kingdom Metazoa; phylum Chordata; class Aves; order Passeriformes; family Leiothrichidae; genus Trochalopteron; species Trochalopteron elliotii. The sequence goes on along the minus strand of JANPWX010000100.1, from coordinate 1,291,664 downwards.
GGAAGCAGATTTATTACATTGTAAGTTAGGCAAAATCAGCCTTTTGTTTTCTGTGCCTGAGCAGCAGCATTACAGCCCAGGAGAGCTGCAGCAGACTCCTGTCACAACAAGAAGCCCAGAATCAAATTAAGGTATTGCCTCCTGTAAGCAACACTATAATGATGGAGTGAGTGCACATTATGCTGTTTCACAGATTTCCCTCTGGACCCTGGCTCATTATCAGGCTAGGATGTCCTAATTTTACAAACCATCAATAGCTTAAAATAAACGCGCCTATTAAAAAGATCTCTTCAAGTATTATCCTGGTTTTAGTGTCCCACTAACGGGGCAAAACAAAGGTTTCACAATGCAGTTTCTATCAACAACCTACTTCATTATACAAATGTAAACATCTTGAAGACAGTTCTAGCAACTGAGTCTGACATTTAGAGAACTTGTAGGATTAGCAAACCTAGACTCCCTTGCACACATGAAAGTGGTACTTAAAACATCAACTTAGATTAAAAAAAACAACAACAAAACAAGACAACCAGCAGCAAAAGGAATCCATGCATCTTTAAACTGCATGAATTTTAGGAATTAGGAAAATGCTAGGCTAGCAAGCCATCTAGTGACCATTCTAAGGCATCAGTTTTACTGAAAGCTTAATTCTACCAAAGGACAAGTTACAGAATATTCCTCAATATTTATTATTGCTCAATGCATTCATATAAAAAAATGGCAAAATAATAAAAAAAATTAACTAGATGTGTTATGGAAATGTGCCTCCTCACACTGGGGTGGTAGGTTCTTTGCTGATGCTGATTACCTCTAGAGATCATCTAGTCCAAAAGTGGTCCCACTACAGCAGGCAGCTCAGGACCTTGGCCAATCAAGCATTTAATATCTCTAAGGACAGAGCATCCACAAACACTCAAAGCAACTTGTTCTAACAATTGACCATCTTTATAGCAAAAGGTTTCTTTCCCCTATGTCTAATTTTAATCTCCCATATTTCACGTCACACATGCTGCCCCTCATCCTACCCTTGTACACCTCTAAGAGAAGTCTTCATCAGTCTTCCCTATGCTCTCCCACTTGGATGACAGAAACTGCAACAAGAACTCCTTTAGCCTTCTCTTCTCCAGGCTGAACAAATCCACTTCCCCTCAGCCTCTCCTTGCACAGTGACATACTCGAGCCTCTGACCATGTGGGTGACACTCTGCTTAGCCCACAGAAGCACATAAATGTCTATTTCCTTCTGGGTGAAGGAGAAAGGCACAGACCTGGACAAGGTATCCAGACAAGGTCTTACAAGTGCCATATAAAATTGCAAAATTGCTTCTGTCAAGCTCCTGGCTATGCTCTTGTTCTTTACAGTAGAGCAGATAGTCTTCTCTGCAGCACAGGCACATGTTTTTATAATGCTGACAAAGGTTTTATAATGCTGAACAATTTATTTCATAAAATTATAGAAGCACAGAATGGTTGAGGTTGGTAGGGACCTTAAGGATCACCTAGTTCCAACCTCCCCTGCCATGGGCAGGGACACCTTCCACTAGACCAGGTTGCTCAGAGCCCCATCCAACCTGGCCTTCAACACTTCCAGGGATGGAGCATCCACAGCTTCTCTGGGCAACCTGTGCCAGTGTCTCACCAGGCTCACAGTAATGAATTTCTTCCTGATATCTAATCTAAACTACCTTCTGTCAGTTTAAAGCCTTCTCCTCTCCCTAATGCCATTATAAAAAGTCCTTCTTCAGCCTTCTTATAAGTCCTCTTGTTCAAACTACAGGAAATCTACAGAAATTAAATTCTCAAGATAGCGCTGCATTAATATGGACTAAAAACAAGATGTGCCTGTTTAGCCTTGCCTTGATTTCATTGTCTCTCATTGAACTAAGCAACCACTAAGATATCTTGCCATTCATTGTACTGTTATCTTCAAAGAAACAGAAAAAAAGTGCTAGATGTGCCTTAAACAAAGCTGACTGGGCTAGGAGCCAGCAGTCAGCACTGTGTACCAATGCAAGCCTTCAGGGATCATTATCTTGGCACACGTGATATAGGTTTCTACAACTATGAGCAGGAGGCACAGGGCCTGCACAGTCAGGAACTGCCACCTCTCATAGTAGGACTCCTACACAGCTCTCCTATTTTCTTCCAAAAAAATATTTGGATGGGAATTTTGGCAAAAATCTAGAATTCTCTTACAGTTTTTTGCCCTATCTTATCTCCGGAACAACCCTGAGGAAGCAGTCATCCATGAGGAGTCTTCTTGAAAATTTCAGTAGAAGAGACTAAATCTCTCCAGAGCTGTACTTACACAGAGGGTTAAAATTAACTTCTGCTGGCTACCTTCTGCTGATGTGGTCTTTTGCTTGTATCAATTTCAACACTTGGCGGAGCTTTACTCAAGCTACTGTCTATACCCTAAATTTCCAGAACATCCATCTCACATAAAAAAGCATGAGTTATTGTCTGCAACAGTATCTCAATTTAAAAAAAAATAGTTGTCTGGAATGTCATTCACTGACTATAGATAAGAATGTAAGGAAACACATTTCTTCTACATGAGGATTAGCAAATTCTGGGGGTACAGTTTCAAGAGGATAAAGCCATCTCTTCGCTGCCTTCACTTTTAGTGTTGGGTTCGGGGGTTTTTTTGTCTTGTTTTGTTTTTCATGTGGGGTTTGTTGGGAGTGAGGTTTTTAGGTTGGGTAATGAGCCAAATCCACTTATCAGGCAACAGGAGAAGGCCCAGAGACTTCAAAACGGATGGTATAGATTGCAGGCATGAACAAGGAAAGAGATCTATCTTTTCAGAAGCTATGAACCATAAACTCAACTCAGCCATGTCAAGATCAGCTTTCTGAGTTGGTCATTACACAATAGGATCACTTTTACTAGTACAAGAAAAACAGTGGAAACAAGGGAAAGCAGACACAAGCACAGAAGCCCCTACTTAAGTGAGATCAAATCACTGTGTAAGTGCACCCCTGTCTCTTTACATCTGCAGTATACATTAATTTGTACACTATAGAGACAATGTAAAAAATCAGACTCTTTAAAATTGGTTGCTAACATTTTTAAGTCAGCATTCACTGTTGGTTCTGTAACAACTAAGACAGCCTCCTCTGCCTTCCAGTTATTGATATAAATTAATTTTCCACTTGTCCAAATCTTATTTCACTTGGAGATCAATGCTGTGCAATCTTTAGGTTTAAAAAGGAAACACACAATAGGACAAGTTTAAAAGTCTGAATTGAAAAATGCATAAGCCTTTATGTCTCAAAAACTGTCTTTGTTTTTCCCAGCACTTACATTCAGATTGCAAGTACAAATACTCGGGCAAAAAGTATCTAAGACATGTCACCATTTCTGCTCACCCTTTCTTGAAGAAGTTCCACAACTTGTTGTATGCAATCATTCACATCACAGGAATCAGTTTTCAGCACAAGCTCTGGGGCTTCTGGTTTTTCATACTCAGAGTCAATCCCAGTAAAACCTACAGAACATAAAACAAAAATATTTGGTGACTTCTTCCAAAAGATGACTTTGTTTTAATGATGTTCACAGACAGTTTTCTATATATAAATGAACACAAAAGGCAAGAACATGGAGTTTTAGCTTCCTTAATACAGGAACCCTTAAGGAAATCAGCAGGTTTTTTTCTTTATCAGCCTCTTTCCTAATCATAGTATTTGACAGCATCAAATTTCAGCATTCTGCAGTACATACATAGTGCTTTTTTGCTGGTGAAGCTATTTGATTTTTACTGTGAATAAAGAAAAGAGCACTGGCAGAAGAAGTGTGCACATCAACCCCGAGTTAGTCATGCATCCATTGTCCTTCATTATCAGCTGATTGTTGCTCTTAAAAAAATAAATAAAAGATGAAAAAATACTATGAACATCCAGTATATATGTAAATTTACACTCATATCACCAAGCAGTACTCTGAAGTAAGAAATTTCAACACCTTTTACATTAGTTTAGCTAATATACTCATCTTAAGAGAGCTGCTAATGTAAGATTGATGACTCTGTTTATTATAATAGCTGTCACACACTGTACAAGCTACCACTGACACTTGTTCTGGCCTACTTAGCTTGCAATCTGCTTTGAAATTGTGGAGATTCTAAACAACCATGCATAAACAAGGAAGAAAAATCAAGTCCAAAGGCAAAGAGTATAAGCACTACAAGTCAGATCTGTGTCAGGAATATCAGCTGGGCTTCAGCAACTCAACATCTGCATCTTCCACAAGTGCAAATGCAAACATTAGGAACTCCAGTTTCTCACTTTGGATTTAAATACCCTCAAAATTAGTAGTTTAGTTCCTCATCTAAGAAAAATATCAGTTACTGGAGTATCCCATGTGATAAAGAAAGGCAGGTACCTTTTCCAAAATCCTTTAGAAGGATCTGATTACCAGAGGAGTAGGAACAGGAGGCAAAAAAAGTCTCATTGCCATTTCCAAAGAAAAAGAAGATTAACAGTTGCCAACATTCCTTGTGAACTGGCAAGTTCATTTAATTTTCATCCTTCATATATGAGATAGGTCATAAGATACAGCCACTGCTACACCCACTTGTATCTTGCTCAGGCACTGTTTACTTCACTACCACTTCTTCAGTAACACAATTCCATTATGGGGCTTGTAAAATTAACAAAATATTAGGTGTGTTCACAAAATGGGCACAAATAAGGATTCTGTAAAGAACTGTCTCTTTGTAATGCAATAAAGCTCAAGCTGTCTTGCTTTGATTTTGAACAAATCTTAGTTCAGCTGTATTTATCCCTGTTGTTTGCACAAAACATTCTGCAGTACTAGAAGCATCAAGGAACCACTCATACGGAATGTCCTAGATTTCTTGAATTTTATATCACTTCTAATTACAGTGAATTCATACAGCATCTGCAAACTCCACCCCCAAAAGTGATTACTTAAAAAAAGGCTTTGCTACTAAATACAGAGTTATCTATCATCAGCCTCTGCAAATTATAATGTAACACATAACAAAGCAGCACTTGAAACAATACTTGCAATGAATGATTGCATAGCTAAGCTTTTTTTACTGCAGGTTATACTTAAATCTTGACCTGAGACTGAGAATAGGAAATAATATTAATGGGCACTAGAATAGAACACAGATCTAAAAGTTAGTATTGTCAGAAATGTTCTTAATGATCTTCACAGGTAGACAGTGGTCATGTTTTACTTTTTGGAAGAAACTAGCAAGTTTTATTGATGCAGTTCTTAAAAGACTTCAGAAATAATCAGGCTCTTTTTAACTGGTCAATGGACACATGAAGGAGACAGACTAATCCTCAATCTTTATGTGGTTTCTATTGCAACCTTCAACGTGCTCAAGGCTTTTTCTGTGTGTAGTTAGCCACTTTTACCCTTTTACTGTCCTACACACTTAACTAGTCAGTTCCATGAGCTAGAAGTTAATTCCAGTTTTCTTCTCAGTCCTGTCCTGAATCCATGCTCTTTTTAAGGGTGATACACTCAGACTTGAGCACATCCATTTACGTGGAGTCAATTACACTCATGTTTCACTTATGCAGAAAGGATATGATTACATCTAGGTTCACCTTTAATTTCTCCAGCTCTGGCTTTCTTATAGAGTCCTTTAACATCTCTCTGCTCACAGACATGCAATGGAGCATCCACAAATACTTCAAAAAAAGGCAAACTTGCCCCTTCATGAATTTGTCTGGCATTATTACGATCCTGAAAGAAAACAAAAGAAAAATCCTAAAAGGCTGCCCCCACAAAAACACCGGTTTTTGCCTTTGAAGTTCATTTTAAAGAAGCTGACAGCACAAGGACAAACTTTCAAAGTTTGAAAAAAGAAACATGATTTGATTAACCGATGCCCTGCAAGCTGTATCATTTTGGCTACAGTACATCACATGGTAAAAGCTGATATGAAGATGTGAGATATTTTACTTTAAACTTGATTTATAATAAAGATCCACAACCAAACCCAGCCAACAGAATGCAGGGTTTTCTGTAACTATACATATATGTCTGAGGAATTACATCTGCCTAGCTGAGTACAGCTAGGAGGAGGTGTTACCTGCTGCTCTTGATATAACCACCCTTCTCTCTCGAGCACCAGCTTTCCCTAAATTCTTTAATCTGACAAGACTTGTGTAGTCAAAATATTGTATTATTTGCATTGTTCTATTTTATCGTAATATTTTTATGGCTTGCCAAGCATTGGAACAACATTGGTGAGTTTCACTGAGAGAACAAAAAAAAGCCTTCCAAAATCCACTAAAATCTTCTCTTACTAAATATTGTTTATTTTATTAGTTATTTTTCTCATATCTAGAGACTTCTGTTATGCACGGATGAAAACAGACTTCACACAACAATGTGAACGTGGATTTACATTGATTTTTCAGTGTTATATAATGTCATGTTGTATACACAACATGAAATAAAGTAAAAAGAACCTACAGGCAATTAAAACACTTTTCCCTTAAGTCACTTGATAAAAATAAAGCTCTTACCATTCATTCACTAAAGGAAAAATTGCTTTTAAAAGCAATTTACCTGAGTCTTCAGGTTAAGTGTAGACCTAGTCATCATATTTATAAAATACTGGAATCTATATGGATCAAACAAGATATTGCAATTTTAAGAGTCTTTCTTGGATCATCATTTGAGCTTGTTTGTAATATTAGAGTAATACTTCTGTCTAATGGACTGAAGGATAGTTCCAGTTATAGAATTAATGTAAACATTTTATATTTAAAATTAATATTTCTGTTTTGAGTAATCACCACCATAAAGCACAAATGTCACCAAAAAAAACCCAAGTATTTGATTCTGGCTGAGTTCAGAAATGGATTTCTGTAACTAGGATTCTGAACAATATTTTGCAATTTGCATTTTCCCTACATTTCATCTAGATGTTTTTCACACTTACCTGAGCATAAGGAGAGATGAAACTAGTAATGCACACCAAACCAGCATCTGCAAACAATTTAGCAACTTCAGCAATACGACGCACGTTTTCTTCTCTATCTTCTGGTGTGAAGCCCAGGTTCTTATTAAGGCCTTGGCGAATATTGTCACCATCCAATGTGTAGCATGGAATACCATGGCAAACTAAATACTCCTCCAGTGCCATGCTCACTGTGGTCTTCCCAGCACCAGACAGACCTAAAATATAAGCACAGGAACAAGTTAAGACAAGTTGTAGTACATGTGTATTAGGAAAATCCCAAAGTGGCAGACATCAGCAGCAATGTCTTCTGGATAAGCTTACCTGGAATATAAGCCAAGTGGCTTTTACACAGACAATAGGTAAAGTGAGTAAGGTAAAAGCTAAGTGTGCAGTTGGAAGCAGGTAAGAGTTTAGCCTTGAGCTCTGATGCTGCTGCTACTGGTAGAGATGATGCACTTTCTCCGGTGCGCCTGCAATTATTACTAGCTGAGCAAACTTAATTCAGAAACCAAACACAGTTAAGATGTTATATTTATATGAGAAGGGGAAGATCTCATACTGAAGTGAATTTCAGGCAACAAAAGAAATGGCATCAGGCCAAACTCGCACGCTGTTCTTACTCCTTGCAGAATAACAGCACTGAATTACACACCACTGACTCACTCAACACTCACACACAGCAGTGATGCTCCACTAACTGGCATGTGGTAGCAACAAGAAAAGAAAACTGTACTATCAAACTCTGGTCTAATTTAGAATCTTTGACACTGTTCACTTCCATTTGGAAATTTTATTTAAATAACTTTTCCAGATTAGATTTCAGTTTGTCTGAAGCAAATTCTTCTGCTTATACCAAGAAGTCAATTCATAAATGGAACACAAACTCAGATCTTCATAAGATGACATTTACCCTTCAAGTGAGAGAAAATAAAAGGTAATGGTAGTATTAAAAAAGCAGCACTACTGGGTGAGGAAAAATATTTTTATTAGTGATGATTAAGATTGAGTCTAACTTTCGAAGAATGGAGGAAAACAAAAAAATCACACAAAACAGCAGCTTGGTGTTACTTCCAAGACATCTATGGCAAAGGATAAGAAACCATGCTAAGAAGTGTGTCCTAAGAAAACATGAAGTGCAAAGGAAACCTTGACAGCTTGGGGTGTAACTTAAAGAAAAGGAGTCATTGCATTGCTTCCTCCGGTGCTCATCAGCCAACTCAGTCTGTTAAACTCAACCCCCACACTCATGGGGTTTTTTTCCTTTTTCTCCCTTTTGTGTGTGGGGGGGGGAGGCTGTGGTAAGTTCACTGATCATTTCCCAAGTTGAATCAGCTCAGTGTTGAGTTGGGCTAGAGGTACAGTGTGTGCAAGGCAAGAGAAGGAACACAAGGCAGGAAACAGAACAGTCTTCTTTTGGTAGCAATTAAATACACCCCCATCACAGAAAACAGGCACGACAGTCCAAATGAAGATTTCAGCAAATTCATCATTTACTTCTCACTGATGCAGTCTTTGACTTGCCATTTTTGTCCCTACATCTAGCCTGCTATTCACTCAAATGCTCTATCTTTTCACACATCATTTGGTCTCCAACATGTAATGAATTGCAAAAGTTAAGGTTATACATTAATGAATTTGAAAACATTCTTCAAGCTGACAAGCCTTCAAAATAACTTACACTCTAAAAATTGCATATTATTTTACACATGAAAGCAGTGTTTTTCCATATTTTCACTAAATTCCTCAGTTTTCTTTACTAGGACCCTCTGACTCAACATTCATTAAAATAGAGCTCTCAAATAAAGGTTACCTTGAAAAATGAAAAGTGATCCCTGAAAGATCTCTCCGTACACTCTCATTCCGTGAGTGCTGACAGAGTGAGATAATCTTAGAGTGTACCAATATTCCAGCTTTTATTCTAATACCTATCAGAATTTGAAACTCATGTTTGCACAGTTCTAGAATAGTTAACATTGCTTACTTCAATGCCTACAGTCCTTTTCACCCTTTCACATTACTGCTCAAACATCTTTAATAACCTAGCTTCCCACACACATTCTTGCTATCTTACCACCACCCTCCTTCCTGAAAAAAAAAGGAAATCACACATTAAGATTACATTTGTCTAAAAGAAACATTGACTGGAAACGTTGCCATGTAGATAACTAAGAAAACATTTTTATCATGACCTTTTTCAAAATTAGATTAATGAATTACCAGAAGAAACAGAAAGGCAACCCACCAGATCATTCAAGCAATGAGAGAGAGGCTGGAGCTGTGTGATGGAAATAGGGAGAGAAAGGGCTCCATTCTTTCCCCAACGAAATACATGACAGCAAGGCACTGTATCAAATCTGCTTGGAATGGCTCTCAGCAGTTTGTTATCAACAACTGCTTTACATTTCACACACGTTTACTAACACTAGTGGAAATCAGTTTTACTTAATGTAAATGTAGTAAGTTTCTCTAACACTCTGTGAGGATCTTTTATGTTGCAATACAACAGTGTTCTAAATGGTTTACATGCCAATTAAATGACATGATTTGCTTTTTTCTTAATTACCAGTTTTAATTTAAAAAAAAAGAATTTTACAGAAAATATTTTAACGCTTCCAAAAACTTTGAAAGACAGAACAAAAAAATTCCTTCACTGCTACACAACAAAAAATGTCTTCCAGAATGCATTTACCCATTCTATTTACAAAAAAAACCCCAAAGAGCTGACTTCAAAAATAACTGTCAGTATGCATTGCCTAAACATGCAATTGCTGTCCAACGGCACAGGTTTATGTTGAAATGTTATTTCAAACCAAGGAGACAAGAACAATCCAAAGGGAAGAGGCTTTCACAGAAAAGACCCAGAAGTACAGACTCTTATAAAAAGAAAAAGTTGGATTTCATTTCTAATAGATAAAATGCACAGTACAAATAGACAGAATTGGTTAAAACAAAAAGAAAGGGGGAAAAAAACCCAACACACACAAAGAAGACCAGAATTAAGTAGCAGACAGTACCAAAAAAAACAACCCTCTCAGAGCACTGAACAAAATACATTCTCAAGTTACTATGTGTCCCAAAGCAATTTCCTGCTAGTCTGTCTAAAAATAGTAATAAAATTGCATCACGGTCTTAGATGTCACAAACATTCAACTTTGCATGCAAGAAAGAGCTAAAGCTAAGTAGCTTTTCAAAGGAGTAACTAAAACAAAAGGATCCTCAGAAATCCATGGCAGTACCTGTTAGCCAGACTGTGCATCCACGAAAACCACTTCTTGTTCCTACCACTTGGCCTCTCTTATTCCTGCTGACATGATGAGCTTGGTAGGTAACATTGGTTGCCCTTTGCATTCCCTGTAAAAGAAAAAGTCGATTAAGTTTTTGATAAAGAGTGAGTTGGCAAAGCAAACAAATTCATCCACAGGCACAAAGAAAGACTTGGAGACAGAAAGATGGAAGTAAAAGCAACACCCATTCCATCAGCTCCAGCCTGGATCAAAGGCGGCACAGGAAATTAGAAGAACCAGCCATAGACAGCCACATCCTTTGTGCCACTTCAGTGAAGCTTGGGACTGACAGGTTAATCAACTACTGCTTACAAATAAAACTTGCTTAAGAAAAATTAACTATAAAAATGACAGATGAACTGCTAGAGCTGCTTGACTTGACTTCTATTGAAGTAATTTTAGGGATCTGCTTGGTAGAGTACCATGGGATAAAGACCTGAATGGAACAGGGGCCCAAGAAAAACTGGTTAATATTCAAGAACCACCTCCTCCAAGCCCAGGAGAGATGCATTTCAACAAAGAGGAAGTCAGACAAAAACAGCCAAGAAACCTGCATGGATGAACAAGGAACTCCCAGACAAACTCAAACGCAAAAAGGAATCCTACAGAGGGTGGAAGACTGAGGAAAACGTGGGCTCTCTCTGGATGGAAAAGGGAGATGTGGTTACCTAAGACATGGAGAAGGCTGAGGCAGTCAATGACTTTTTTTGCCTCAATCTTCACTAACAAATGCCCTAGTCACACCACCCAAGTCATGAAAGGCAGATGGAGGGACTGGGAAAATAAAGAACCATTGCCTAAGGTAGGAGAAGACCAGGTTCAAGGCCATCTGTGGAGCCCAAAGGTGCACAGGTCCATGGGACCTGATGAGATGCATCCGTGGCTCCTGAGTGAACTGGTGGAGGATGTGGCTAAGCCACCATCCATCATATCTGAGGAGTCACAGCAGTCTGGTGATGTTGGAAAAGGAGGAGCATAAGCTTGTTTTTAAAAAGGAAAGTAAGGAAGACCTGGGCAACTACAAACCCACCAGACTCACTTCTCTGCCCACCAAAATCATGGAGCAGAAGTTCATGGAAACTATGCTAAGACACGCAGAAAATAAGGAGGTGATTTTGACAGCCAACTTGGCTTCACTAAGGGCAAATCATGCCAGTCAAATTTGGTGGCACTGGCTCTTTGGCTCATTTTTAACTCTTAAGAGGCCTTTTCATTGCAAACTATGCATGTTCTCTTCCACATTCCAGTTAAGCAAGTGCCTTTTTGTATGGTATCATCAGTCTCTAGACAAGAGATAGCTATCATAGATTCTAAATGCTTAAAGAAAGCATTATTTCAAGGAACTTTTTAAAGAATTTATTTTAAAAGATGGGGCTTTTTTCATATAATTTTAATTAAAATAAAGCTGGTTACCAAGTTTCTTAAAACTATTCATCGTAATAACCTGCTCTACAAATATATTGAGTAAGATGATCCTGTTGCCAAACACATTTCACAATCTAAAGTGAGAGAGCCCACAGGAAGATCAGGCTTGGCATCATCTCAAACTTTAATGGTATCTGGCTATATGAACTTTGTTTGTGAAGAACAAGACCTTAGATTGTCAGACCAGGCATGAACAATCAAACAAAAAGGAAGACTTTAAAAAAAGAGGGGAGGAGGGTAGGGGATTATAGGGATTAGTGGTATCTGTAATGCTGCTTTGGCTTCTCTTGCTTGCAAACGTATTGCACTATCTTCTCTTTCATCATTGTATCCGTGCCAAGAGAAAAAGAAAACATATTCAATATATTTAGTATATTTTATATAAAAGAAAGTAGGGACTATATTCCTCTACAGAGTACTAGCAGAGACCTGTTCATAGTTTCAGAAAGAGATACCACAAAGCAGAATTAACAAAAATAAGGTATCTAGTCATGGCTTCAAGGACTGCTGCTACATCATTCTTCTGTTCAGAGGTTTATCTACAACTTATTTGGAAATCTTTAAGTTGTGTCATTGTATGTCCCCACCTCTATACACAGCTGAGCTCATAGTTAATACAAACAGAAGCTCAAGGTAAGAACCTATGTTCAGGTTTTAAATACAATAACTCTGTAATTCAGTGGTGATAGTCCAGCAACTAAAATTAGATGAACACTGAATATCAACCCAGAAGAAACCATGACCTGCAAACAGGTTATAACCAGACAAAATGAAGTTATGCATGCTGATCATGTTATCTTTAAATAATTTATGTCCTAAAACAAAGCTGTTTTGTGCACAAAGCCATTGCAATACAGCTGACTAAAACCAAGTCAAAAAGTCAAAAAATCAAAATCTTTCTTCATTTAGTAGGAACAATTATGCGCTACATGAAATTGGAGATCTGAGTGAGCAAACACATAAATTGTGCAATTAAAACCAACAAAAATAATTGAAGCGCTTCAATTAAAAGATATATAGTGCATAATGAATGTACACAGCCATTCAAACTAACACAGTAATAGCTACAGTCTCTCTCATTAATTGCAGTTGTATTGTATTGTACCAGGCACTGAATAAACAGAAGTCCCAAAAGCACAAATCCCATGCCACTGCCTCAGTAAGCTCTCTTACATTAAGATCTAAACCCACACATGCTTCGCTTTCGATCCCTGGCAATGAGTCTGTTATCAGACTCATACATTGGAGGTCAAATGTCTCATTCAAGGAGACCTCTTCCAGCCCATATTACATAAGTTACATCAGTTTCCTCTCTTTTCCAGAACTAGGAAAGCAGCAATGAAACTAATCAGGGTATTACACTAGGTATACAAAACACATGAAATCCTGAGGAAGCAGGCTTGAGGGATTCTTAAAATAATGAGAACGACACAACTTTTATTGAAAAAAAAAGTATTAATACCTACTTAGCAGAGATGAGAAATCACAGCAAGGAGAAGTCCTTGCTAGAGGACAAGGCACACGGGTGCAGTGGAGCAGCCAGCAAGCTGAGCAGAGGGACAATAATCCACCTGTACTTCAGAAGCAGGCACCTAAGACTAAAGGTTAAAGTGCCCAAAGAGTCTGCATGCACTCAAAACACACCTGGCGGTCACCAGCTGCCCCACCTTTTGTATCTGTGTACAAGCACACAAACAAGGCAGCTCAGTACTAATCCTGGGCAAAGCAGTACCCAAATCCCCCTTATCTTCTGATAGAAAACCAATTTTATAGAGGTGCTCTAAAAAGTTAATAATTTAGCAAGTCATTCTCTGTTGTTGAAAAAAAAAAAAAAGTACTTCCCTAATTAGTCCATTTCCATATTAAATAATTTGCTTCTATATGATTTGCCCCCACCACTGAGCACAAATAGGTGAACAAGCTGAACATTGTATTTTCAACAACCCAGGTTTTAAATTACTATCCCTGACATACACACTTACTACAAATATTGATGTGGCACAAAAAATACTCACTGGCACATATTGCTTGTGCTTTTAAATTATTTAGCCAGTCTTCAATTTCTTGTACATAAAATTTGATAACCATCAACTGATGAAATTAAATGACCAACCAAAATGATACCAGACATTCAGAACAGTCATTTCCTTTTACACTATATCTAAGTATCACTCACCTTGGAGATCTATATTAACAATGTTACAAGAAATGAAACATAAGGAAACATGGAATAGGAGAACTCAATGTGACGAGCAAGTAATCTTTGAAAAAGCTATTTTAAAATTCTAAGCCTATTTACATTCACAATAATAGTTACTGCCAAAAGGACACACTACGTTTTTGTAAAAGGGCTAATGAAGAAAAAAGCATTAATCACCAAGGTTTATCTGCTTTTTCAACAGCTATTGGATATTTCCACTCTGACATCCCTACAAAAATATGTCTTCCACCCTGCAACACACTGCTTCTGCATTATGTAGACAAACACTTCATCTTAATATTTTCCCTCCTACTTCACCACGTTAAACAGAAATAGTGCTTCAGTCCACTGTGTTTCATTATAGCAGTAACGTCAGCCGAGAATGCTGACATATCCCTCCTTTCTTCTCCCCCACTATGCTGGCTCATTTCTCACATGAAATCAAAATTGCTCCAACAGGCAAACATCTTGGTATTGAAGTAAAAAATGTGGTACTAAAGAAATCGTTTCACAGAAGTGCACTGGAGAGTTGCAATGATAAAGAAGGAAGGATAACTCTGCTGTTCACTTTTTCTGGCATGAAGGTAAATTTTAGCTTTGCAGGTAGTTGACTAAGGAAATGAATGACCACAGACATCTTGGAACTACAGGAACAAAAGAAAGAAAGATGATAGGGGGTCAAAAGGAAATACTAACCGTCAACTTTTCTACGTACAGACTTCCTGAGATGACAAATTCTTTTTTCTTATTTTTCTTGATGTTTTGCCCAGTTACATCTATAATTTTTTTATTGTCAAAGCCAAATCAGTGTCAAGCACCTTTGATGCAAGAACACAGACAGGTATCCAAATGATGAAAAGCAAACCCAGGTTGCAATGCCAAGATCAAAACACAGCCAAAAGCAGAGATTATTGCTTAATTGTTTTATGGTTAGGAGACAGATGGCATATACACTGGCATAAGCTGACTTTATTCTTCATAACTCCCAAGCAACAATGAAATTTTGTACTTTTATGACCAGTATCAAATTTTAAGTTTTCACAAAGCAAGACCTCTGGGGAAGGAAGTAAATTTTTTCCGTGGCAAGCTGAGATTCCCCAAGGTGCAGCACCAACTTCGGACAGCTTGAAGCTGGAAGTATCAGAAAACAGACATGGTTTCCATATAAACCACATACACTGAAGAAACTGTGACTAATTCCATATCCTTCTGCTCTAAGATGACAGTGTTGGTTCCCCAAGGAAAGAACTCCCATAAGCTAGCAAAAGCAACACAAGCAGCCTCTCCTCTGAAGTGCAGTCTTACTTTCAATGTCTTTCTCATTTCCCAGTCATAACAGAAGTTTTTTAGGTCATTTGTTAATGTGCTCACCATGTGCCTCTTATAAACTAGGGATTCCCTGAAAACAACACATTTTTATGACATTTATTATTCAGCACTAATAAATGGTAGTTTTCTTTTTTTTCCTGCAAAGTGTTCTGCTCAATAGCCAAACTCAATAGCAACTCAAGCACATGGAACAGTGCCCATTTTTTTTGTCTACATACAAGCAAAGAAAACAGACACAGTTCAAACACAGAAGTTCAGCTACCACAGAGCTTATACCTACATATTTATATAAGATTTCAGGACTAAAAGATCTCTCAGGAACACCTTCCATTAGTCACTTTCTCAAATTCTGGTTTGAAAATCTGTGTTTTGATTCAGACAACTGTGCTTGGGAAGGAAGGGCAAGCCCATAAATCATATCTGAGCAATCTCTTTTAGTCTTATAAAAACTTAACAATTCACCAATCCATATTCTGCCATAGCCTATAGCACTACATTTCCTCCTACTACAACAAGAATTCTTACACGGATCCTTACAATAGCCCACCAGAAAGCAGTTTGCCACAGTGATACCAATACAGTAAGTGACTTAAACACCTCTACATAAAGCACCACCTGAGCTGCCAAATGCATGCACTCCTGCCACTGACACAAACTATCTCCCCTTTGCCAGATGCTCTAAAGCTGGGACAATTTGAAAGATCACAGCAGCAGCAATCACCCAGAATCTTCTCCAGTACTGTGGATACAAGAAATTCAGTGCTAAAGATATTATTAAGGAGTGTGTTCTTTACTTGCCACCTGCTGCAGTGACCAGCATGACCAAACACAGAGAGACCTCACTGACCAATACTGGAGGGGATTCACTGGCTGGCATCAGAGGAGATGGATAAAAAATGAAGCCAGAATTACCCTACAGAATATGCTTTCAGAAACAAGAATCGGAGCAAGTTCTCATTCGGAGTCACCTGCAAAGTGACGCAACAGCTTGGTCGTGTTAGGAATCCAAGCCACTCCAAAGAAAGTGTTCCACACATCTCCCTATCAAACCATGTTTTCCACACTTAATGGCACTGTCTGTGGCTATGCAGTGCTCTGTAAATGGGGAGTAACTGTTCACTGTGCTCAGAGGTGGGCTTGGCAAGGGCATTTCCACAGGCAGAGGTGTATTTTGAATAGCACTGGAAGCACAGAGAAATTCTGAAAGCCAGGGCTCTGCCTACTCTCCTAGGGGCTGCCAATTCTGTCAGGGTAAGTCGCTTTGACTTTGCTCTCAGCTGAACAGATGCACAGCCAGAAGTGCCAGAACATTTGCCTGTGGAGCATGCGAATCAGCAGCATTTTTGTTCCTGGTGAAGCTTATTGGTTTACAAAGAGCATTTCAGTTGAGGTCTTCTGAAGAAAAAGGAAGAAGCAGAAGACTTCCTGTGCTTGCCACGTAGCATAGAGGGGGTTGCCAACCTCAGCTGAACTCAGCGACCACTTAATGTCTGTTGAGGAATTTCCCTCCTTTGGTCAAACGGAGCTTGGCTCTGCTTAAGGAAATGATACAAAGTAACTTTTGCATATACTTTGTTAACCCCACACAGACATCGTCTATTTCACTATCTTCTAAACGTCTGAATTCTCTTTTTCCTAGTGGAAATTGAAAGAATGCAAATTGCCGGTTGCTCTCTTATGTAAACAAGTTTGAGCTTGTACACAGTGGAAGAGGCTTGGACAGGCACAACATCTACCGAACAGTACCACAGCAACTTCCCCGTTTTTCAAGCAACAGCTGCTTTTATCAGGAAAGCTGTGGCCTGCACTACTCACAGCAAGACTTCAAAGACTGATTTACACTCTTACATTCTTATCAAATGTTTTCTGGATCTCATGTCTTGCCTGTTTCAACTCAGCATTGATTGAAAGAAATAATACTTTCTTTTTCATTTCTTTTCGCTTGTCCTGCATCATCAAAGGTATCAAATGTTCTCAAAGGCCTGCACTGTCTCTTCTAAATAGCTGCATTTTGGTCTTTGCTGTAAACCGATCTACCCCCATCTTTACGAACAAGAATGAAGGCTTTGGTTAGATTTTTTAAGCCCTGTCTCGACAGCTTTCCACATAACACTCGCCATACAAAGAACCCCAGTCTTTGGCCAACCCGGATTTATGAATGGACACATTGTACATCGCATTCTTAAGTCTTCCTTCTTCCAAAACGCTGGAAGCCGAGGGCTCACTGCGGAAGAGGCAGGGATGAAACCTACAGACGCCGAGTGCCCTCCGGAGGGGCTTCCTGCCCTTCCCCACAGTCCCCGCGGGATTCCCTGGGCGCGCTGCCCTTGGGGCCCCGGCGCTGCCGCTCCGTGACCGGGCTCGCACCGCCACACCCCCGTCCCGCATCCCTCCCGGCCCGGGCGGGGAGCGGCGCACGGGGCCCCCCGTGCCGGCTCCCGCTGCCGCCACTGCCACATCACCGCGGCGCTCGGCCGCTTCTTCCTCGCCGCTCCTCTGCCCCTGCACGCCCACCTGCCCACCGGCGCACCGCCCGCCCGCTCACCCAGCTCGGCACCCTGTTGCTCAGCTTGACTTTCTTGCACTGGCTCTCGGGCACCTCCATGGCCGCGGGGGCAGCGACAAGAGGAGGCAGGGGAGGAGGACGCGCCTTCCCGACTGATGCTCGGCTCGGATGAAGCCGCTGCCGCCGAGGAGCTGTGCCGTTTGCGCACTCCCGCGACTCGGCCAAAGGTGGTGCAGGGAGGAGCCGCAGCCCGGCGGTCGGAGGGAGGGACGGAGGGAGGGAGGGACGGAGGGAGGAAGGGAAGGAGGGAGGCGGCTGAGGGGAGACGGAGCCACGGCAGCCCCGCCACGCGCCTGCGCCGCGCCGTGACGTGCGCGGGGAACGGTGGCCGCCACTTCCGCCGCCGCCTGTGCTCCTGCACGCTGGGTGTCCGTGTCCCTGTCCCCGTCCCTATCCCTGCCCTTGTTCCTGCCCCTATCCGTGTCCATGGCCCTGCGCCTCCCCCCCCGCGGCTCGGCCCTGCGCCCACGAACGCAGCTCGCTTCATTCAAGAGGACATAGTCCTAAGCTATGACGAAAGGAGATAGCCTGAAGCTGCGCCAGGGGAGGTGTAGGTTGGACGTTAGGAGGAATTTCTTCACAGAAAGGGTGATGAGACACTGGAATGGGCTTTCCAGGGAGCTGATGGAGTCACCGTCCCTGGAGGCGTTTAAGGACAGCCTGGATGTGGCACTTGGTACCAGGGTCTGGTTGACAAGGTGGTGTTCGGTGACAGGCTGGACTCGATGAGCCCAGACGTCTTTTCCAGCCTCACTGATAATGTGCTTCCCGCCCGCTCTGCCCTACAGCGTTCCGCTCGGCCGGCATAGCGGAGATGTTCTCTCTTGAGTGTGTCCTCCCCACCTCTTCCACTTAATGCACAGAGGAGAGGCTGCTACGCCCCTTTGGGAAAAGCTCGGGACGAGGAATGTGCGAAGTGGCTGTCGCATTATTCCGTGACAAAAATTTCTCCAACAAAGCTCATCCCGCGCTGCGCTCTAGCAAATGTCTCTTACTGTGGATTTAGAACCAGAAGTTCTTAGGTTCTTACTTCCAGAAAGGAACTGCTTTTGCGGTTGGGTGCTGATCTTGGTGGAGACGATGCCATGCTAACAGGAGTGGCATTACTGTATAAACATAAGTCCATTTACAAAAGTTCAAGAAAGGAAGTACTTTAGCACTTAATCGTTATGGGTGGAAATGGTGCTGTAATCACAAGAGCTGCATTTACTGTAAAAACATTAGACTATTCAAAGTCTGGAGCATGTTTGTTCACTGACAGTTTAAACAGGAAATAAAAAGGCTTTGTG
Source organism: Trochalopteron elliotii (assembly GCA_024734555.1). Taxonomy (NCBI): domain Eukaryota; kingdom Metazoa; phylum Chordata; class Aves; order Passeriformes; family Leiothrichidae; genus Trochalopteron; species Trochalopteron elliotii. Next base: position 1,272,620 of record JANPWX010000100.1, on the reverse strand, counting down.
GATCAACGTTTACTCCTGCTATATCAGAAAGACATCCTTCCAAAGAAAAGAAGGTGTTGACTTAAAAGCAGATATTAATATTCTGATTAGAATCCTTATGCAAAGTAGATAATGTCTCTGAAATCAAGAAAAATAGTTAGAAATGCTCTCAGCCAATTTGAAGGTCTAATGGAATTAATACAAAGTAACTAAGAAATTCAAAAACTGCAATTATTTATTTAGGTTTGATTTGAATGTTATACCACATGTTGCCCTGCAAGTAACTGTTCAATAGATGGTCCCTGGCTGTATTCTGATCATCACAAAGAGTGACAGAGCCAGGGCAAAATCTCCCATGCAATGGTCTCCCAGGCATGGAAAGAGAACCAGCACACTGCTGTGGAACAGTGACTTCAGAGCTTCCTTCCCTTGACTATTCAGTTATGTCTAGGGTGTGCTCAGTTAGTTGCTTTGCACAACATTGTTTTACATGGCCTAAGAGTAATTCTCAGTGTTAATTGTGGTCACATTCTTTTTTAAATTCTACTGTCATTTTATTCTGATTGTATTGGTATAGATTTGTACTGTTCATTCTGCACTCAGAGAGACAATATTGGGAAAACAGTAGTTTGCAAGAGTTGTTAAGTTAAATCCAAAAACAAAGGCAGCCCACTTAATTATGCAGCAGTGATTTCTTATTTTGGCTCCCCTGTAATACTCACACATGGGCTGGGAGCAAAATACATCAGATTTTTTTTGTGGTTTGCATAGGAGTTTAGCCTTGGTTAGCTGTTTGACAGCAAGAAGCCCCATCCCATGACAGGATCTTCTCTGCTACATACTTTCTAAAGAAATGTTGCATTCTGATTTGGAGGTTGAGAAAGGCATTGAGCACAGGTGAAGTTTTAGGCAATAGTATTTACAGTTTGAAAAACCACAGGAGAAGAAAATGCAGTTGTATTGATCAGCATGCATGCACAATACAGTCTGCAGGTGGGGAGCTGCACGATTCCTTCCAGAAACTGTTGAAGAAACCCTGATAAATGAACTATATACAAGTGAAATGTGAGGTATGTCTGCAAATATAGACACTAGTGGTCAGACAAATTACATAATCTTAGAGATAATAAAAAAAACATTTCTTAACAGCAATTCCTAAAACAAATCATCTTTTATGATTGCACTAACATTCTAAAATAATGATACATACATATGCATATGTGGTATAGTAAAATATTATAGTAAAGGCACACAGGTGGATGAGGTGTATCACAAAATTGATAAGTCTGGAAGGGAACAGTGGTGGGCTCATCTGCTCCAGCCTCCCTGCTCAAACAGGGAGCACATGGCACAGGATTCCATCTAGATGGTTCTTGAGTATCTTCAGTGAAGGAGACCCCTCAAACTCCCTGGGCAATCCGTTCAATGTTCACCTGCACAGTAAAGAAGTTCTTCCTTATAGAACCAGAATCATAGAATGGCTTGGGTTGGAAGGGACCTTAAAGATCATCAACTTCCAAGCCCCCTGCCATTGGCAGGGACTCCTTTCAGGCAACAAGTTGCTCACATTCAAGTGGAACTTCCTGTGCATCAGTTCCTGTCTGTTGCCTCGTGTCCTATTGCTTGACATAGATAGAGCCTGGATCCATCATCTTGGCACTCTCCCTCCAGACTCTTACACACACTGATGAAGACCTCTCTGAGTCTTCTCAAGGCTGAATAGACCCAGCTCCCTCAGCCTTTCCTCCTCAAAAAAGAGATGCTCCAGACCTTTGACCAACTTAATAACTCTCCACTGGACCTACTCCAGGAGCTCCATGTCCCTCTTGTGCTGAGGAGCCCAGACCTGGACACAGCACCCCAGATATGCCTCACCAGGGCTGAACAGAGCGAGAGGATCACAGCCCTCAACTTGCTGGCAATCATCTTCCAAATGCAATATATCTAACAATAACCAACTTCTACATATTTTACAGAGGCTAATGTCACAAGTATAGGTAGCATTTCATCAGCTCTTGTCAAAGCTGTTTCAGTGGAAATGTAACAACAATGTAATTTTATTCTACAGAAGTTTGATATGTAAGTCCATCCAGTGCTGCCCACACATTTTGCCTCTTTAACATCTTAACCTCCTCAAACTATTAAAAGAGGGAGGTGAGAAGAGCTTTCTTTAAACATAGGAAGCAAGTACACGTTCATTTATACAAAGATTTGTGTAAGGGTTTTGACTTCTTTTCTTCTCTGCTAAGGTTAGGATGAATAATACTCAGGAAATACCAAGCTTGAGTTTGGACTTGGAATGTTTATTATATCTTATCTATTTACACACAAGCCATGAGCTTAACTAGCAAGCTAGGGAAACGAGGTAAAATGGAGTGCTTCTAAGTCTTACTAAGGCTATTTAAGAGATTATAACCTAATAACAAGGTGGCAGCTATATTATTTATGGTTTTGATCCAATAATGACCACCCAAGGCCCCCAATGCGGACCTTTTTCACCCAATTATAGAAAACCACCTAAACCTATGAAGAAGGCAGAAGGAGAAGGTGAAGAAGAAGGACTTAGACAACACCTAAAATCCTCCATCTTGACTCATATGTATCACTATACACTAAAACCCCAAACTCTAAGTTTCTAGGATTCCAACAGATTTGGGAAATGAATTCTTTGCCTATGTGTTCTCTGTAATGTGTAAGTTTTCCAGGACTATTAAGGGATAAGTTCCAATTCCACTTTCCTGAAATCTTTCTTGATGGATTGATTTTGATATCCAAGTCAGGTATTTTCTGAACTTCAAAAGCAAATTTCTGTGGGAGCAGTTAGTGAAATTCAGGTCCATATGAATTGCTGCTATTTCTTAATCTTCATCCAAGCTGAATTCAAAAACTGTTCTCATGACAGTGCTCTTGCAACCCCTCTCTGTGGAGCTAATAGAGGTGGCTATGGAGCTATGGCTGTGCCCTTCCTAAATTTTAAATTCTGCTCAGAGAATGAAGGCAGAACTGAGCTTAAAGATCATGAGCTCTCTTTCTGGCTAGTCTGAACCCCCCAAAAGAAGACCTACTCAACCTCTGAAAGAACCACCGGGATTTAGTACCCTTGAGTTGATTTTGATGCTGAGTACTTCTGTCAAAGAGCTACTCTGTAAAATGACGATAATAAATTTATATTTAATGTCTTGCAGGAGCAACAAACCCAAAATATCCACTGATTTTGGGCTTAGCTTCAAAAAGGGAAATTACATTAAAATGGAGTTATTTGTTAAAAATAAAGTACTAGAATCTTCATAGCTAGCACAGGGACTAGTTAAAGAAACTATGTTGGATTTTGATATGAAGGTTGAGAAAAAAATAGTCTCTGAGCACAGATGAAGTTTCAGGCAAAGCACTCTACATGCACATAATACCCCTGAAGAAGGACTCTCAGCCCAGAGCAGACTGACACGCTGACCAGACCAACTCAGGGAAATCCTTTCCATCCTACATAGGGCTAATTACATAGAAAATAATTTTCTTTTGAGTTAGCTTTTGCATAGCCAATTATACTATCTATCAATACCAATCAATACCAATCAATCCCAAACATATAGTAAGAGTCCCAAAGTGTATAATTTAAAATTACTGAGGAAAGAGACACAAGAGACTCCATCTCCAGTAAAATCTGAGCAACTGATCATATTAGGAACAAGACAAGAAGATTTCTTCATATGTTATATTCCAAAGAAATGTGCAAAATTTCAGTGGCAAAAATCAGCATTTCAAAGAAAAAGTATTTAATTAAAATACTAAAATATTATTTTGTCTGATATTTTTTACTATAGTGTTTCACCAAACAACAGAGATAAATCAAGCTGGTCAAAAATATTGGATATTAGAAAAAATATTTTGAGTAGCCTCTAGACATCAATTCTAACATTAAAAGAATGTCTGAATTAGACTTGATTGCAGACTAGAGATAAAGTATTCTCTAATACTTTGGTTTAATGATTAAAGACTGACCATCTACTTGTACATGACTTGGTATACAAACCCAGAAATGCCTTAGCTATAGATGTTACCTTTAAGATGCATGTCCTCTTATTTCGAGGAAGAAAAGAATTATTAATGAAGCATTCTCTAGAATCCACCTACTGTTGTCACTTACAATAAAATGAATGAGAAATTAGGGGAGAAATTCCTTTAATACTGGAATTGCTCCTCTGGTAAGCATTCTGATCAAATTGTGATGACATCTCATGCTCAACTCCAGATCTATTCTCTCTTTCTTTTCCTTGCAAAATACCCAGAGCACTGCAACTCAGGTAGTCCTACAGGGTGTCCACAGTTTTGCTCTTTTTTTCTTTTTTTTGAGAAAAAATCTCATCTTCAATGTAGATCATGCTGCCTGCATAGAAAAGGCTCAACACAGTTCTGTCAGCATAATTGCCAAACTCTATTTGTCACAGAAATCATTCTTCTTTTGACACTATTCTATTAAGCAAGAATTTCAGAATGCCTTTTAAGCAGATTAAACATTTTGTTCAAGTTCCTCTCAAGTATCTCTCAATACTGGAAGTAGGGCTATGAAGCAATCTCTAAAGGCTTTTAACCATAAATTCCTCATTCTCTGGTCTCCTGTTGGAAGTGCTATTCTTCCTCTGTTACCAGGTGTGTGTAGTGGAAAACATGACTATCAAAAGCTACCTGAGACTAATAAAATTATCATGTGCATACTTCACCTGTAATGCCATTTGGGTTGCAGATATGATATGCTCATTTACATAAAAATAAAATACAAGAAGTCCTGTTTAACAGCCATAGTTGGGAAACAAAGGAATAGAGGAGATACTTCTCAGAACCTATTTTCTGTCTTTAGCAAAAGCTTTTAATAAATTCTTTAATATCTGGACAGATATGCATGTCCAGCAGAACAATCTGGCCCAACTGTTTAAAGAAGCCACAGAAAGATCAGCAAAAATGCTGATAAAACCCCTGAGTGATGAGAATACTATTTGTTTTCTGACATATTGCTGAATGTTTAACTCAGACTTCTTTTCATGTGCCACAATACTGAGGATTAGAGCTCTTTTCCCAATTATATTGCAAGTACTACATCTGCTGAGTTTGCTCTTTAGACAGATAAGCTCACCCTGTGTGCCATCTGTGTTCAGAATGAAGTGGTCTACTTTGGCCAGCAGTGAGACATGATGGTTGGTGGCCCTTTTCAGGTAATACAATGATGTTATGAGAAAGTGAACAGAGGTTGTCAAGGGAAGAGAATACACTCAAGGCTGACTTGGATGACAGAAGGGTGTCTCTGGTGAATTTCAAAGAGGCTAAGGGAGATTTCAAAGATTGAGGGAGGCACTGGCTAGCAAAGAGAAAACAGCAGGTGCTAGAACTCTGGCTTAAAATTCCTGCAGAGTTCCCAGGGCTCACTGTATAAAGTGAAATAAAATATGATTTTAACAGTGCCAGAGGTAGCAAAAAATATCATAATGCACAGTTTTGAAAAAAAAATGATTATCATGCTCTATATTTCACAAAAATGCACATCATGTTTTGAGCTGGCATTTCAACTGCTGTAAAAGCTGTGATGAATGACCACTAGAGGTCATTCAATGAGTAAGAAATAATTCAGGCTTTTTGTTCGGTGATTTTCTTACTTGGGGTTTATTTTATTTTGTTCTTTGTCATTAACAGCATAAAGAATTAACTTTATGAGAGAACTAAGTACTACATTTCTGAAGATAAATTACTATTCATGTGCTCTGTAGGTAGACAGGGATTTTAGGTAGCCCTATGTCACTGCTGACACTTTGACAAGTGCTATTGAATTTGATTGGGAACTATACATAGACTTAGAAACCTGAATACTTTGCTGTGTGCTCCTCTGTGTATTTAGGTAATTAACAGTGTTCAAAGCTTAAAAAATATTTCTCTGTATGACAGATGTCTTTTTTCCATATGACTTGGTCTATTTTGAATTTAGGTACTATATAGTCACCCTGTCTTTGGCAGATCCAAGAAAGGACAGGTGTTTAAAAAAGAGTGAAGCTGATAAACTCTAGACAGAGGGACCTCTAGAGAAGCAGAACTAAAGACAGTATAACTTTAAAGGATTTTTCTCTCTCTATTCCTATTAAAGCCTTTGTTCAACATTTGAAGAAAACTACTTTTTTTCCTTTCTTTTTCCACGTCTCTGCACATGACATTGGGGGGGGGGGAAGTCTTGTGGCAAATCTGTAAATGAGCTAAACGTGGTGGGATGTCTGGAGTAGGAGTGGAACAGAAGAAGGTTATCAGGCAGGAAGATCAGAAGTTGCTTAGGGAAGACAAAAGAAGAAGAATGACCAGTTACAGCTCCTGTCAGATGAGGTGAAGAAGTTACATGTGACAGTTCTTATACTAAAGCCAAAGAAAGACCAGCACTTTTTAACTATGATCCTAGCAGGAGATACAAGCTGAGAATGAAAGTGAATGTGAGCTATCAGTTTGTTTTCTTAGGAATGAAATCATACAAAGGACTTTCACGCCTGTCAACAATGTCAGGACATAATGTCAGCAGGGCTGTTTTTGCCAAATCACAACTGTTGAAAAGAAGTTCCTTCCAAGAGTAGATGGTTTTCAATTTAAGTAAACGTATTGTATAAAAATATTTGCAAAGTAATTTCTAATGTCTTTCTATTATTGAATTGCTTTCTCACCCGCTACAAGTATGCTACCACTTTGTTTGCTACTCACTTCATACATCATTTAACTTAATGATAGTTTTTGTCATTAGAATTCAAACAAATTTTCTTTAATGAGGAAGACCCTTTCTCAGAAGTATTTGTAGTACAATTTCTTCTTCAGTCATTTGATTTGTTACAAATGGAAAGTGAACTATTAAGAGTGCTTTTCAATAATTTATTGCTCTCAACATGAAAATCCACCTTCTAAGAATAACGTGTTCAGGACAAAAACTATATATCTCATCTTGAAAAGACCTTTTGACTGCTGACTAGAGGACTGTATCATGTGAACACCCACCTGCTGGAAAGAGCTGTAGGAGCCACACTATCTGATTGCCAATGCAACCGTGGCATATTTTGAGAATCTAACTGATATTTACCCCAGGAATTAATTATTCTAAAGAAGTATTCAGAAAGGTTGCTTTAGTTGGCTTTAGCAGTTTTGAAAAAAATAAATGTAATTTAAAGTTCTATTTTTTTCCTAAATGGAGTTAGCAAGTTCCAAGATAATTTTAAAGTAGAATGTTGCCCACAACAACTTGAAAACATGGCAAAAAACATTCTGCAGGAAAGTGTTAAAAGTGTTGTACTGGTGGATACTGTAAGATAGATTGGTGAGTTGCTGCAGAACCATTAACTTTGAAATGTAGCTTTGTATGAATCACCACTGAAAAAGTGAAACATTGAGGGTTTCCAGCAAATAATGGTCTGCTTGTTGGAAAATAGGACTAGGATCATGAAATGTGTACTGGGAGGGAAACAAGTAATCTATACATTATACTTCCACTATTTGTTGTTCAGTATCAGACCTGTTGAAGTAAGTTTTGGAGGACTGTGCAGAACTCCTGAAGCCATGTAGATGCCAAACATCCTTGAAAAATGAATGCTTTAAATAGGCCTGCAAGATGACATGGCTAATGTTTTTTGGATTGTCATTCTGTGTTTCAATTTCTCCTTCTGTAACATATGAATAATCATTCTTTTTACTGTACCTGCTTAATTTGAGGAAAATGCTTTGAAACCAAAAACTTCTTATACACCCAAAATATCACTACGTCATATACATTCAGTAAAGTTATTCTACCATGGTGGCATTTACCAGTACAGAATTATAACATGTATTTTGGTGGAGAACACCCAAGGGCCAAAGTTACCAGAGACTCTAAACACATTTCTAGTTCATTTAAAAAGGTGCTTAAATACAGCAACTCAAGACCAGGGAAAACCCTTCTCTAATCTAAAATATTTGATTAAACTACAGACATTTTCCTAAAAGCTAAAAACATTGAATTATTTGTCAGTTGTGCAACTCTGAAGCAACTTTAACTGAAATACTTTCTTTGAGTCTAAGGAACTTAGAATTCATGTTTTCCCAGAATAACTGCTTCAATCCCCAGTGGGATACAAAACCAATCAGAGTCAAGAGCAGAGCTGCTGCATGTCGTCTTGGTGATACCTCGACCCTAGCGCTGGTCACTTCCTGTGTCCCCTCTTCTGGTTAAAGGTGGCAGCAGCAGCATCAGCAGGTTGACTGGTTTGTTAACTGAGCTGACTTGGTTCCCAAGGAGCAGTTTCTCACCTTGATGCCTTGGGCAGGTGCTGGTCTCAGCCTGAATTTACTGTGGCTTTGGTCAGAGCGACACAGGGAACAGCTTGTGAAGTGCTCCTACTTGGATCTCACACTGACTCAAGTTGAACAGATGATTACTGCACTTAATCAAATCAAAAGGAGCTGAAGCTTTTAGCCCTTTAAAAGAGGCTTTCAGCCCCGTAGCTAACAGGATCAGTCTCTAAATGCTACAGTAATAATTTATTTCCTTTTATTCCTTTTGATGTCCAAGAACAATACTATTTGCTATGCTGACCTGCAAAATTGAAATAGAAGAAAAACAGCAAAAAAGAGCTGACAGCTTAACTGTTCTTTTCTGTGGGCACAGTCAGTTTTGATTAGACCCATTTGTCTGGTGACCTTGACTCTTCTCTGACTCCTTAAAAATTCTCTTTTGTGACTATACACAACGTAAAAAAATGGAGAAATAGTTTTATAAAGGTCTTGGAAAAAGAGACCTTTCAAATTTTTTCAACTTTAAAAACTCATTGAAGCAGTCTTTTGACTCACTAGTATTCCCTGACTGTAGAGCTAAATGAGATGGCAAGGGACACCCATGGAAAAAGATCTGAGATTATTGTTACTGTCTGAAAAAGACTGAAGTATCTTGGACAAACTCTTCAACGAATAGACCAGATGGGAGTGCATCCAGAATCTGACATTTCATTCATCAACACCAGCTAATGGTCCCTGCATGTTCAGAAAGCTTAAACTTTGAATTGAGGGAAGAAATTCCGGAAAAAAACCCAAATTACCAAGAATGATGCCTTGGAGGCATTCAGGATATACTGGGGCAGGAGAAGAATAAAAATAGGTCCTTTCATTATCATGTGAAGAATGGAAAGAAAAGAAGGCAAAAAAACAGGAGACAAGATATGTACCTGGCAGGAAAGTTTTTCTGAAGTTTCTATCTGTAAAACATCTCAGTAAAAATGAATCCTTACTTCATGACCACTGTGATCATGTGTCCTTATCATCTTTCTTGTAATATCTTTCTGCCCTAAACAGTTCTAATCATATCAAGCTTCCTTCCAATATCAAATGGTTCATTTAATATAGAATCAAATCAGATAAGTTGGATGACTGTTAAAAATTGTTATGAATATACTGAATATACTGTGTTTATGTGGAACACATTTGTACTCATGTACCTGTTATAAGGAATAGAGTAACTTGATTATGAATTGTGTTATCTCAAACTTAGAACATTGATTGCAAGCCCATATGTAATTTTTATACCTGCATTTTGAAGCCGAATTCCAAGGGAAGTTGCCTAAGATTGTAACATTTTGAGTCTTTCATACAAGGAGATACTTGTTTTACAGTGCATCCTGTCTGGTCTGCAGCAGGAGAAAAGGATGGGTTATTTAAGCTACAAATTACCTGGTTGCCTAAGGTGATGACTAAGATAAAGAAATCTTTTGGAAGAGGGGCTGAGAACTTAAAGAATATTAAGAATTAACCTGCATGGACATTTTCACCAAAGCAAGTAGAGAAATTGCAGGAAGCAGTTCTGTCACATTGAACAGATAGACTTCTAATAATTCGACATTCAAAAGTGAATTGCATTTAGATACTGGTTTTTAACCAATAAATCTGCTACCTTGTAAATAAAGAGTTCATATTTTAGTTCTCACGATGTCTTTACCTCACATCTATGTAACCTCAAAGAACTGAAACATAGCCCCAAATGTCAAATTCTTCTTGAAAGTGCTCTTAAACAACAGGAAAAAAAAAAAAAAAAAGCCTGAAGAGCCAACCAGAGGCATGAGAGTCAGATTGTTGAACTGTATGTTCAGTTTCAGAGGGGAGCACTAAAGTTTGTACCTCACAATACAAAAACAAATAAAGCACCTGGACCCTCTTCAGACTCCAGAAGCTTAACATATACCAGGCCCAGTGGCCAGGGAGCAAACAGATTAATCTGGGTAAGTGTTCAAGGGACAGACTGACCTGGTTTGTGGCAGCATGAACTCCTGTGTTACATTGTGTTTCATTTGGTCATGACAGGTGAGCCTGCAGTTTGTTTGACATTTCTAAATCTTTTTAAAGGTTTTGTCTGTATATGGCCTTTGAAATCCATGGTTTAATATGTATTCAGTTATGAGTTAATTCCCACAAAGGATTCTGGTGATGTTCAACAGAATGCCTAATAGCAATTAGAAAAATCTTACGAGATTTGTTTATTGTGGTGGATAATTTATCATATTAATGTTATTACCCAGACTTGGCTTTAATGATATATAATACAGTCATGCAGGAAAAAGAATATTTCAACAGTGTGCTTTTGTGCTCCAGAAGACTGTGCTGCAGAACAATTTTTCAAGATGTTACAGGAGAGTGAAAAAAAAGCTCACAGTAATTTGAAGAAAAAGAGAATATTTGAATAGGAGGAATATTTGAATAGGAAGCAAAATTGAAGAAGTTAAATAAATAGAAAACAAAGAAAGCTTTAAATTTGTAAAGCAAAGTGTACCTCTGGCAGAATCATGTCTGTAGTCATATCCAAACTTTCCTTTATACAAAGCCTCCTATGTCGTTAATCTGTAAATAAATGCAGATGATCAATATTAAATTACTTGAAATACAGGCATATACAATCATCCTTTCAAGAAAATTATTCTTCCTGAACTAATTTTAGAGACAAACATCGATGTTCCATAAACATCATCTGAACACTTCTAGTGTTTACATATTCACTGATGATTAAACAACATAGTTGACTAGGAAAAATGGTTACATTGAGGTTTAGCTTGCCACATGTAAATATCATCTATATATCTCAATCAGCAGTTAACAGAGTGCTACCTAAATTCAATCAACTGTACAGAGTAGCAGAAGCATGAGGATTAGTTGGTTAGGTTCTAAGCCAAAAGGCTTCTATGTAGAGTTTTGATTTCAATAACTTACCTGATTAATTACACCTTGAGATTAGGCAACTTTAAAATCTTTCTTTGTAGGAACTGGTCAGCAGAGCAGAGTGGAGAGGATGATATTACTAGAACAAGGTGGAGTATTGCCACAGGATTGTTTTATGCATATTTTAACCTTTTTTTTTTTGAGTTGGTTGTGGGGAAGGTTTGAAAGGTAAGCTGCAATGTTCAGGGGAAGGATCATAACAGGAAATATGGATTTCTTGTTTATGTCACTGTTTACAATTTCAATCTCCTCAAATTAACCAAAAATATAGCTTGGACAGAGATGAAGTTCCTTCTAACTCAACCATTCTAATTTTGCCTAATAAGCTTTTCTTTATCCTCCAGAGCATATCCTCTTTTATTTAAGAACAGTATCCTCTCAGCAAACTCATTAGACTTAGTTTTAACTCACATTGATTTTAGTTGCTTAGTTTGATAAAGTTCTTACTTGACTTCATCCAGAACATGATTTCAAAGCTGACTACTTGCTGTGGGGGAGGCTCCATTTGATCCTTAGCCTTTGTGCTTAGTCCCTTTGATCTGGTTAAAATGACCTGTCCCATAAAATGAATTCATTTCTTGGTGCTACTCAACATTCACCTTGCCTAATGTGCTGGTAACCATCTCCATTCCATTGCACTCTAAATATTTGTCTATACATACAGCTTTTCAATAGAGTTAGAATGACCAGTCCCCATTGTGGGGAGACAGGATTTACCAGCAGAAGTTCTTGTTTCTGCATCTGGTTTACATACTGGCTGTTCTGTCCTGATTTTTTTTTTCTGTTTTGAATCGGTAGAGCTAAAAATGAATGAGGGGGCCTTTGTGGAACCTGTCATTACGGCACTCAGTGAAAATTGCACCAGATGAAAGCCTAGAGCAACTATTATGGGAAACCACATAAGAACTATTCTCTGTATATTTACTCAGAACCCTATACAATTTTATTCAGATCTGAAATATGAGTATGACCTTCATAATCTTCCTGTATAATTTGAAAGCACAGAAGTACAGTTTAATATATCTTTTTTAGCTCAGAGAACACATTCTTCTTGGAGAACTTTTTAGGTTTCTTGGTAAATTTCCCAAAGTTATAACTAAGGAGATATGGGTTAACCTGTCAAAAACAGGAGAGAAGAAAGGAAAAAAGCAAACACACCTGTCTTTAAACAATCCCTGTGTATATCACAGAAGTGTAGAACCTGGACTTTGCATTAAACCAAACTATAAAACCAGTCATTTCTTGTTACAGACACCGTGTCATGGGAGGGGTCAAACCTCAAGGTTGGCTGACAATCTTTCGTAAAGAAGAATAATTTGTTTGAAATGTAGAACACAAACTTCTCACAGACTTTCCCCTGCACTTTAAACAATGCAAGCTTTTCAGGTTATTTATTCTGAAAAATGTAGTTGAGCTCCAGCAGGTGGTTTTTCATGGCCTGACACCACATAAGTTTCACAGCTCAAAGAACAAAAAGAGCAAGCATCTTGTACTAAGATGACACAGTGATGTATCTTCTGACTGAAGTAAAACATGAGATCAACGGTGTCCATACAATGTAACTCACACCCTCCTCCCACAATCCATGCTCCTTAGAGTCTATAGAGTTTGGCAGATTGGGATCATGTCCTTTACTCCCCACTTCAGCCTCACCCTTTCCATCTAAGACTATAATTTTCAGGCCACTGGCTTGAAAGGCTCTTTTGTAGACTTAACATTTATAGCAACTCGCGTGATATATCTATACAAGCCAGTCCTCTCTTCAGAATCTGTAATCTCTCACTTCATATTTGAAGCCCTTGATTCACTGTGATTTAAAATGAAACTTTGAAGCAAACTGCATTCTTTGGCAATGAGGAAACCCTTTTTGATCCCTCTGTCTGGTGCTGAGCAAAGAAGAGGCCTTCTTCCATCTTAATAGCTATGTCCCTGAAATAGCAGACACAGTACACACTGACCTCCTATTTACATTTCAGGACATTAACCAAAGAAACCAACCATCAGGAGACATGGTGTTCAAAGATGTAGAATATGCCACTGCATATCCTTGAATACCACTGTTGAGGAAGGAAGGCATCAGACCAGGAGAGCTTCATTCTCATTTTCTCCGGCTTCAGGAGAGACAGCTCTAGATCTGTGGCTAAGGCTTTGTACCAATAGTGTTAACTGGGTAAGACAGACAAATATATGAGAGAGTCAGAACCTAGTAGAAAATATTAAGGCTTTCCAGATATATTATCAGATAATGGTCAAAATTTAAACACATGATTTTTAGAAATTCTAACTTGACATGCTTTCTTTACTAAGCAAAAATCAGATTTCTCTGGAGTCATCACTGGGAATGCTAAATGGCATCATTTACAGTGGGTGTCACAAAGAAAAATCCAGTCCTCTATGCAAGGAGCAGAAGCACAGATTCCTTCTTGAAAATTTTGCAGTTCTCCTTTATCATTCCTTTCTACAGCATAAGACAAACAATGAAATTATTGTTTCATCCTAGAATAGCATGTTTGTATAAGTTTGAGATACATGTTGTCAATGAAAAGTTTTACTGTTCGCATTCAAATAAAAGATATAAGGATGGCAGTTTCAGATGTCTGAGCTCTGCAGTGCTCTGTCAACACAGAAAAATCTAACTTTAAATATCTGCTATGTAGTAAGATTTGTACCATATGTACTACAGCTGATGAGAATACCCTAAGCTTCATTTTCACTTGTGCTCTTTGAAAATTCTTACAAGATTCTACAGAATGCTGGTCAGTCAGAACACTGCACATCTTTCCTGTTTTGGTGTAGATATAGGAAAAAGTATCACATGTTAATTACGAAATATATTTGAGAAGGTTAAGACAATATAAACAACTGAAAAAAAGTATTACTTTTTAATAAACAACTGAAAAAAGTATTACTTTTTAATAACATAGCATATGATAGTGAAGAATGATTCAGACCAAGCTGATTAGTAATTGTTATGGTAAATCACAGTCACTTCTAGTAACAAAGACTAAGAAAAACAGGCATTTCAGCAATTAACTTAAGCGAGATACAGTTACAGCGAGGCTCCTCCTGCTATTCCCCAGTTTGGATACAACCCCTGTGAATTTGCTGACCATCAGGCACACAGCCAAGTGAGTTCTGTAAAGTTGTTGCTTCAGGCACCCTAGTTCTGCTCCTAATAGCACATTACTCCTTACAAAGCTTATTTTTGTAATGACAGATTTTCTAAAATATCCATTCCTTTGCCTGAAATGGTGAACTGAACAGCAGAGGGTTAGCTAAGTGAATGAGGCAAGTGTTGCATCATATTACTAAAGATTAGCAAATGGTGTATGGAAGAGAGGAAGTAACGAAATAAACTACAACCCTATTAAGATGACTTCAATATTATGGAAGGTTTAAAAACACACAGCATGGGAAAGAACAATTAACACATCCAGGTAAATGAAATTTGGAACAGTGGAGGATAAAAAATCATGCTATGTCAAATGGACTATGAGAAATCTACCTAGTGGCCTTCTACCAGATAAAAACAATTCCTTCTTTTTTCAGTTTATCTTATTAAACCATTTGTACATTAGCCCATCAAAAATTAGCCCACAATGGGAGAAAGGCTTCACTGTGAGAGCAAATGATAATTTAGAGGAAGGAAATTAACTGAAATCAGACAAAAATTACAGAGGAAACCACAAATTCCTTGGTGTTGTACTGACTGTACTATCTTCACAAATACGAAGACTCAACCTGTTGCATTTAAAGTGTATGTTTGGGGGAAAGTTACCAGCAGAATTTTCTAGGATTAGCTTGGAGACTAAAAATAGCAGATAGTATCATGGCTAATTTTGGTACAGCGTAAGTGTGTGCTTATGACATTTTCTGATGACAAAGTCTGGAGGCAGTTTCAAACTAGAAAAGGCTTGGAATATCATACAGGTCATTGAACTTCAGCTACTGAAAGGAGATGAGGTTAGAGTGTACAAAGTGCATGGTTGCAGACTTGGAATTAACACCAGGAATTTTCTATTACCAGATGATAGTTCATAGCTTAGAAAATACAATTAGGTAAAAAAAAATAGTATATACATCTGTTGCAGTAAAACTATATACTATAAGTCAGATGAAGCTATGAAACCTTCCCTAAAAAGGATTTATCTTATTTAGTTTATTACTTTATTTTATTTAGCTTGTTACCTTCATCATTATATTACTTAGACTATTTAATGAAAATCTGTGAAAATGTGTATTATTTCTCTCCAGTTATACTGGGTATAAAGCAGGGTGAGAGAAACACTAAAAGGGAAGATACTTGAAGAAGAACTTTGCCACAGCATGGAACCATCTGAGAAAATTGCCATGGAAATTCATCACAAAGATTCAGAAAGTTTCCAGTTGTTGGGGACTTAAAGTGGTGCAACAGCTTCCCAATAGGAGTATGGGGGCAAAAACCCCAAACCTGTTTTAAGATGAAATCTTGGTAAATCTACAAATAGAGTTATACGACCTGATTAACTGTTGCAGGGAAGCAACTAGGCTCCATCGTCCATGAAATATTTTCTGATCACGTGTTCTGTTTAGAAATAAAGCAGATGAGAAGACTTAAGCAATGGAGAAAGCACAAGGCAAAACGCACACTTCAGTCCAAACATAAGGGAACAAATTTTAAATGAAATGTAGCTATGATCTGATCACCTGGACCTAGGTTAACTGGCAAAAAGGCTAACTCTCTTACTTGGAATTTTGGAAAATGTTCCTATTCTGTTGCTTTCACAGCATACCCTGCTGCTCTTCCAACTACAGTTCTGGCATGTTTCCAAAGATGCTAAGGGAGATAAATTTTTGTCTTCTCTTAGCAGCTCTACTTTTGTTTCAGTTATAGCGAATGAGGTCCTGTTTTCACTACACCGACAGGCCATAGCCAAAACCTCTCTTGGTAAGTCTCCTGTATACTTTGAACTCCCCCAGTTTGCTCCCCAGGGATATTCCCTAAGTAGCAACAGCTTTCAAGTCCTAGACCAAGCGTGTTTGGCAGCACGGAGAGGAGATCCTGTAATTTACGTACCCATGACACCTTTCCACAGCTGCAGAAGTCTGAAGGTTTTGTTTGCCCCAAAGCTTAGCTGTTTTTGCCAAGAAGTGCAGTTAGTCCAATAAAAAGCAACTCTCTTTATAAACCTTGCCTTGAGCATTGAGTAAACAACAGGGCAAAGTCGAGACCTAAAGGCGGTTCTCAAATACCCCATTTTTTAACAACAGAAGCAGTTTTCAGGTAACTCCTGGCCAAATTTTCACCCTCGGCCTTGGGCTCAGCATTTTGGTGCCCTTATTTGCCTGGGTGCTCGTCGCTGGCTGTCGCCAGCTGGCACAGTTGTGCTGCCAGTTGCACTGGATTCAAACAGCCATGCCCTCACAGGAGTGACTTTACCTCGGACAGCTTCTCCTCCCGTCTTCCCACTCTAAGATCCACAGAACTCCTCTGGGTCGGTGCCTGGCTCGAGCAGCGGCTCAAAGGGGGCAGCTCTGGCCGAGCTCGGGGCTCGGCGGCCTCGCCTGGCTCCGCTGCCGGCCCGACCACACTGCTCCCGGCCCCCCTTGG